>QLOH01000066.1:1800000-2350211 GCA_026901365.1 Sesbania bispinosa | reverse complement strand
GTTCTATTTTGGACTGAATAAGTAAAATAATTAATTTACACGTATTAAGAAATTAGTTAATTTATTTAATTTTTTTTATATCATATAACAGTAACCGTATTACTTAAATTATCGTACATTCAATTTTATTAAATATATTTTAAAAATGACATACTTTTGTTATCGGTACATGATTCATTAAATAAAAATAAAATAAAATGAGAATTAAATAAAAAATATTATGGGATGATTCATTAAATAAGCTAAAATTAATCAAATTTATTATATTTTAATCTATAATATAAATATTTTTTATTTTTATTCCATTTCTAGGAGTAAATAGCACAAGACTAGCAAAAGATTTGTTTCCCCATAATTAGCGAGGGTGAGCAAAGCTAGTAGCATGAAGAGTGTGTTTGTCAGTACAATAATTTGGCTACTAACTTATTTGACTAGTTTATAAGCTAGTTTGACCAACACAAAGTGTTTGGTAAGTACTTTAAAGTAGCTTTATTTTAGGAGCTTCTACTTATAAACTATAAGTTACTTCAGCTAGCTTCTAGCTCTAGCTCGTTCTATTTAATTTTTTTTTCCATCACCTACATCTTATATTTTAATACATTTTTTTTATTATCTTTAATTTCTCTTTATTTATTATTACATATTTTCGATTTTAAGAGACAAAAAAATTTCTTCTTCCTTCTTCTTCCTCCCGTGTTCACATCACCCTCCCAACACTCGCTTATTTTTAATCTTCGTCGTTTGTTCGTCGTTCGATTAACTTCTCTCTTCTGAGGAATCGTGAGAGGTATTTATCTATTTCTTATTAATAATAGGTAATGGTTATCTTTTTCGTATTAATATTATTAATAATATAAATAAAGGATTTTCTCAATATCCGAACATAAAAAATTCAATGCTTTCTTTTTTCCTTTTTTATTTATATATCCATTTGCTTTTTTCTTTACAGAGTATGGATTTTTTTTTAACATAGTTTTTTTAGACAATTAACTATTTTATATGAAATGATTTTTATTATTATACTATTTATTTTATAAATTTTATTATTTATTTTTATTTTTAATTAAATAATTTGTCACTAAAAGTTTAATAAGAATTTTTATATTTAAAAAATCTAAAATTATAATTATATAATAATAATACATTTTTTGTGTAGAAACAATTAAAATTATATATAAACTTAGTAATAATGCCCTTTATGTCATTTTACATTTATCATTACTTATCAGTTTGTTCTACCAAACCTTCTAATTGAATAATCATTTATTTTATCAGCTCGGAACTATAAGCTAAGAGCTTATCAGCTAGCAGCTATCTTATCAGCTAGTTTTGTCAGACACAACCCAAAATTGAAATGTTTTTTTCCCCTCTCCCAAGTCCCCCAACAACCAAGATTGTTTCCATTTCAAATTCCAATGTCTCCTAAGACCACTCTGACTGCTTCAAATTCCAAGTATCCCAAGTCCAACCAACGACTTTACTCTTGTCAATTTCATCTCAGGATTCATTTTGCCACCTAGTATATTTTTCTAAAGAGGGTAGGAAAGACACTTGCTAATTTAAAATTAAAAAAAAATACAACTATTAACAAGTAAAATATTTCATTTAATATATTATTCTAAATTTAAATATTTTTTCATTCACTAATATTTTTAAATTTTGATTCATTCATTTTATTTTTGGTTGAATTTTTTGATTCATTCATTGACAAATAGCGTGAGAACACTAGTTACGGTAATCATACCAATAATAGTGATGTAAAACAACATTACCTTTAGTATAATAATTAATCAAAATGGAATTAGGTGGACTGATAGGTTAATAATGATACTAAAGAACACCAAATACACAGTAACATAGCATAAAAAAAATCTCTCAACTTGTAAGAATATATGAGGAGTAATAACAAATCACTTAAATCACATAAGAGACACTAAAATTTTTAACATGAAAAACCCCCTTAAAGCAAAGTAAAAATCACGGGTCATCCAGATAAAAAAAAAACAACTCTACTATGATAAATAAGAATATAAAAAGTCTTAATCAAGTGCACAAATAAGTGTTAACAATTAGTCAAACAATAAAGTCATAAAGTTTACAAATAGAGAATCAAATGAAAGACACAAAATACGGAGCTACCGTACAAATAAATATCTCACAACCCAGAACTCATATCTAACCATTCAAAATAAATAACCAGATGTCCCAAATTTATGATAAACAAATCTGCAATTGTGATTTTGTAGTGATTGCCCTATGTATGAGCAGAAATAGTTTTCTCTTATCTTCTCTCACAAGTTGCTATTTCTCTTAGTGATCACCCATTCAAAAATATCCTCTTAGATAAGTGAGACATCAAGTGAGCTTCTTAATTTTAGGTCTTTATCAATAAGAAAAAAAAATCCTAATACCTAACAATAAGTGCTATCAACACACTCTTTAACACACTTTTCTCAACATTCTCTTTATAATTAGTTGAAATTCACACACGAACCTCATCAAATTATGTAGATCTCACTCCCAATAACTTTCAACCAATCATAAAAAATATATTGGAAAAGATGTGTAAGAAAGTGTATTACTAGTATTTTTGATACATAACTCTCTAAAAATGATTGGTTCAAAGGTTCATCTAGTAGAAATATGTAAACATCCATTAAAATCACATATATGTGACATTTTGTGTATAGCTAGATAATTAGAAAAAGAAAACATTTTGTATATAGGTAAATAACTAGAAAAAGAAATAAATCCTCAAGAAATGCTAAAACTGCAAAATAATTCTAAAATTTAGGTGTAACTACAACTTCTACCTCAAAAGGAAAAGAGGAAGCGATGACAAATATGTCTCATTTGATGAAAGTGAGAATGTCGATGTTAAGGTAGAGGATTAGAATTTTAATTTGTGTTATATTTTTCATAATTTTTTATTACTTGAATTCATGGTTAAGTTTAATCTCCAAGTAGGTTGCTTCAATCAATTTTTCTCCCATTTTAATTTTTTCTAAATTAAATAAAATTTTTTACAAATAAATGAAATAGTTACTAATATGGGAAGAGTATCGAGTATCCAATATTATGGAAGCACTGAAAATTTACTCCTATCCCACATTTTTATAATTTATAGTGGATTTTAGATAGGAGGGGCAAAAAGGTTGGAGCCCATCAAGCCAGCTCGTTTAACCCAAGATTTTGGGTGCGATGGGCTACGATTTTATACTTGTGAACTTGTTTAACCCACCCTACTTAGCTCGTTAACAAAGTGGGTTTCTTGCAGGCCGAGCCAACCCTCCGGGTTTAGGGTTCTCTCAGAGACTCACAAGTCACCCCCTTCATTATGCAAATTCTTCCCCTGTCGGACAACCGCCTAAGCCTAAACTCATCATCACTACCAATCTGATCATGTGCGCTCTAGCTTCTCTAACCAACCGTGACGCTCCGACCATTCGTGGATGATGTGACAATTCCATACACAAACGACACGACGTGAACTGCTACGCACAACCACTACACATAATGATGTGCTAAGTTGTCAAGAATCATTCTAATAGCCTGCCTTGTTGCTGTAGAATTTGAAACCCAACCCCCACAACCACTATGTGCCTACTTGGATAGCATTGGCATAGTGTTAAACCATTGATTCACAGAATGATTTTAAATCAATTTCGTCTAACATGTTTCGTTAAAATATGCATCATTCATCTCAACCATTAATTTCTAGAATCAATTATACTCAACTTTTCATTGATTGAGTTATTGATGTGTTTTATTCTATTTTATGGGGGTTGGCAGCAAATTTAGTTTACTTTAATAATTTTTTTACATTTTTAAAATTTTTGTTTCTTAGGTGGGCCGCCCACTAACCAACTCTTAAACTGGACGGGCTCATTTATTCAACCCATTTTCGCTTAATAGGCCAGCCCGTCCTGGTCCACTCTTGCCGGGCTGTTGGTGGACGAGCTGGCCCGTTTTGCCAGCCCTAGAAAGGCTTGCTGCCATCTGCCATAACATTGTTCCACACGTCTTTGTAGAATACAAACAAGTACACACAAGGGACCGTAAACAAACACAATGACAAACAGTGAAGACACACTTCATCAAGGTTAAGGCATTTACATAATGAATCCTCATGCTCCACCTTGACGGCATCTTGGTGAGCTCCATACACCAGAATTAAGAAAAAGGCCAATATCAGGAGTAACAATTCAGGCATTGGTAGGTGACAATTGAACAATAACAGGCATCACATTAGCGTCAATATCCAAATTGTTAATTAATCAGAGTAGATCAATTTTGCCACTCTCTACAAGTGCCTTTATTGATTTGTAACATATGAAGTAGAGGACACCAGGCTCCATCTCAAAGAGCTTCGACCTGCGAGAATAATCAATTAAATTGTTCTCTTACCATTTTCAACAGAGCAGAATAAATACATGCAAGAATAAGCGAATTACCTGTCATCAACAGGTCCATCTTCAAGTTGAATGCCTGTGAGATATTCTTTACTTCTACATAAAACAAATGTGTCTAATTGTGGTTCTGGGACTGAAGCATGAAAACAAAATAGTGTCAGAGTAGATGGTTCGTTTATGTCTGGAGACATCTTAGTCTCAAGGAAATAACACATAATAAAAGTCAAAGCATAATTTGAAGTAAATCAGACCCAAGCCCTCAATTAGCAAAAGATAAAACATAAGTAGAGAAAATGAGGGAGAAGCCTCTCTAATATGGTTCTCCGTGAAAAAGAATCCACAACAACTGAGATAAACCCAAGGATTAAAAAAAATACCATGATTTCTATCTACAACAAAGAATCAATATAGTTATCTTACTGCAATAATATACAAGGTTTATAAGATAGCTAATCACAAGCAGTAATCAAAGTTTAACTAGATGAACAATAATCTGAGACATGCAAAGAAAACATGGATAGAAGTAAAAAAAACTCCCCCCGCTCCCTTCTCTTTTCATTTTGAAAATGTGGGCAACACACTCTTTCTAAGACACTTCTTGTGATTGGTTGAAAATCACATAGATCCCACCACATTGGGAGTGGGACCCACATAATTTGAGACCCCATGTGGATTTTAACTAATCACAAGGAGTGTGTTGCTAGCACTCCTCTTTCATTTTTGTAGGTTCATACGGTTGACAAAAAAGAAATATTAGTGAAAATTGGAAAAGAAGCCAATATCTAGACCTAATAATTAGACCGGAGATAAACTTAAGCAAGGTTAAAGTGCCTTCTGGAATTCGCTATCCTTGTGTTTGGATGGAGAATTTTAGAATTCTCAAAATTATAATAGACAATGTTGAGTGAATTGTTAAAATGAGAGGAATTGACAATGAGAATCTAAAAGTTTGAACATAAAGAGAAATGTTGAAATTCTCTCTCAATATTGTCATTTGAAATTTCCCTATTTGTCATAAAAAATCCTCCTACTTGTCATTTGAAATTCTTTCTTCTACTATTTTAACACATGAATTCTAGTAATTTTAAATTTCTCTACCCAAACACAAGGTATAGGAATATTTGGAATTAAGTGCAGCCATAAGGTCGTGATGTATTTACACGGCTATCAAAATATTGCTATAGCCATTGGCAAAAAGTATTACGGAACATATATTCAGCATAATCTAATTTGATAATAGAAGGATGCACTATGGAAGGGGTTGACGCGCTCCAAACAACTTCCGGTCAATATGTGAGGATTAGCACCCAAAATCTCATCTAGAAAGCTACGAATTAGCAAAATAGCTCCAAGCATAAAGGTCGTGATTTATTGAGAAAAAAAACTACAGAACTGATCCTCAGAGTTTAAGTTTGATGCATTCAATCCAATAATTGCAAATTCATTCATATTACTTGCAAAAATGATAACAAGGTAAGATGTGAGAACTTTATCTCATAAAAGACTACTAATTTTCAGGAAAAGCAAATTTGAATACCTTGACAGACACAAAATGGTCCTCAAGTAAATAATGAAACAACATAACCAAAATTGATTTCTAAGGATAGTAAATTAACCCATGTCGTCCTCTTCACTAATTACAGATTGTCTCTGAACAGATTGATAATTTTCAGGCAATTTTGATAGAACACTATCGTCCAGATATTGTTTTAGGTCATCTGTACACCTGCAACCAGAAAACTAGATTCAAAAACCAGAACAAGTATCGTCGTTTTATGCTATCAGTTAAAACACATTTGTAGTCAGAAAAAAATGCAAAGGATAGCCTTTCCTTCTAGTGAAATTCTTCTCGTCCCTAGATAGCCTGTTCCAAAGTTCTTCAGTTTTTGGATGTGGAACATGTACTTTTCAATCTGAAATAAAAATACAGTAGTAAAATTAAACAAATTTCAATCTAGTGAATACAACAATAGATCAAGTCAGCTCACAGCTTGACTAGTCTTCAAATATTTCAGCACTTAATATGTATCCTGATTATATTAAACATATTAGGTAGATAGAACTAAAGGGTGTAAAAAATATTTTTAGGAGAAAGATAGTATTTAGGGAGAAATATCAGAAAATTTAATTAAAATCTAGTTAAAGATTAACATGGCCACTACTAATGCTCAGGGTTAAATTTACAATAACTTAATTGGTTCATTTTTCTTGACTCCTACCAAATGAAGCAATTTTAACTTAACAACCATAATAATCCTATGCTCTCAGTCTCAGTGTAAAGCTAAAAGTGATGGATGGCAACCTTCTGAATGCGGATGCGAAGATATGATCTTAATAGAAACAGGGTTCTATCCAAGTCCATCTGATACAGAGATACTGACAGAGGGTTAGTACCACCAGCAGATTTCTCCTCCACAGTTTCTTCCTGCAAAAGGAAAAAAAAAGCATCAAAGTTAGGGGAAACAAAAAGGTTCGTGCCAAGCAGACAAAAAGGTAGCAAGATACTTTGACTTAATGTGGTCACAACAGAATCTAGGCCACAAAATTCCTAATTTCTGACAAAAAAACATGCAAAAAAATAATATCCTTTATTCAGTTGTTAGTAAACCAAAAATTATAAAACCCCACCAAAACACTAATCCAAGGTACCTGATAAATAAAAAACCCACAAAAAAAAACACATTTTAGTTTCATTTCTCTTAGTTGAAAAGTTTCTGAAAAACTTGAATATTATAGACAGGTCTTGATACCCAAAACTAAAATTAACTTCAGTTAGCAACCTATCAGAAGAGATTAGAAAGAAAAGGAGGCTAGAGTTCGAGTGTTCAAAAAGTTACCATCAATTGAATCTGTTCTCTGACGCGGGCGATCAAATCAGTTTCAAAGCGAAGAATCTCAGGGGCTGCCTTCTCGTTACGCCAAGCTCGCTTGAGAAGCTCAACGTCAGTGGTTGAAATCAAGGCATCATAATCATCTGTGAGCTGTGTTGGTCCTCCATCCATGGAGTTTGAAGCCATTGATCACAAAACAGTTGTGGTAGTGTTATTTTTCAATATTGTTCCTCAGGATTTTGCTTTTTTATTGCTACACACTGCAGTGCAATGCATTATCACATAATTGCATAAAAAATGTTTATTATTCTTTTTATGTACAAAACTACCATTTTCCTAGTAAGAGACTGATTCTGATAAGTTACTTGCATAACGGAAAGTTTTCAAAGAATCTAAAGGACTGAGCACTTCATGTGTTGAACTCATTGAAACTGTGGTTTACATGCATTGTCAAAAAAAAAAGTTGATGCCAATGTCTGTATTGTTGGGAGAATTCCTCACGAAGGCAACACCTGATATTAGCCCTATCAGGTTTGAAGGTGTGCATGGGAAAAGCATCAAGAACCATTTCCTTCAAATGAAGACAGCTTCTTGTGGTGGAACACAATGTGTTAATTCCTTTAGAGACAAACAGCTCACTCTATAACTTTTGCATATTGTTGCGACACTTTGGCTTTCCCCATTTATAGCTGGTTTAAGTGAGAGTGGAAGTTACAAAGGAAGATCTAATTCTTCAAAGGAGATTGCCCCAAACGTTCAATAGATTCAAGATTTGAAATGTAAGAATCCTATTTTAATCTATTTGGTGTTCTATAATCCTATATGGGATTTCAATTAATTATTACAGGAAAGGCTATAGTTCTCCCGAGTCAGATTATTAGTCATTTACTTTAGTTTATCATTTTAATTTAGACTACGCATTTCTAGACACATTCTTCTAAATCATTTATTTCTGCAAATTTTTAGAGATGTGTCAATATAAGACACACAGGCTAGGTTTGTGAATTGGAAAATGAAGGGAAAGGAAAGGTTTCATAGAACGGACTGTGAAGACTATAACAAAACGAAAAATTGGATAGATTAAAGAGAAAACAAAATACAAGGCACACACCATAAGTTGGATGCAAGCTCCTGCCTCCTGGAATGATAGCGCTCGAATAACAGGGGACGGCGGCAAGGGAGCTCAAACAGGGTTCAACGGCGGCGCTGATTGCGTTCTCCCTGTTTTGCGTCCTCCTCTGCAAAGATGGCCTTCGATCAATGGGAACCAATGGCAGTGCTGAGACGAAACTCCACGATGGTCGCACGACGGAGAATAAGTGAGACTAGACACCAAGGGTTAGGGGAGAAAGCTCACGTTAACAACCAGGGTCAATTGAAGTTAACAGTGAGTGAATCAGTGTTAACTGTGAAAAAAAAAAGAAGAAGTAACTTTCGTTAGTATATCACCAAAATATCTTAAAATATCTTATAAGATTAGTGCTTTCTACTCGAGGGAGCAAGCCACCCAGAAACATCATATATTTGTACATATTATGTTTTGTATTGTAATTGTTTACTGAAATTATGTTATGTTTGATCACCCGAAAGGTAAAATTCATAAAGATTAAAGACCTTGTAATTGTGAAGTTTGTTGAAGTCGTTCTGTCAGATGTTGCGCTAAGTTCAATCGGTTGCACAATAAATGACTAGATGATGAATCTACATTCTTTGGTTAATTAAATTGTTCTTATAAAGTGTCTATGAATAATTCTCTTGAAGACAATTTTGAGTTGTTTTAGCTTTTTTTATTGTAAGCTTCAATCTATGATGGCTAAGTGTTGTTAACTGTGAGATTATGACATAGATGATTGATCATTAAAATCTTGTTAGTTTATGCCATTGTTGATGGTAAAGCATTTGAAGTTTTTTTATTTGTTTTGTCTTGAGTGGTTAAGCATCATATTTTGGCTTCCACTCTTGATGGTCCGATAGTAGGTTTTATTTTATGGTTAAACATTGATAATAGTCTTTGAATTGTAATTTATACCCAATGGTTAAGCAAAAATGGTAATTTCTGGTCAAGTGGTTAAGCGTTTGCTTCAACATGGTATCTTGTGACTATCCCAGAGTAATGTATTTAATCTCGTGGTTTTTCTAATGTAATTTACCGGCGACTTTCCTAGTGTAATTAATTTGAACCTACAATTTACAATCTCAAATTGTTATAGGTAAAATTAACGTTATAAGGGGAAAAAAACCTGCACCGGTGCAAGGGAAATGTGAGTCGTTGATTAAATATTATATTTAATGGACGGGTAAGATCTAAACACACATTTTCGGTATATTTATTTACTAGCTAGTCCTTGATTGGCACGTGAAACAATGAGGTAGCATTGGAGAGAGGGAAGAGATGGTGTTACTGCTATTTTCACGTTTCTTTCCATTTTTTTTCCTAGTGGCTCCATATTTTTTATTCATGAAAAATCCGTAACGTTGTTTTCTCTATTTTATAGTAAAAAATAAATGACTAATGGTAAAACAAAGTCATACAGTCCCTAAGGATCATCCAAAATTAAGAAAGTTTAGTACATTTAAGTGAATTTATTAAGAGTTAAATATATTTTTAGTTTTTTAAATATAGTGTTTTGGTTCCTATTTTTAATTGATTTTAGTCTTTCTTTCTTAAAACCATGCTTTTTGATCTTTTTGTTAATTATACACGCTTAAGTCACATTTACAACTACACCATAATTTTTTTAATAAAAATTTATAGGAAATTTCTTACGATTTTTCCCTAAATCATCTATCAGAAAAAGATATTTTTTTTACTTAAAAATGTTATTGTAAAATTTGTCTACTTTGCTATGGAGAAATCCATATGAAACTTATCGCAAATTTTAGAATTCTAACGGAATTTTCTATGAATTTTGAAATCCACAAAAAAATTGAAGGAAAATTTATAGAAAAATTTACGTCATCATTTAGCGGAACATAACTAATGATGAGAACTAAAATTGCGTGGTTTTCAAAATTAGAAGACCGGAATCAATGAAAAATTAGTTAAGAGACCATAACCAAATTTCACTGTATTTTCGTATGCTAAAATATATATAAGTCTGCAGCTTTGAATTAAAGCTCTAATCAATAATTCTTTCTTAGTTTTCAAAATACTATTTTTAAATAGTCCTATTAAATTTATAAACAAAGAAATTAAAAAATATACATTTATGTTTTTAAAATTAAAAATAATAATAACATTATAATTAGTAAAATAATAAAAAAATTATTAAAAAATATGACATTTTTTTTACTCCAACTATTTTACCCGATCATTTTTTGTCCCATGATATCTAAAGCTTTCTTTGTTACTCTATAATAAAATATGCACCCATCAATTATTCAACACATTAAGAATAATAGTTTCTAACTTTTTATCAAGACTTATGATATTTATTTTAATAAATTAATTTAAATTTTAATTAATGATAAAAAAAGAGAACTGGAAAAATATATATTAATTGATTCCATGTCCAAAAAAGTCCCATGATTTTTCCATATTTTGTTTTTCATTTTCATATTTTGACTTGGACACGGTATCTCACCATGCACATGCACACTCGCAATAACCTTGACCACATGCACAACCCCGTGCAAGTTATTTCACGTGACCGAAACTTGATAATGCCTATGGAGTTTTCATGACCACACTCCTGGTCCTCCAAGGAGGTGTTGGATAATTTTTGGTGATTTTTCGGATTTATTTGTATTTTTAGTTATTTTTCTTCACTTTAAAGCTAATAAATCACTGTAATAAGTGAAAAATGAGAAAAATTTCAGAAGAAAACTTTGGAATGTCTTTTTTGGTGTGTGGAGAAACAATGGTGAGTTATGGAATAATTCATTATAGGGAAGCCACTCTGATCGAGGTACCTTGTGCTTGCATTTTACTTATTATATAAATTACAATAATTAGTTATCAAAGTGATTTGATCACCACTAATAAAGACCCACCCTATATTTAGGACCACCAATCTCGTATGTCAAAATGAATTTTTCCAATTTTTTTCACACCATTGCTATTTTTAGTTGATTTTTCATTATTATAGTAAAATAATTCATAATAATTAAAATATATAGAGAAAAATCATGAAAATTGAATTAGTGGTTAAGGAAGGTGCTCAGAAGGTAAGCGATGAATCGTGGAATAATTCATGATTGGGAAGCCACTATGATGGACTGAGTAAATGGTTGCCATAAACTTAAGTCAGGGTTAAGAAACTTTGTTCTCTAATTTTGGTCTTCCAACAAACTCAATATTCCAAGTGATTCACTCACCATCGATAAAGGTTAACTCTATGTTTGGGACAATTAATGGTGTGTTAAAATGATTTTCATTACTATGAATCCACTGTGATCGACGTACCTTATGCTTGTATTTTACTTGTTCTAAATTACCAATATTTGTCATTTAAATGATTTGATCACCATCAATATAAGTTAATTCTATATTTGGGACAACCAATAGTGTGTTAAAATGATTTTATTTTTCAATTTTTTTCACACTAATACTATTTTTTATTGATTTTTCATTAATATTGTTACAAATTTATAATAAACAAGATAATAATTTCAAACATATAGCACTAGCTATCGGTTGGGGCTGGGGATACCTTTGGTTCACACAAAAAAAAAATATAGATCTAGATCTTCTAAATTGAAAGTGAGTTTACTTCTAAATACACATTTCGGTTAGTGTAATAAATTGTAGGTTTTGTAAAAATTTATACTCAATTTTATTGTAATCTTACTTTTTAAGATAAATTTTTCCAAA
The DNA here is from genome assembly GCA_026901365.1 of Sesbania bispinosa. Taxonomy (NCBI): domain Eukaryota; kingdom Viridiplantae; phylum Streptophyta; class Magnoliopsida; order Fabales; family Fabaceae; genus Sesbania; species Sesbania bispinosa. The sequence goes on along the minus strand of QLOH01000066.1, from coordinate 2,338,155 downwards.
CACAAATCAACTTATTTTTAAAAGTGGTATCAATTGAGATAAATTATTTATATATACAACAAAATTATATAACATACTTCATATCATTTATTACGTCATTTCTCTCTTTTTTATTCCTATCTCTACCTTTATTGTAAGAGACATTGTAGGCTTTTTAACTACTTTGGTGCCAAAAAAAATAAAAATTACCTAAATAATGTGAAGGAGAAACAATTTACCAATGTGGTGTGCTATAGACAAATCGCAAACTAAGTTTGTGCATTAAATTGAAGAAACGCAAAGTGAATTTGCGTGTCTGATATTTACACAATATACTATAAACATTGCAAATTGATATAGAGGGCAATTGTTTGAGCATGTCAAGCACTTTATATTAGTAGTGCACAAATATCAAATTAGAACCATGCTGAAATATTGCCAAATTACCATGTTGTCTTCTTTATTGTAATTAGTGGATTTTTTTTTGGAAAGATGTAAAATTTATTTATATATATTTTTAAATACCTCATATAATTAATTTGTATGAATAAATTAAAATTATATTTAACATTCTAAATTAAACTAAAATAATCACAATGTAAAATGTAAATGTAGTTTATATATATTTAAAGGTAAATAAATACAATTTATGTTCAATAATTAAATAAATATAAAGAATTAAATTAAAAGAATGAATGATATCTCTGCATTTAAGACAATGTAAAGTAGTATTGTTTATTTACAATTCTTATTACTTTGTCAACTCTGCCTCTTCCTTGATTAGAGACATGAATCATTGTAAGTTTAGATGCAAATCAATTTCTCTTAAAATTCATTCCCGGTAATCTATAAAAAAAATAAGAGTATAACAAAATTTATTCAATTTGCATGAATTTTAAATATATTATATATAAATTTAAATGTAATCCTAATTTATTTTAATGAAATATAATAAATCATATTACCTTCTTAAATAAAGATATGACTATTATATTATCTCTTTAAAATATTTAATACATTTCAACTAAATACAATCATATATTCATCTATTTCAATTAAATACAAAAATTTAAATCTAATCCTATTTTATAGTAATCTATAGACTATAAAATAATTTATTTTATTTTTTAATAATTTATACTTCGGTATTATAATTGAAAATTTAATCACCTTGATCTCACTCACACTCTATTTTGCTCGTATCAATACTATTTTGATTATTTCGCCATGTACTAAATCATCAAACAATTAACTATTTGAAGAAAATGCATGAGATTAATCAATCTCATTCATATAAACTCAACATTTAAGAATAAAAAATGAAAATAAGAAGAACTAATATAAGAAGCATGGAAAACAAAATAGAACCTAAAGATTATGCCCTTGCTAATTTTTAAATTTCAGATCCTTCTATTTTTAATCTTATCTTTGTTTGATCTCTCCATTCTATTTTTTGCATCACAGCCTCTTATATGTAATTTCTTCAAAGTGTTAATTCTTGCTGCTGCAACGTCTTTTCATTGATCTCGGTTGCAACATCTTTATGTTGATCTTCTCCGTATTTATAAATCATTTTTCCTTCTATGTTTTTCTCTTAAAAATTTGAACAAATGGATCTTAAAAATTCACGAAATAAGGATAATATTTTAAATTTAAATTAAGAAATAGGGATTAAAATTTGAATAAAAAAATAAAATCAGATATGATTTGAATTGTAAAAATAAGGAGTATAATGAGAAAGCAATTATAGACACCAAATTAAGGGATCACATTTATATATATTAGTATAAATGAATCAAATAACGTAAAATAATGGTTCAACTCAAATATCTATGTATATGAGCAGAAATACACATATCAAATATACAAGAATTTTCTACTTCCACCACTAGAAATCCAGTCCATAACAACAATGAAACTTGATATAACATTATATTTCTTTAATGATCCAAAGGAAACTATCAACTTGACAGAACAGGGAAGTGCTAGATCATCACTAAGAAACACGCAAATTCACTTTGTGTTTCTTCAACTTAATGCGCAAATTTAGTTTGCGATTTATATATAGCACAATATCAGTTTGCAATTCTTATTTTTACGTGTTGTCCGTCACCCGTAAATGGATAAATTGTTTTTCCTTCACATTATTTGAGTAATTTTTATTTTCTTTGACACCAAAGTGGTATAAAAGCCGACATTGTATATAATGGTTGTATAATTATGATTTCTCAAATCAATTATACAAAACTAAATTAATTCAAACTCAATTTTTTAAATGTCCATGCAAACATACATCCATGTTGGCATTCTTTCGACATAATATATCACATTTATATAATAAATTAGAATACAATATTAAAAGTAATTTAATTTTTAATCTGTTCTTTCAGTAAAAAGGACATGTACATTATTCTTAACTTTATCTATTTTTAAATTCAAAATTATTACTTAAATTAATTATACATTTTTTTTTAAAAAATAGCTTTATATTTTAAATTATCTTTTCAAATTTTACCTTTATTAATCTCCTTCATAATTCTAAAATTATTTTATCTTAATGTTTTTAATTCATACTTTTTTAAAAAATACACACATACTTATTACTTGTCGAACAATTTATCTTCAAGTTCAACTTGTCAACAACAACAAAAAAAAATCTTTAGGTACACTTGTTAATGAGGACTTAACTGAATCCCTATATTTCGAAAAAAAAAAAAAAAACTGAATCCCTATATATATGTGCATGTACTCCAATAAGCTAAACTTATGAGTCCATATATATTACATCTAGCTAAATTCTACTGTTAAAGTCTATATTTATTATGCAGTTATTGAGCCATTTTGTAATAAATTTTCCCACAAAAGTAATCAAACCCAAAATGTTATTATACTTTTACCGTTCTTTTCTTTCAATTTTTTTCCTTTAACATATTTGTTTCACTTAAATTCCTCTATGTTTATTTTATTTACTTATTACAAACTAAAAATAGTATCTGATTCTCAAACTTTTTCGTCTTCTTTAGCTTCTCTCTTGCGGTTGTCATTTTTGTTTCGATATCGAGATCAGATTAACCTGGTAAAGAGTTAACGTCGTCTTCTTATTTGTCATAATTAATGTATCCAGTTGGTAAAAAATCTCTATAACTATCAATGGGAAGTCCAAAACTTAGTGGAGAAAAAAAAAACACTCCAGCACCCCCCAGCACGCTATAAATTAACTCGCTACTAACTTTCTTCACTCAACGTGGCGGTGTTGATGAGGTTGAGGAGTTGCAATTTCCCCTTGTTCCATTGTCATTATCATCTCATCTTCGATTCCCACAAGCACCTCCCTCCTTGACGAAGTTCAACTTTCACTCCAAGTCAAAGGGCTTCACTCTCTTTTGCTGGGTTTGCTTGTTATGCTTAAGCTCTCAAGACTTTTTTACTCTCCTTGATTCTAAGGTTCCTTCTTACCCTCCCATATACACACTTTGTACTTATCAATTTTAACAAATTAGGAAAATTAAGTGCAAATGGCTGCAAGAAAGTATATTTTATTTTTTTGTTTTTATTAATTCACGTTAAAAAAATGAGTAGTAAATCCATTTGGTTAATCTTCATTGGTCCACACCATGACTCGACCGATACCCACAAATTATTGACGGGACCGAAGTAATCAACTTAGATCTATTTCCCTAATAATCAACCAACACATTTTAAGTAATTTTGTCTTATTAAAGGCATATAGAGAGATAAACAACAATTTCTTTATTAGCACATTGGGATATATACTGTGTAATTTTTAATTGTTATCTAAATGTTAAAATTTTATTTAGGTCTTTATATTTCATTTCAAGTTATTGACTTTTTAAAAGATAAATAAAGTTTAATGAATATATTTTCTCAATACACTATCATAATGTGACGTTATTTAATTAATATTACACATCGTATATTATATTATAAACTTAATAAATTATATGATATTCTCGACCCGATAATTAAATTCACAAATATGCTTATGGATCAAAGACCACATTAAAAAAATATGATACGATATCATACCATTAAATGAGAATGTAAACTAATAAATTCTATTCATTAAATTCAAATAAAATTTGTGTATATGTACAATTTCTTATAGTATGTAACGTATGCCTTTTTTAGTTGTGATTTCACAATAGTTAATAATGAGCTAATGTAAATATATCAATATCAATAAGTTCGCCATCATCTCTGCTCATTTCATGCAACTTGGTCTCTGAAAGAAATAAATTAATAAAATAGTCCTTGAAAGATACTGACGTCGATCAAGTTAGTCCCTCTGTCACTTTCAGTCGATTAAAGTTAATGAAACAACCTACGTGGCACATATTTTGCCACAATGGATGCTGATGTGGCTATAGAATCTTTCAGGGACTATAATGAACATTCTTTCCCTTATTTTGGTCATTGGAAATAAATAGTCACTAGCAGCGGCTCCCTCTCATTCTCTTTGCTTGTAATCGTTTAAGAAGTCTACTCATACGTGGTGGTTCCATATATTGGTTTTTTATTGTATGGGTGTTATTTGTACAAAATTCATGCTGGTTTAATTTGTGTGGGTTTGTCTTATTTTTTAGTTTGTATAAAAGTAATGATTATGTTTTTATATAATGTATTTGTCCATAGAAAGAATCATACTATTTTTGCACTGTAAAGGGAAATTTGTGAGGAATTAAAGAAGAATGCTTGATTACATTGATGGTGAGTTTTGTGGTGGCATATGCTATTCTGGACGTGGAGAACAAGGAGAATTGGAAATGGTTTCTCACCTTATTGCATGAAGACTTAGGTGATTACAAACAACATGATTAGAACTTCATGACTGACATGCCAAAGGTTATGTCTCTGTCTGAGGACTTCTTTGAATTTTTTATATTCTTTCATGGACTTATTTGACTATGTTATGTAATCATTTATAGGGACTAATTTGATAACTATTGACATCTTTCAGGGACTAAATTAACCATCATCTGTTTTTTTTTCTCTGTTGGTAGGGTCTAATTATTTCCAACACTGCAGGGAGTCATGTGTGGGGTTCCTCATAGGTTTTGCACAATGCATTTATGGAAGAATTTCATCAAACAATTCATATAGGCCTCCAGGTCTTATTTTAAGGAATGCTAAGAGGCCAAAATTGAATACTAGAAGACATGTTATTTATCAACAATCACAGCCTCGTGTTATGAGCAACAACATGAGACCTTAACTAGTCTCATATCCACCAATGCCCAACTCCTCTTCTGCAAAGCCTTTTAGCAACAACTTTAGCAACATGTCAAACATTCATGCATTCTATACCAACACCCCAAGGACCACCTAGTGATCAGACCAAGAAGACGTGAACACATATGCACCTTCGAGTGCTTAGTAGTTACACTTGTTTGTTTAAAAACCTTTAGTTATCTTCTTTTGTAATGTTGAAGTCAAGACTCAAATCCCCCACCCATCATCTTTGCAGAAAAAAATGCAACTTATTCAAAGTGAAGCTGGTGTTTGACAGATCAAACATTTGGGGAAAAATGAGATTTTAATTTTTTATATAAAAATTCATTGCAGAGACTAAAATGAAGGGATATAATGTTCATTCTAGTCCCTGAAAGATTCATAAGTCACATCAGCATCCATCGTGGCAGAATAACATGCCACATAAGTTGTTCCGTTAACTTTAACTAACTGGAAAGTAACAGAAGAACTAACATAATCGACATCATATGTTTCAGGAACTATTTTGTTCATTTTATTCTTTTAGGGTGTGTTTGTGAGTTTAGAAGGGAGGAGAAGGAAAGGATTGGAGGGGAAATGGAGAGGAGTAGGGGAGAGGAAGACTTTGTAAAATGCATTTATAAGATTCAAACTCCCAAATATAAAGGGGGAAGGGCTTTCAATAAACCCTCCCCTTCCCTCTCTTTCCCTCTAAAACTCAACTCACAAACACTCCTAGGACTAAATTGACTGACCCATAATCTTTCAAAGATTAAGATGCTAGTTTACTCAAAATAATATATATGTATGTATGTATATGTAATTAGTATAAAGGTTTAAGTTATTAGATAAAGATATATACATAAATAATATTATGTTATAGTATTTCTGACGAGATGAAGGCTTACATTACACTTTGAGAAATAAGAGAAATACAATGATCAAATAAAAACCTTACTAATTAAAGAATATACAATCATCACCCCAAAGTTGTTAAATTTTTAATTGGAATTTGAGTCATATTGTTCGTAGCTGATCTTATAGAACTATATATACTAAAAAAATATCGACAATTGATACGATAAAAGGTTCACACAGACATTGTTGAATAATGAAAGCTGAAGAAAAAAACTTTTTCTCTCTGAAATTACGCCACATCATAGTTTTAGTAAGCAAATGGTGGACAAAGAGACACATCACAGGGGGTTGTTGTCTTCATCAATCCAACTAGGGAGAAAGACGAGGAACCTCAGAAACAAATTAAATATAGGTAAGGAAGTGTTGGTTCTAGAGCTTTGATCGAATGTACGTACGTCTCTATTCCCAAACATTTTTAAATTCCTTTGTCTAGCTTAGCCCCATGTGACATTGATGGTTCTCCAATTTGTACCCACAACTATTCAGTACTCTGGATGAAAATATCGTGTACGTGTGCTCGCCCCCATTTGCTCAACTCCTATATTAAAGTAATTAATTAACATGTTGTATTCATGTCGACACATTCTCAAGATGATGAAAGGGTGCACCTTCATATCATTAAGCAGCTAGCATCAAGTGCAGAAAAATTTGGTTACCTTTTTTTATCTGTTGTGAAGTGTTAAAATAAATAAGATTATTTGTTTGTGTATATCTGTCCACCCCCAAGCCCCGATCTTTTAAATTTTCTTTTAATATTAATCATATGTATCATGTATTAATGGGATTGAGTTCGTGATTTAGTCATAATTAAGTCTTTTTATTTTTTTTAAAAAATGTATTTACTATGAGATCGAATCTCAGAGTTCTTTTTACAATTTCAGCTTGTATAACTAACTGAATCACAATTATTTGGTATTAAAGTTTATTATTTTTATGAGTTGATCTTTTGTAGATGACTTTGCATATAATTATGGTAATGACAATATATATGTAACTGTACATGATTGAATATCCTATTCTTCCTTCCTTCTTTCCTGTCTAGTTGTATGGAAGGAGATATTTTGCTCCGGATAAAGATAATTGTACATCTCCAAATATGTATATGCTCTACAAATGAAGAAGGAGAAAGAAATATGATGGATGAGTTATCAAAGATATATAAAAACAAAATTGAAGGTAGAATAAGAGATATAAATTTATGTATAAATCATTATTGTTTTGTCATGGCAAGAGATGAAACCAATGGAACATATATAGGGTCCGTTTGGATAAACTTTTATAGAAAACCTTTTAGGAGAAAAAATAGAATGAATTAACGAAATAAAATGAATACAACTTTTTTCATAAGTTGAAATTAGTTATTTATGGAGAAATTAAATGGAATAGCTTATGAAGAAATTAAGTTGCAAAAACTAATTTTAACTTATGAAAAAAAAAGTTGAATTCATTATATATATTTTTTCTCCTAAAGTTTCACTAAAGAAATTAATTCAAATTGGCCTATAATACATTTTTTTTGGTGTATAATTAAGTAGTACATATTTTTTTACGAGAAATATAGTACAAGCATATATAGTACATTTTGATTTTTGACCCCAAAAAAATAGTACATCTTGATTTTAGCCATTGTATAAATGATAAGATTAGGAAAAGTGTGCAATTGTCATATAAACTAAAAAGTATCTTGTAATATTTAATCTCTGTTAATTTCTAGCAGGAAAGATCTTTTTATTGTTTTTTTTATTTAATCTCGGCTATTCCTACTAAAATTATTCTTATTTGCATTACCATTTTAAGATATATGCTCGAATCAAGGCTAAGTGGTTGACTCAACCTTTTGAGTATTATCAATTGCTTCTTTCAGTATTTTTTTTCATATCACCCAATGTTAATTAATTTTTTCTTTTTTTATTTTTTTATATCTCTTTTTGGTGTAAACACCCCACCAAACATTTTTTTTTTTTAACTTTGGAGCAACATAAGTCTAATGCCTACAAAAAAAAATGTCTATAACTTAGCTGAAAATCAGCTGAGCAATCTTCAAACCCACACTCCAAGTAGGTTTTTTTTCCCCCTACTTTTTCTAGTTCTACATCGACTTTCGAAACTGATAGTTAAAGTAATCTTGGTTTAAGTAAATAATCTCCAATTGACGGTCCATATAAGCAGGGGATCCAAACAGTCACAAACATACAAGTGTATGGCTATGAACCATGCTACATAGGCTGAAACACTTGTTCTTTAATTTAATCAAATTCTTAACCTTTCGATCATGCTATAAATAATAAGCTCCATGTCACTCACAACCATGAGCCAACAAGTACCATTCCCCATTCACCTCCTTCCTTAAATTCTGCAATCTTCCTTGTCTCATCTCACCAAAAGCCTCAAAATTAAACAGGAATCTTATCAAGAGTCCAAACAGCACAGATACATCTTCATACACACCTCTCTATTTGACTAACATAGTCAATAAAAACTCCCTCACTCTCCAAAAATAGTATATAATATATCCACAGTAGCCATGAAGGTACATACACATATATATGCTTCATTATGTAATATGATAAGATAGTGTAGATTGAAGCATGCATTATTTTATTCACATGAAATCTGATAGCTACCTCTTTTGTTGTGCTATAATAGATTCTTCCATGGCTCTTTAAAGGGGCACATGAACAAGACAGAGAGAGCAGCACCTCTAGTCCTTCCACCATCAAAGGTAAGAGCTAGCCTTTGATTTGTTACCATAACCACTCTTATATTGATGCATGATTAATTAGCATTTTGGACCTTAACATTTTTCTTACAATTTCAATGCATGATTCCTTCTTTTATAATGTTGTTACAGATAAAAATGCAAAAGGGAAAGATATAATTATACTTAAGCATCACAGGGCTTATGGAAGATCAAGGAGGAGGATAGAAGGGAGCAAGAAATTGAGGCTGTTTACTTTCATATGTGGAAAAGACATACCAAAGGCTTGCTTTTACAGAACCCTTCACTTTGGAAACATGAATAATACAAGGGATTTTATTCACTCTGTGAAGATAAAGAGAGAGGAATTATCTGGAAGAGTGGGAATTATTACCAAAAAGGCAGATTCTGCTGCTCATGTAGGAAAGAAGGTTTTGCCCATAACTGATGCATCATTCTCCACCTCAACTGAAAGGAATGACCAATGTGTCACCACAAAAACTAAAAGGGATAAAAAGAAGCCTATTTCAAGAATGAAAGAGCTACTTAGATGGTCTGCTTCTGCCAAAACAGATAAAGGAGGAAAATTCAATGAACAAAAGGTAATTTTTTTTTTGTTAAACCACTCTTAACTATTTTATACCCATTGAGAGACTCATAGTCATACATTCACTCCACATGGCCTAAAAGATCATGGGAGTGGGAGGAGAAAAATTCCATCATGTCTAGCTTTTTCATAACTATGTCAAGTAGCTAAAAGAAATTGAAATAAAGAAAGAATCTACTGTTTTATCCACCAAACATGTATGATTGAGAAATCTACATTTGCTAACACTCATTCTAAAGCTAAGTAATTTATTTTCTTCACTTCAATTGACTGTCAGTAACTAAATTAGTGCTCTATATATTGACCATCAAATTCTTATCATATTTTTCAGGTTCAAAGACAAGGAAACAGAAAAGCAGTTCCTGCAGAAGATGATCAACATAGAAGTAAGTCACCAAAGATCAGTTTCACATGGGATGTGGAAATTCGCCCCATCTCTCCCTCTGTCTACTCAGTTTTCTCTTCAATAGCTTCCTTTTCTGAAAATGGACAAGCCCAAATTGCACATTCACCAATTCACATCCTTCCTGAAAAGAGTGGTCATCATATCACTTGTAGGAAAGAAAACTGGATCATCACAGATGAATGTAAGCCATATTGTCTCCTTCAATATTTATATATATTAGTTTTTCCATCATGTTATAATCTTAAACACTCATAGTGCTTTTAAATAATGCCAATAACACAAACTCATGTTAAAGTTATTTTATTGAATAATTCAAAATCCTTGTCATATTATTGTTTGGAATATATAGTCATCCTATTTACTAATTGAGGATCGGAAGATATTGAATATTTTTTTATATATTTATATTTTCATTTAATACTTTCTTTATAAAATATCAAGAAGATTATTAATTAATTGCGTGTTAAAGAGAATATAGCATTATTTTGTTTTGATATTTTCCTCAGCTTTTAATTGATTGTACGTGTAAGAATTATTTTGACTAACCCTTTCTTCATCATATTTTTGTTGGATTAGCAGTTGTGGTGCTGGAACTATGAAGAAATTAAATGTGTCTAAAGAAGATATTCTATTATTTCATGGATGGTGAATCATCGTTATTAGGAAGCAATCTGAGCACGTGTCTGGCAATGTACTTGTGACTTGTCACAAATTAATGCTGGTGCCTGTATGGGTTTTTGTCATACCTAATTTGATATTATAGTGGTGGGGATTTTATGTTACTACTTCACTAAAAATAGAGAGATTGTTAGGCAAGAGGAATAAATGTAACATCAGTACTTAATGATGAGTATGTACTAGTTGATGGTCAAACATACTTTCCCATGTGAATGAAAACGAGAATGTTTGGCATCTACATTATGATGGGTATAAATTAAATTGTATTCATTTTCGTGAATTGACCTAAGTATTATGTTTACAAATCAGCAGGAGCATTTCATGTAAAATCTATTGTAAATCACCAGCACTGGTTTATTATTTGGAATGAAAGAAGATTAATGTCATTAATTAATCATTTTGCAAAGTGGTACATTAACACTGATGATGTGCATAATTTAAAAAAGTATTAATTATTATTTTTTCAATAATGACCGTATATATAATAACTAACTTATATAATTAGTATTATCTTTTAATAAGAGTATTTTAGTAAAAAAAGCTATTTTATCATAATAATCAATATGATTAATGATTTTTTTAAAAATGTTTATTATATTCAAAGATAAATAATACTACTGTAAAACTGAGGGCGTAATATGAATATATATGATAATATTTCTGATAGTATTATATAAAATAAGATTTTATTTTCCTACAAACCCATTTCATGTGTCATCAAATATTCACTTTTCCCTTGCAAAAACAAATTTCATTCTTATATCTTTCGATAGTTAATACGTATTGTATGTTTGGTCCAACTTATTTTGAGCTTCACTACAAAAAAAATCACTTTTGGTGACAGACATAAACCGTCACTAAAGGACTAGCATCCGTAGGCAAAAGTGTATTTGACATTGACCTCCGGACGATTCAGCCGTCAATTGAGTGTCGACTGGCAACGGAAATTTGACTGTCAATAGAGCTTTTACCTACGGTTTACACACTTTAAGCTACAGTTTGTGTTGACGGTGGGTACAAGTTATTGAAATGTATAGTATGAATTTGCTATCGAATTTTCCATAGCTAATCTGTAGCTCCCTAACTACAGTATCAACTAGAGATTCAATTTTTCATAGCGCACACAAATTTCATATTGGCTAGGAATTTTGTAAAATGCCATGCCATTAATGAAAATCCAATTAAATCCCAAAGAACCCTCCAATTAATAAATTAAAATAAAATTCCAGCACTTAAATGCATCATAATGAACATAACATTACATAACAAGAACAAGAATCAAGGAACCTGAAGAGGAGACTATAAGACAAGACACACTACTCAGGTAATTAAAGAAGAAAGCCTGCAATATTTATGGATTACCCTGCACCATAGCTCTCAAGTGAAATGCAAATGGAAAACATACTATGAAGTAAGAAATTCAGTGCAAATGAGGGCACCAGAAAAGATAAATACTTGTGGACTGTAAACGCACTTGTTGCCTCCCATAGATATCAGAAACTCTCCAGCTTCAATAAAGTGTCTTCTAACAAAAAAATTTTAAAAGAAAAAGCAAGAGAATTGAAAAGTTATCATTCTTTTCCAAATACAGAATTATAGGAACAGTAAACACCGTATCTAGAATTGAAGAAAACATAAATCTTACGCAGTGCCTGAAGATATAAGAATCTGAGCTGTAGCAGGTGACGGTGCAAGTACAGTAGCAGATGATGGCCTATAAAATTTAGACTACTATACAGTAAAAATATTATTAGCCAAATTACCTTAGGGGAAGGCTGAGTAGATTGACATAATGACGTTGATATCCATTTACAATTTAGAAATGTTTTTGAGCATGCTTTTTGGCTGATTAATCAATTCCCTGCAGAATTAACATAATATATAGTTTCAGATATTCAAATAAAGGGGGTACTGAAGACACTTCAAAGTGTGGGACAAAACAGAGAGCAGATAGCCTTTTTGTGGAACACTAAACTAGTTTACATTGTAGATCAATTTCAAATTTTCATCAGCAGTGACACATGAGGACATTAAATAAGTAAGATGTCAAGTATTTAACTCAGCTTTTACTCCATTAACTTTTCATTTCATTCTTACAATTAACCTTCTATTTTTTTTTGTATAATTGTGTTATCCAAATTCCTCCTGTGTACAGGAAAGATCAGGGACCAAAGCATTAATATTACAAAATAAATAGTTAATTGCAGTGAATGAACATGGAAAAATAGCACGTCAAAAATCTTAAACTGGGAAACTGAGTAAGAATTGGAATTGAACTTTCACTAAAATTTGGAAATCAGATGCTTGCCTGAGAGTAGTCACATTGACAAATAATTATATATGCCACTGAAGTCACAGATTCAAAATCACCATACAGTTCAAGTATCAAGTCAATCTCAAAACATGCTGCGAGTCCAATCCAAAACTCAATAAAAAAATGAACTAAAAAACTAATAGTTCAATCTAAAATGGAGAAGTCTCTCAGAGCCAGGGAAACACTTGTTCATTGCTAAAAATAAATATCAAGTACTGAAATTGGTTAATCATGGCAGCACGGCCACAATTCAGTACAATATGCATTCTTTTATTGTCAGAATACTAAGAAAATGAAATAAATGAGGGGATATGGACATGTAGGATATCTTACACAGTACCAAGATCGGGAAGAGTAGCAAAAATGTCGCCAATTGACTGGGAGAGTGCTTACATTCCTAAAAACCACATGGAATACAGTGTAAGAGTGGCTCCAATATGACCAAATTTGATATTATGAAATAAAGTCATATATATTCAAAAGCAACTTACAGATAATATTTGAGTGAAGCCATGGTAGAAATGGAATAAGGAAGATTTCCAGATAAGTTATTTCTTGCAAGTTTCTGATTGTTACAAATGAAGAGTAATGACGCGTTTCAGTGACAAGAAAAATTAACATTTTAGCTACAGCAACAAATTGAAGCTTGATCAAGAAATTAAAAGACTGGGTAGTAGGAGAATATTACAGGCTAGTAAGCTTTGGTGGCAACTGGTAGGGAATTGTCTCGCGGATCTTGTTGTCACGTAAGTCACTGGAAAAACACAAAAAAATATAAAGCCAATCACCAATATATAATAGTAAAGATTATGTGTATTATAAAATCACTGAGTAGAATTATCTCACAGCTTTTTCAGTGACATAAGGTCTGAAAGCAAGTATCCCAGAGTCCCATCAAGTCCTAAACATGAGAGCTCACTAACAAGCATTACAACAAGGAGATCAAGTTAGTTTTCTCAACCATAAACGCACTTAAAAAAACTAATAAAATTACAATTGTGTTATCTAAATTCCTCCTGTGTACAGGAAAGATCAGGGACCAAAGCATTAGTATCAAACAAGAATACCATTAGTTTTTCCTCTTTAACACAACACACCAAGCAAAAGAAAAGGTAGAATCTTCTCACTCATTCCGGCATTTCCTCTAAGGGTGTGGATATGCTATAAAGTTAATGACTAGCTAAAATTACCTGTAACTCTGGCAAGTATTTTTTCTAAAGCATAATAAGTTTAATAAATATTTTCAATCAAGCCAAGATTCAGTTAAGGAGGAAAAATGAACTTCAAATTTAGTAAAAAAATTAAGTTAGAAGAAATTATATCTAGTTGTTAAATTAAATAAAATAACAAATAATTGAAATATTCTATAGCTAGTAAACTAATATGAAATAATTTAAATACCTGTGACAATCAAAAGTGAGTGAATTGGAATTACTAGGACATGCTCCATGAACACGCTGGAGACAAAAAAAGGATTGTTGGCAAGGTTGATTGTTGGCTAGTGTCCAAGTACAGCTATATACCATATATATAATAATTAATCAATAGCTAAGCTCCACTCTGCTGACTTTTGGAAACCGAAAAAGTATATCACTTCAGAATATACTTCTTTCTTTCTTTCCTAATATCGTTTTAAAAATTTATATTTATTTATTTATTTACTATCATTTTAAAAATTTATCTTCATCTAATTTATCAATATTAATAAAAAGGAGAATTGTTTCGAGATAATAATGGTATATTAAAGAAATAAAAAAAATTAAAAAAATCATTAATAATTTTAAATAATGACATTAATTACAATTTTTAATTACTATGCAATCACATTAAAGGACGGCACAAAGAGAAGAAGTATAATGTTGAGTACAATCTGACCGCGCAGTGTTCAACCTTTCAATTTTTCATTAGAATAATTGAAAGGGGGACAGGGCAGATAAATAAGACAAGTAATTTCAGTTCATTTTGAAAATACAATAGGATATATAGAGACTTCAATTTGTATCAGGAGGTAGAATTTTTATTTGTGAAGGTTACATATTGGAAGGTAGAAAAGCTATCATAGCTAGCTTCAAAATGAAAGAACTGAGTGAAGAAAGGGAGAGTTGATCACTTACAGGACACATACAGGACAACAACTCCATCTGAAATGGAAGGGTGGCTCAAAAGAAGGCCTTCAAGTTCAATTGACAGCACCTATATAAAATAATATTAAGTATGATTGTTGTGGTTGACAAAAAAAAAGTATGATTGTTGTGATATTTTCAATCTTTTTTATAAGTAAATTTTGTAAATCAAGAACAGATACCTATAAGCCTTCATATTTGATGAGCTCCCTCACCTTGTCAATAATAACTGTTGCAGTGGCATTCTCATCATTCATGTAGCCTAAAAAGAGTTTTTCGAGGCTATACAGACTTATAACATAAAAGATAAGAACTTGAAACACTTGATTTCCTCAATGAATGACCAGTAGTTAAAACAAAATTTAATATTTCAAGTATTATTTGACTTGCTCTGTTGATGGTTTTTCCAACTAGAATTGTGAAAGTTTTCCTGATCCTAGAACCCAAATCATACAGTGAAAGGCGAAAGCTATTGAGATAGAGTAAAAATAACAAAATTAGAAGTAATGAAATTAATAGATAGTTTATGTGAAACAATGAATTAACATATCTTTGTAATTGGGAAAATAAAAGGAAAAAATGACTGAGGTATCTCCTCTGTAATTGGCAACATGATTAAAGCAATTGAGTGCATAATTCTTAGAGAAAAGTACACCTGACTAAGTATCAAAATGCTCATTTAGCTTTACTTTGATCCCAAATCATCATAGTTACTCCAAATTCAGGCTTTGCAAGCTCCAAGAATGCTCCCTTGGTTAGTCCAGCAGAAAGTTTGAGACAGCTTATTGAGATAATCTCTACATTATTGAACAGACACAAGAATCATCCTCCGAGTCACTGACATCACTGCACACACAATTGAGAGACCAAATGTGAGATATTTATGGATATATAACATTCCAAGGGCTCATTATCATATTCAAAAAATTTTTGCTACATTGAAGTCATATTGCAAATACTTTTGAACTTTTATCCCAAGTAGGAAAAAAAACATTGGTTATGTTTTACTTCTTCTCTCTCCCCCCCCCCCCTCTCTCTCTCTCTCTCTCTCTCTCTCTCTTTCAACCAGGACATAGCTGCAGCTCCCATCAATTTTAACCTTTGGATTAACTACACATCTAAACACAGATTTATGTAAATTACGAAAAAAGAAAAAATGAAATGAGTACAATTTTATTTCAAAAGTCCTTCATTATTGACCCTAATTTAGATGGCTTCTATGACATATCTTCCCATGTCATAAAACAGGAACAATTCTCAAAAATTAATACTTCTTGTGCTTATTTCTCCTCTCGCAGACCCAGTTTCTATAGTAGTCATAACTCATAAGTTTATCCATTTTGACGGATGCAGAGATTTTTATTGCCGATTTTGGATATATAAGAACTAAAAAAATTTTCCTCCTAAATATTTGTCTTATGATATGAATCTTATTAAGCAGAAAATTTGACCAATAAATTCTCCCTCAATTTAATTATTATTGGTTATCCTTCAGAATCAACTCAGGGCTAATCTGTATTATAAGCCCATACATGTCCTTGTATCATTGGCCAAGGTGTATTACTTTACAGTTAAATGCTTAATATAATTCATTGTGAATGTTAATGTTCAGAGCATTTCTATCAGCTGGCTCCACTCCATATATCTAATATGATACAAAAATTTCAAGGGGTGGGTTTAATGAGTGTATCTAATTGAACAGGTAATTTTAAATATGATATGAAGAATATGATCACCTTAACATTAGTAAATCAAAACCAATTCACCGAGAACTCCAAACTCTTCCAGCTCCTTTCTTAGCAAATCGAAATTATCACCCAGAGAATAGCATCTAAGAACAAAATGACACCGCAGAATCTAAAACCTAATCACAGAACCAAATATCAATAAAAAGTATAATAACTGGAATGTCATACCAAGGGATCAAAGTTCTTGAAGGCGGTAATGTCGACGATGATTCGTTCGGTTTGTCCGAGTCCGAGCTTGTCCTGCCAAAGCCACTTGCTTCAGTGGTGCCTCGGCCGCGGAAGCCACCGAATGAGGAGGGAGGAGGAGTGAAGGTTGAGAAATGTGCCGCCGTGTCATGGATGAAATCAATTTGAAATAAATCACGAAAGAGAGAAAGAGAGGAGGAGAGAGATAATTGATGATTAGGGATTTTGTGCGAAAGGAAGTGACAGAGTGGGGAGAAAAGAAATAAGACATGCAAGGGGTGAGAAACATTTTTTTCGGTTGGATATGAACTATGAAATGAAATTGAAACGAAGAATATGACTTTCATTGATAATAAATCCTTTATCGCTATAAGGGGCCGTCAGTGTATGGGATTTTTTTTGTAGTGATTCTACTTGTAAGGAGGAGATCAACCAAACAACTTTTATTAAAAGCTCTTAAATTAATAAGTAAGTTACTTTTGTGTGAAGGAAAAGAGCTTTTTAATAAGCCATTGTCATGAGCTTTTTACATAAGCAACACAACTTATTTTAAAAGTCTACACTTCGATTCCTAACTTTTTTATTATTACTAGATTTTTTAAATAATTCATTAACTAAAAATATTTAGAATTTTGTAATTAGATATTCTTCATAATAATTCTAAACAAAATAAAATATTTTATAAAAATATTTTTATCAAACAACTTTTAACCCTTGAAAGTGGGTTTTAAGTTTAAAAAAATTGAAACTGCAAAACAATTTTTACTTTATTTTTTAAAGCCCTTATTTTTAACTTTAGTTTTAAAGAAACTTATAAGTCAAAAATAAGCTAAGCCAAACGGAGGGACCACTTAGAAAAAAATTATTTTTGGATGATTATTTTGGACAAAAGATAAAATAGGGGGTCAAATGAAAAAATCGCAATATTTTTTAGGACAAAAAACATAATCAAACCATATAAAATTATATAAAAAAATATGAGACATGAAAACTAATTTAAAACTAGTTTAAAATAAATATGTTTATATTAGATAATAAAATCATAAAAGTATATTAGTATAATTAATTTCATAAATATGCATTTATATAAGTATAAAAACATGATTATTTTATAAATAAATAATTTATGTATATATAAGTTCGAGTTGGAATGAATTAGATTAGTTTTCAACATAAGATCTGAAATTTAATTCAATCCAATAAAAAAAATCTGTTTTTATTATTTTCAGTTTTCGATTTTCGGTTCAAGTTTTGTGGTTTACATTGTATTGGGTTGGATATAAACACCCTTAAGAGCCACCATAGCAAAGAAATATAGGATGATGATCCGTGTTGAAACGATACAAGATCTCCACAAAATACTTTTGGAAAAGCCAATCCCCAATTATCATCAACTACACCATGATTAAACTTCTTAATTAATTAAGAATAAGATGATCCCCTAATATTCCTTTTTCATGTAAACTTGATCCCAATTGTATAAAAACTCTAGCATGGGATAAAGAATCCACTTTGTTAATTAGATGGAAGATGAATGTCATTAAAATCTCCAATTGACATCGAAAGGACCATTGATCGAACTCCTTTAAACCTACAAGTGACTCCACTATTGCAAACGTATGGATATAATGAAACTCATATAAATACTTGAGTAGAACCACTTATTCCAAATCTAAATATTGAGAGATATCACTTGATAAAAAATGTCATGAACAAAGAAAATGAAGCTTGTATTTACATCTATCAAAGTTAAAGTACCTCTAGAATTGTCCTCAGCTTCAACAAGAGTAATAGACATGACAACAGGGCGTGTTCATATGTGTAGAGATCAAAATTGAAATTATGAAATCCAACTCCTATACTCGCGGGTCTCCATCAAGTTTGGAAAATTGTGTGGATCAATAAAAAATAAAGTTTTTGATAAGTTAAAAAAATGAGGGATGAAAGTAGGGATAGGGATGTAGACAAGGATGGGAAGGGGATGAGGAAAATTGAGAGAGGTAATTTAGGATTTGTAAAAAATAAAAAAAGAATGGTGTGAATAGCATCTCAGCTGGCAAAGCAAATAACATGGGCTTATATAGATTTATTATTTTAGGCCCAAACGTTATTTATGTCACATATCGCTTCTCATTTTCACACCATCTTATTAGTCTTCTCACCCATTAAAACGCAAAACCCGATCCGTCGGAGGTTTCGGCTACAGATCAGACCCAAAAGTCACGTGACCCACCCAGACCCACGTACCATTCCCTTCCCCTTCTCAATACCCTTTCCATCTTTTCATTCTCCTTCAATTTTTCCTTCCTTCGAAAATTCGAGGCTTTCAGAATCAGGTATTGTAGCTCTTTTCTCTCTTCCTTTAACTTGCTCTGCTGAATTGCTTCTCGGGTAATTCTTTTATTTTTATTATTTTTGGGATTGTGGAATTGGAAAAATAAAGGCAGAGTTATTGAAGTTAGAGAAGTGAAGGCAATGGCGTTCATGAAGGGAAAGCCTTTGGTTACCAAGGTGGCAGCGTTGGCGAGGTATGGGTTGCTCCCAGGAGCCATGGTGGCTGCTCTCGTCTACTCTCCCCCTCATTACTCCTCTTCCTCCAGTAAACATGCTCCCGCCACCTCCAACTAGTTAAGTGATTTTTTTTTTTTTTCAATTTGCTTTTTATGTTTTTATCCATGTTAGATTTGATTTACTGTTAGCTGTTGATTCACACACATATGTACAATTAAGGTTTGGATTTGTTTTACCTTGACTGTATTGTATAAATTCTTGTTTTTGTTTTGTGATTCAAAGTAATTTTTGTTGTTTTTTCCTTGTTAAGTGAATTTAATTGCTTTTGTTGGAGGTATATGGTTGTTGTTGTTCTATGTGGGATCTATTCAATAGTTTTTTCTTTTTCTTTTTTCTGTTTTAACTACTGATTGGTAGTTTCGGTAGGTTTTTTTGTTTGTTTGACCCTTATTCTGGCTGGTTGTTATTGTTATTCCGAATTTGATCACTATTGCTTCTGCTTTCTTTCTGTTTGATTATCCCACTTTTATGGATTACTCTGAACATACATCAGGCTTTAGAAAGGACGTTCCGGTCTTGTGCTCTTCTGTAATGGTGAAGAGTAGCATTTCTGGATACAATAAAGATGGATCTGAATTAACATATTCAAATGCTTAAATTTTCTGGCAACTGGCAAGTTGTATTTAGGGAAGAATTTCATGGGTACTATCACTTCATGTGTTCAAATTAAAAAATATCAGTTGTTTCTTTCTCATATCCCTAATGTGTTGTCCCGTTCACTTATAAAAAATGGGGCACATGCTTGTATAGTATAAGGTTGCCAATCAGTACTAAGATATGTAATAATGTGAGAGAATTGGTAATTCTTGACTGAAGGAGGAAAATCAAAAGGTCACGACTCATGACCCCTGAAGGAAATTATTGAGCAAGGGCCAACTGGGAATGCGTTGGGCTGTCTTTCAATTGTATTCAATGCTTTCAAAGAATGTAAGAAACACACGGCTTCCTCATATTAATTTGGGTGGCATTTCAGGACCAATACAGCAACCACAACCAACCTCTGTGTTATTAGGTGGGGTTAGCAGTTTCTTGCATGAGTCAATTGAGAATATTGGGCTTGATCAAAAACCTGATTTTCTTGTTTTTTTAGCAAAACCGTGAAGAGTATGATCCTTTCTAATGGTTTCTCCTAACATTACCATATGTCTTCTTCTACCCTTCTATTATTGCCTTCCATTTGATCCACTTTTCTCATTGGAACCTCTATTGGTCTTCTTCCCATGTGACCAAACTATCACAGGTGAGTTTCTATAATCTTCACCTCACTAAAGTGCTATTCTATCTTTCTTTCACACATTGCTTTCCAATCTTATATTTTCCTGTATGTCTACTCATCCACCTCACCTGACATTCTCTAAACCAGACTCTACTCTCAATGTTTGGAAGTTTGAAGGTATTGTTGGTTGGCTTGAAAGATGGTGGTCAAGTCTATAAATGAACATTGGGATGCTCCCAGCTGCTTAAATTTCTAAAATTGTTCTTTGTCAATTAAGATTTGTGTGTTTATTTTAGACTTGATATAAAGCATCACCAGAACTCCTAATAGTCAATGTGTAACACCCTGGTTTTTATAACTATTAAAGTGAGCCATAGCTTGTGATCAAACCTGGCTCAACCCACCAAAATGGTGGATTGGGTTGCTTCAAAACCAGCTCACTAATACCTCAGGTTGATGTGACTTGGCTCACATAACTTGGTGGTTAACCGGTTTCAAGCTGGGTTAACCTCCCCCTTTTTTTTGAATAAAAGAGGGATAGACATACAAAAGCCTCACTATGCTCCCTTCCTCTGTCCTCTGCTTAGCTTTGTGATCGACTTGCCTCTGCTTCCTTCAGTTTTTTGATCCATCACTGCAAGACCTCTAGGATCCAGCAGTCCATCACCACTCTACCACTAGGCTCTAGCAGTCTATCACCATGCCACTTCCAGAAGTCCACCATCGTGGGATGTGACTTGCTTGATCCTTGGCCTATCCGCTGCTGCAGCCTTCTATGGTCTATAGAATCGTTGATCCTCAGCAGTGGCAATTTAGCACCACGTCATCCAGTGCAGCCCACACCATCACAGCCTTCCATGATCCATCTTAGTGAGACCTCCACCACTGTATGACCTAACACTACACAACCCAAGCCGCTGCTACCTTCCATGGTCCAGCATATTTTTCTCTTTTTTCCCTTTATGTTTTTAAACTTTTATACCAATCTAAATTATTTTGCTTTTCTCATCTTTATTGGTATAAAAGTTCAAAAAAAAAAAATAATAATAAAATACAACTAGAAATGTCTGTGAAGTACCCAACACTAATACATGTCCACAACGTGACCGCTATTTCGGAGTGCCCATGCTTCCTTTCGTCCTATTTTCCAATGTAATCATCATAAACTAGTATTATGAAATCCATGGCAGGATTAATGACCGGAACAACTAACTATGACCTTCAGACCTGGAAATTTACCATATTATTCCCCATACTGTTAGCTAAGTAATGCAGACCCATAAGCTATCTTAGAAGTTAGAACTTAACTAGCACCTTATTAATGCTATGAAATGATTTAATGAGTCCTTTTAGTAACTTATTGATCCCTTAGAAAGTTCAAGATGGTCTTGCATAATTCTTTTCTTTGTCAACATGTATTTCTTTGTTAGCTTGCATGCTTTTGTATAAAAGCAACTCCTGAGGAATCTCTGTCATTGTGTCAGTTGTAAAAAATAAGGACCATGCCTTTCTCAGTTGCATGTCGTGTCAGAACTGTGTTTAGACACTAATTATTATTTATAGATTTAAATTTAACATCCTGATTCCTGCATAATATGTGCTTGCCCATCATTGGGAAAGTTGCCTTTGAATTTCATTCTTAGAGACATAGAGAGCATATATGTATCTTATGTTTGTAAACCTATTATATTATTAAAGTGATTTTGGGTGTTTCCTCTCTTGTTATGTACTCGAGAGTTTGAATTAATTGTGTCTTAACAGTTTAATTTTTCTGATGGAACAGGGGCATATGGGTTGCTTGTTGATGCAAGTCAGCAATATGTGAGTCTTTCAACGAAGTATGTTCTAAAATAAAGCGGGTGACTAGATTTTGAAACTTTTAGATTGTAATTGTCTTGGAGAGACAATTTGTTTCATCTGGATTTTGTGCAGTCAAACCTTTTTCTTTCTTTCTTTTGGTCGAAAAACCTTTCTTTCTTGAGCATCGCTGAAATAACAAGCAATTCACATTGCCCCATTTGTTATCAATTGTTGAAGACCATTTTGAATTATGGGTGGCGTTGGATCCGTTCGTTTTTCCATTTGAGATGTCATCTAAAGCAATTTACCTGGTTTGATATTCTTCCCTTAAATGTTGTCAAAACTCAAAATCGAGCTCCTATAGGGTCGAGAGGGGTGAAAGATGCAAATCGCATGATTGTAACAACGGTTTTTTCTAACTTGAGTAATGTTATATAGGATAATAAATCTAAAGTGTAAATGTTTTATTGAAAATGTAACTTTTAATACTTATCAATGTATTAAATATTGTGATAGTTACATATTCCAATAAGATCTTTTCACTTTGAGATTTATTATCATGTGCAATATTGCACAGGTTAGAAAAATTGTTTAACAAATCGTTGTAACAAATAGTAAGATCCAATCTAAAATCCAAAGATCTTGTTTCCATTTACTTTTTATAAAATACAAATTTAATAAGTCTCAATGGTTGAATAATATGATCTTAACATTATATCAAGTTTTAGTTAAATTAGATATTTATAGATTTTAAAAGTATATCATACATTAAAATAAAGTTATCCAACAAACACAAATTGGATAAGGAAGTATTGAGTCTTGAGTACAGGAAATTTACTCTAACAAAGGTTAATTAACAAGGTGTAATGAAAAGTATAGCTAAATTAGATCTTTTTTAGCTCATTGAGTGGTGGGCTGGATTAAAAAATCTTTAGTTCTCAAAGTTGGAAAAAGTTGGAGCTTTAAATTTTTGTGGATTTTTTTACAGGTAGTGTGACCTTTTTTTTTTACAGGTTTTTACGGATCAATCCAGTCAGGTTAACCTATTTTGCCGGCGCTAAAAATACTAGACCACACAAGAAAGATTTACTTGAAAAGTCCAGTTGACTACATGTTTTAATCCACTTTAACTTGTCTAAGAAAAGCTAACTAATATGTAATAATCTTTAAATGTTTCTTTGAAACACATCAACCAAACACTTCTAAAAGAAGCCATTAACCATTTTGGTTGAGTTGCATTTTAATAGTGAAACAGTTTTTGGAAACCAGGATACGAAAACATAAACAAGCCATTAACCCAAAAAAAAAAAAAAACATAAACAAGCCCTGTATGCATAAGAAAGCCATTTTAATATCTGAGACAGAAAGAGTGCTTCGACTAAAAAAAAAGACAGAAGGAGTGCCAATCAAATTTGCAATATGAAATTCAACATGATATACAATTCTATAATAAATGAAACAATCCAGAGTTCATGGAGAAGCAATAGAAATGAAAAACGGCCGAAGTATCACGATATGCACCTGACCTTCAGATGGTATACATTTACCTTCCTATTATCCTATTTTCTGTCCTAGGCCATGGAATGTCCAATCAACAAATCTATAATGTTCATTTTATGCAAATATATTATATTACAAAAAATCCCATGTAGTGACAATTCTAGATAAGTGGGAAGACTCATCAACATTTGAAGCCGTGGCACACAGAAAGCACAATTATGAGAATCAAGGCAATTATGATAGCAAGAACTATTAGCTTGATCTTCATGTTCTGATACCACATCTTTCTCCTCAACTGGGTTCCCTGCTGCCTGAAATCTTGTGCCTGCAAACCCATATGACCATATCAATTGACATTCCTATTACATTACAGTCCTTATACGATTTTCAAGACCAAAGATCTGATTAAGTGACAGAAAGCCAAGTTTCAACCATGATAATAACCGATAAAAAATCAACCAAATGCTCAAGAGGGTGAAAATGAAAATTACTGAAAAAGACTTCAGCCATGATATTTTTCATAGTAAGATATGTTTTTTATCCTTGTAAAATAAGTGAATTTTGGTTTTAATCCTTATTAATTCATTTTTTTCATTTGTATCCTCCTAAAATTCAAATTTTTGAAAAAAGTTCTTACCGGTGATGTAGCAAGTTAAAAGATTGCCACCTGGGTATTCGTCTCTATTACATGGCAATTTTTTGATTTGTCACATGACGGGTCAAGACCTTTTTCAAAATTTTAGATTTTGGGAGGATGTTAATGAAAAAGAGAACTCTATGAGGACCAAAAACAAAACCCACTTATTTTACAAGGAACAAAACATATTTTTGATAAGATTTCGCTACAACTTAAATCCAGCGTGAAGATTGCCGGAATGAACTGGGTGTTCTTTAGAAAGGAATTGAAATAGGCAGGGTTACTATACATAAATTCATAAACAATAACCATACATACATTATGTCATCTCAGAATAGTTTATGGTTGTGATTATAGAAAAAAATATTTGGACTCGGTTGCATCTGACAACAAAGTAATCTTACTACATTACAAGATTTATTTTGCACAACATAGCCACATACAACAAAGTAATCTAAAATTTATGTCAGTTGTTGGTAGACATTACTATTTAAGACTACTACTTGGTT
Organism: Sesbania bispinosa; assembly: GCA_026901365.1. NCBI lineage: Eukaryota > Viridiplantae > Streptophyta > Magnoliopsida > Fabales > Fabaceae > Sesbania > Sesbania bispinosa. The sequence goes on along the minus strand of QLOH01000066.1, from coordinate 2,313,036 downwards.
TTCACAGCACATAACATTAATCAATCAAACATATAAATGCAAAATCTGCTCCATAATCATCTCCTACTTCAATTTCCCATAAAATTGCTTGTTTCTCTTATATGTGAAAACAATAAAAAGCATCTAACCTGAGAGCGAAGGTTCTCAGTTTTATCCACCAAAACCTCAATCTTCTCTCCCCGATCAAGTACCTGCACATAAAATATAATACAATGATTGGCCATATTTCAGATGAAATTCCATTAACCTCACAATCATTTGTTTTGGGCAGGTAGAGGGAGTGGTACTAAATTATTTTTCCTTTTCCCCCTGAAATTCTCCCCAAAAACGAAAGACCGAGGAAGCCTCAGATGTTAAAAAGAAAAAATACAGGAGAAATTCTGACAGCCTACCCATCTCATATATCTTACGAACTTTTTGTCACCCTTTCTCTCACACACAATTATTTAAAACAAAAGTAGTCACTGTGTGGTATTTTTCTTTAACCAATGCATGAACTCCAATCATTACTTTTTTATCAAATGATTATGTGAGAAGACTGTCAGAAAAAGAGTGTGAGAGTAACATTCTTGAGAAATATAGACAAGCTATACCTTCTCAATATTGTCCATCATAACTTCTTTGACTTCAGAAACCTGAGCTTTCACTTTCGCAAGTTTGCTAACCTCCTCTGGATGTTCCACGCAATACTGCATATGCTCCTTCAACTTTGGCCTAAAAGCACATATAAAATGAAAACTTCATACTACTGCAATTCATAGTAATGAGTTATATTTTAATACAGCAAGGTAAACATAGGTACCCAAATTCTTTGTTAAGACTTTTAGCAGCCGCTGTTGCAGCTCTTCCTCCACTGTATCTTTTTGTAAAATCCTCCTTGATACGTTCAAGAAAGGCCATTGGAATCTGTCGACCCACAGATTCCACTGCCACTACACAGTAAGCTACAAAATGATAAATCAAGTAAGTCCAGCTAATTATGGAAAAAGTTGAACCAGAAAAGGAAAAAAATGCATGAATTAAAGTCATAAATTTCAAGAGAGAGTAAGTGTTAAAACTGAGGCACCATAAGCAAATTTCAGCAGGTAAGGATCAGAGCACATTGTTTTGTTGAAACAAACAAGATTTCATTTGCTATGTATAAAATTATGTTAAAACCTCTTGATAGCTGTAACACCATTGCTGAACTTACTACTCAATGTAACAAAGTAGTGCAAAAGAAGAGAGCAAATTGCTCATGAAAAGTTCTCGTACAGAATGTTTATAATCACACATGAGATAAATAATTTCCAGGGATTAACTAGAGAAGTAGTGATATTTTTGCTTAAATCCTATTGCATGGCCAAAGCAGTGGTCTTTTAAATCTCATCTCATTCTCAATACAATTTTACTCAGTACATTTGGACTGCTTTTCAAAAGTAATTAGAATCTTGGGGGCCTAAAATATATTCAATACAAAGTAAGAAAACAAACTAATCAGAGTACTTGGTGGCCCAAAAAGGAATATTTTGTTCCCATTGATAGATAACCAAGATGCAAACCAGTTTGGAAATTTAAGTGCAAGCTCTGGATGATAGTAAATTAGTATGATTAAAGTACTCCTATGAATCACTAAAGGAAAATCTTATTCCCATGATAATAAAATGGTTTTGTTACATTCTCTTATTGTCTTGTAAAAGTTTGCTGACCAATGTGTAATAGTACCATATACAGAGTTCCATATAACATTTTCATGTTCCAGATTAAAAGTAGGATTAAATTGTAAATCAAAACACCATAGTAAAGCAGCTTACAGCAGCACATTTATTATAAAATCCAGAAACTTTGATGATGAATATCTTGCTTGACTTAAACAATTAAACACATAAATAACTACCAAACTTCCAAATTGATCAATCATCTTTAAGAGTCTGTTAACAAGTCTGGCAATTCCACTCTTTATGTTTGTCACACATCATGAAAGGGTATCAGTCTCAAACTTATAGTTACACATTTGTAATTAATAAATCCCAATAATACTGGTATTTTGGCATAGAAGCAAACAACTTCCTAGTTACTACACTACCAGATCATTCATTCATTCCCAATAAAATAAAAAATATACAATATATAACGTTAGTAAGACAACACTATATAAAGCATGATTCCCCCCCCCCCCCCCCCCCCCAACCTACCTTTAAAATTGGACTATATGAACAAGACAAGGAGATTTTAACAAAAAATTTAGACAAAGTTTGACACATGATTCAATAAAAAAAATAGATGCAGTTATTAACTTGAACGATAAATCCAAAACAACCCAAGTGAAGATAAAGTCAACCAGTTCCAGGTCCAACGGTGAGATTCTTCATGCCTTTATCTATTATAATTCACCATTAAACTTTCGAACATGAAGAAGACACAACAGATTAGATTGATTAATTCCCCAGCTCCCAGATTCAACCGCAGACAAGAAGAGCCTTTCAATGATCATTCAAATATTCAAACGCAAAAACAGATCATAAGAAAGAAACAACAGCCAAACCAACTTGCACACAATAAAAGTAAAGAAATTAAAGAAGAAGAAAAGATAATAACTGAATCCGTTATCGACGAGGTAGCTGAAGGTGTGGCCATCGCAGTTGTAAGTGAACTTGTTGTTGGAAGCAGGGAGCTTTTGGAGGCATTGCAAGGCTATGCTGGTGAAGTTGCCGCTGAAGTCAGTGTACTCTGCAAGGATCAACGTCCCACGCGCCACGAAGCTGAAGATCAACGATTGCTGCCCCATACCTACACCTCAAAACTCAGCAGCAACAGATTCAGAGAGAATGAAGGAAGGGTTGTTGCAGAAAGAAGAAAAGCTTGAAATGGAAGAAAAAGGTGAAAGGCTTTTGAGTTGTTGTTATTGCAATGCTGAGAGAGAGAGGTAATGTCAAAAATGGGGGGCTTTAATACAGGAATGCAAAGGAAAGACAACGTCAATTACTCACGGGAGAGAAGAAAGTCGCCTAATTCTAGAAGGATATTTATTATTATCAGAATAATATGATTTGAATAATATTCATTAGTATGATATTGTCTCAAGTGTCAATTTAACGTGTTCTTAATTTTATTCTGATTTGAATATGCACAGAAAATTCATGAAAGAGAAGGGAGAGGTGGGGGAGGCTGCAGAGATTTTTTAATATCAAAATATTACTAAACCTGATAAAGTAAAAGTTTATTATATGAGATGAAGAAGATTTTGACTTTTAATCTCGTTGCATTCTATTCTTTTGTGTTAATCACATATATCCACGCATTTTTAATCTCGTTGCATAACCTCTTTGAAAAAATTATTAAAAAAAAATTATTTTGCTAATAAGTGTATGAAAATTAATTAAGCAAAGTGTATTAATGAAAATAATATTTGAATTTAAAGACTTCATGTAAATCATTTAAATTCCTCATCATCAACCCAATTTTAAAGGTATCATTTTACAATTTAAAATAAAAATAGAAAACATTTTAAACAGGTGCTATACTTTTGAATAAATTTTTTATATTTTAATTCCTTAATCAATGTTGTTAAAATACAAGTTAGCATTTATCAAAAAGGTAATTGTGTTATTTTACAATATTGCTTTAGCAATTTTTGCATAATAATCAACTATTTTAATAGCATAATTAAAGAGAAGATAAAAAATTATATTTACTCCCGTAAAAAAAATTATATTTACTACATTATATAACACGACACATTTTTTTCTTATTTTTTCATTCGACCAAGTAAGAGGAAGAAAAGATTCCATACCCTTTTCCTTTTCCTTTTTTTCATTTTTCTAACTCATTTTGGTATTGTAGAAGAGGATATACTTTAGCTAATAATCTTTATTAAAAAAGTACATGCTCGAGGATAATAATACTCTCATTTTCCTTCTACCAAGAATTTTATGTTTTTTTTATACTCATTTTCTTCACAATTAAACCATTTTAAATATTTTCCATTCAAGATTCATTGATCAAAACATTAAGTTTCACACAAAAAAAACTTAAACAACAATGATTTTTTCACTCATATTCTGAACACTATATTCTACACTTACCTTTTCTCTTTATCTTTATTATCCTTTCTCATCACATCAATTATCAAATCTTTTATTTCCTCTCTCTTCATTTCCTTTTTCTTTCTATCTCTTTCTTCTTTACATTACCACACTCAATTAAGTGTGGATAAATATTTTTCAAACTCAGACTTTCTCATCTCCAAACCCTAAATTTTATTACATCATACAAAATTCACACATGTAAAACCTCCCTAATAATCATACATGTAAAATCACTTTTCTCCGGAATTGTTTGACGACTAATCACACACTCCCACCTCTATCTCGAGTCGGATGAGTTGAAAGGCGGGCTCCAATGGCAATCCGACCACGTAAGCCGCAACACCACCAAGACCGCTTCCTGAACGTTGTCATTAACCCAGTCATATTGATCTGGGACGGTGAAGGAAGGAAGGTTCTCGTGAAAGAACGACAATTACTTGCTTGCCCTTGACACTTAGTTCGTTTTGTTTGATATGGACCATTTTAAATAAACATGTGAAGAAAAATTTGTCAGAACCCATATCAAAGTCATCAAACTTGAAGCCATTATTTCATATCAACCCTTTGCCATTGATAAAACTTAGGCTGGGGGTTCCAACATCAACCCCTAAACAACAGTTTGTATACCGTCATTGGTCCTCAAGTAGAGAACTGATAAGAGACCACAATGTGACTCAGGGTCGGGAGACGCCTTATCACAACCACTGAAAACCTTCGTCAAACTTTAAAATGGTAGCAAAAAGACAAACAAGAAGAAAAGAAGAAAGTGTACCGGATGAATAGGAAGAGTAAATGCTTATGAGACAGTGGAGTGAGCAGCACGCAAGCACCAAGAAATATAGAAAACGCAGGAAAATACGAGAGCAAAGTGAATGGAGAAGATCACAGTTTAAGAAAACTGAGCAAAAGAGGTGAAAAGAAAGCCCTTAAAGACCTATTTATAGGCCACAATGAAGAGGTGATTAGACATGCCCTTTAATGCACCTCAATGATGAGGCTTCATGTTTGCTGCGAAACGGCTGCACGTTTCGCATCATGGAATGCAACTCTCCACTGGGGTCCGGGGAGATGTCACACGTCCCATTACTCTAAACCATCATAGTAAATGCACTAGTTGCTCAGGGAGTTGACACCTTAAAACAAACCAACAATGACGTCAAATAAGTTGGACGAACTGGCTCGAACGCTCACATACCTTGTTAGACTCAACCTCGGCCAAACTAGGGGGCATCGGTTCCGAGCGCAACCTGAATTCGACTACACGACCATGGATTACTCGTCCAAGCCGATCACCTTTGCATGTCGGAAGATAACACTTATCCGGATGGCCGCATGGCACTCCAACTTGGATAACCTAGCACAATAATTCTAAGATAATGGGACAACACCCCACCAAACTCATAGAAGCTTTCATGCACTACCTCAACACCCCATAGATACATGCATGCAACATAATAATAGGTGTCCCATCTTTCATATATACCAAAACATTGCTTAAACACATATTGACTTTTAGGTTGACTTGTTGAGTAATGAGTGCCTTCGTAGGTACAACCTATATTTCCACACTTTTGACAAGCTTAACTCGAAGAACATATTTTCATTAAATTTTTTACTTTTAACTTTTAAACATCTTACATATACCAAATTCATCAAACGGTAGACCTTCAAATATTAATTTGGGTTGTGATTTAAAGACTTTTAGGCAAAAGAAAAGTTTCATATATATTAAGGTAGGGTTTACTTAATTTATATATATATATATATATAGATGACCTTGATTGACTAAAATATAAGGGACCAAAATTGCGTATAATTCAAACTAGAAAAATAAAAAATGCAATTAAACTTAATAAAATAAACTTAAAAAGCGAAAACATTTCTAGTTTTTTTCATGGTTATTTGAAGTTTCAAAAAATGGCTGGTTTATTATATTGGTAGCTCAATTGGTGGTTTTGAATATAATGTTGATGTAATTGGTTTGATCCCCTGTCCTATCATCTTTCCTCGGATATAAGCAATCATGTGACCTCTAATTTGTATTTTTTTCCCCATAAAACACCATCAAAAGCACATGAATTATTTATTAAAATAGCTATATATGCAATAAAAACCAAATGCTACCACATGCTCGATAGTTGGACACTCCACCAATAAACAGGCTACCAAGATCACAATTCACAACTCCAAACCAGCCAGTCCCTTAATTAAAGGCGGAGAATTTTAATTAAAATTAAATAAATTAAAATAAAATTATGCTAGCTAAAGGTTTGGTGCATATAAAAATCTCCCTTTTAATTAATTTGTTTTCATGATTTCTCAGATTATTCTCAGTAATCGTACTTCATGATTTCTCAGATTATTCTTGCATGACAAGAGGCATATATATAAGAAAAATCATGCACTTCAACTTTTGGATGGCTTGTTCTTTTCTCTAGTCATGTTTACGCAACCTACAAACATGTTAAGACTTGCTGTCACTGTCACAGCTGTTTTTCCATCATAATTAGCAACTATATATCATGAATTTTATAAATTAAAATTAATAGAATGTTGCTAGATATATAATTAATACTCTTATCCACCAAAAAAATAATTAATACTCTTAATAAAATATATAATGAAGAACTTTAAACAGTGAAATATAATTTGTTTAAAAAGCAATGAAGTTAAACATTTTTATTGATATATACGATCGATAAATTTAATATGAAGATGATTAGAAACAATATTAATCAATGTATGATGTATTATTAAATGAAATATTGTAGAAACTAAAAGATTATATAAATAACTATGTATCTAATTAAGCAAAAATAAAATTCGAACGCACAGAAATGTCATCGTTAGAAATGTATTTCATTGTCATGTATTTTTCTTTTCTGTTTTATCAAAGAAAAACTTGTTATTGACCTAGCAGGTAGGTGATGGAGAGTTGGAGACTGTGGAGACAACTCACGCGGAGGGAAGGGGAAATGAAGATAGAGAGTACACCAAATGTCTAACTTTAACCCCCTGTTTAGTGACTAAGGAAAAGGGGGAAATGGAGTTGGGTGGGTTAAAATGCACCTCCTGCACTTGTTTGGTGAGCCTGTGGAAAAGGAGAGAAATAGCAAAATCTGATGGGCCCCATACAAATAACATTTTTCTACTCTTTGCTAGAGAAAAGGTCCCAAAATAATCGATTACTGGCTCAAAGAAATCGATTATTGACTACCAGAAAATCGATTTCTGGCAAAAAAAATCGATTTCTTTACTGAACTCATACAAAGACCAATCAATCCAGCTGCAGACAAATCGATTATTATGCAGTGAAAATCGATTTTTTACTGTACTCTGCCGCCAAAATATGTCCAAAATAATAAAATAATTCTATTTCACTTCTATTCCATCCATCACACCAAACGACCTATTTCACATTTCTCTTCTATTTCTCACATATTTCACTCACACCAAACAACCTTTATTTCTCCTCTATTTCACATCTATTTCTCTTCTTCCCACTTCTCTTCTACTCATTTCTTTTCTCTCCATTTCTCTACTCCCACCAAACATAGCATAAGAGTTACACCTCTTAATAATTTTTTGTAAAATATGAATTTGACTAATCCAACCGTTGAATTAAAAGTTTTGAAGCTTATAAAATTTCATAAAAATCGAAAACTAATTGATACTTCACCAAACTAATTTATTTTAACGTATAATATATTTTTAAAATATAAGTAAAGTCCACTATTAGATAACATATATACGAATGTCCAAATTATCTGAAATTTGATATATATATATATATAATGAAGGTAATATATATCACGATTCAACGGTTGGATTGGTCAAATTCACATTTTAAAAGAAATTATTAAGGGGTGTAATCCGGTGTCAACGAATCTGCCTACTAGCTGCTGCTGCTGCTGCTGCTGCTACTACTACTACTACTACTAATAATAATAATAATAATAATAATAATAATAATAACAATAATAATAATAATAATAAGGCTTAAATATCTTTTTCGTCCTCGCAAAATTAGCGAGTTTTGTTTTTCACCCCTCCAAAATTTTTTTATTAAAACACCCATGTGATTACTGTTACGCCTCCATATTACCCTTGCCGTTACATTCCGTCAAGGGCCCTAACGGAGCTCATACGTGGCAATTTTTGAGTGGTTGATTTTATTCTTTTTAATTTAGTTTATTATCAACCCTTTTTTGTTTATTTTCCTAAATGAAAGGCTTTATCGAACCCCCTTCAATCCCTAATTTCTCCTTTGCTCCAAATAAAAGCAAGTTACCAAGTCTTGGATCAGAAGCGAGGTGGGTGAAAGGCAACAATGAAAGGACGACGATCTGGGTAGGAGACGTACACTAATGCCATGAAATCCTCATCGTCTTCTTCCTCTCACTCGAGGCGCATGACATGCAAATGTGGTGAAGAGGTTTTGCTATTGAAGTCAAGCACGAAAACAAACCCAGGGAAGACTTTTTGGAGGTGCCCAAATTGGAAGGTTAACCCTTATCGCTTTCTGTAATTTTTTCCCTCTGTTTTGTTGTTTTCTTTCTTGAATCCGACCATGAACACAGTGGTTTTTTCAGAGCAGTGAAAGTTGTAACTTTTTCCGATGGTGTGATGAAGAATTCGTGCACCAAACTGGAAAGGAGGAGGTTCATACACGGGTTGAGTTGGAGATTGCAGATTTGGAGTTCAAAATAGCAAAATTAAAGAGAAAGTTGATGGAGGAAAGAGCTGTTAGAAGACTAATGACAATTGTTATAACAATATCTTGGGCATTGACTGTTGACCTTTGTATTTTTTCTTCAATTAAGTGTGTAGGTTCTTAGTTTACGGTTTTGTTTGTGGTTGTTCACTTGGATTGTAAGACAACCTTTTTGTTGTGAAGTTTGTGTTAGCATCAATGTAATGAAGAGATGATTAATGATAAGTTTGGTGGCTGTTTTTTTGTGTTTAATATGTCTCTGTTAGCAAATGTTTACCTCTTATATTTCACGGTTATAGATTGGTGGAAATAACAGTAGTTCCACAACAAAGATAATTGCACAATGAAATAAAAGTAAAGTATGCACATCAAAACAGAATTTGCATAAGCAAGAATAACTTCATTAAGCATCACCTAATTTTGTTTGCATACACCCACAATAAAAGGACTTCATTGTGTATTTTGGAAGCACTTTACAGATCAACATAATGACCCTAATGACCATTAAATATTAAGCAGGAATCATATTCAAAACACATGTCTCAGAACCCAAAAAAAAAGGACCTACTGACTGTTACATTTTTGTCCATATGCTGCATAAAAGCAAAAGGTCCTATGTGACTCTTGTACTAAAGGAATCAACTGTCAGTCCCACTTGTCTGAGTAGGAATTACTCCATCTGTGGCACCAACACTTTGGGGGGGGGGGGGAATAAATGGTTCAGTAGGGTTGGTGCATCCATCCTCATAACTCTTTCCTCCTTCACCAGCAGTTAGTGCCCTTGCAAAATTTGTAACCTACTGCACAGTGTTGTATGTGTGAAGAAGATCTGGAGGAATGAGGATCTCTTTGGTGACAACATTCCAATCAGGTTGCTCACCAGAAATGACTTGGCCTGCTAGACCCTGCATCAACAACAAATACAAACTCCATGAAAAGGTTTGTATAGTGCAAGTATCATAAATAGAAAAAATAGGTTACTTGGCAGCATACCATGACTTTCTGCAGATTCTGAATTGGCTGAATGTGGCTTGCAGGAGGAGATCCAATTAAGGGGTTCTGTAAATGATGCATATATAATGTTTGATTAAGTAATGTTTTAAGATGAAGTAGGAAAATGTGAAAACCCTGTGCAGTTGTTAATTTTACCAGCTCAGTCATAGTGTTGTTCAATTTTGCATTCAGTGCATCAAGGAGATTAAGTTTAATCTCAGTTGGAGTCTGTACATGGTTTAGTAGGTAGAGTTAAAATGAATTTGTTGTAAATGAAGCAAATTTTATTAGGGATTTTATCAGCAATTACCTGAGTATTCTGAATCTGTGGTTGCCCCTTGTTGATGCATTTTTTCTGCAGCCTTTCCTTTTGTACTGACTTAGGGATAAGGTGTCTTGGATTAGCACTTTTCCTTTGTCTCTTCTGCTGGTTTACTTCAACCTAAAAAGCAGGAACATATACCAATAAGAACAACACATTTATGAAAATAATTAGGAAAAAGCATTTACAACAACACTTTATATGATACATACTTTATCAGATTTTTGTGCACTTTGAGAATTTCCAGCTACTGTGTTAGCATCCCTTGATGTTGCTGTAACTTGGATTGGCACACTTGCTGCTGCTTGGACAGGCACACTTGCTGTTGCTTGAGGTTGTTCTCTAGCAGGGGGAGGTTGTTCTTCTGTTGGCTTAAGGTTACATTTTCTACTGTCATGCCCATATGAGTGGCAAAAACTACAAGCATAATTGGTGTTGGTCCTTTTTAACTTGGTAGGGACAGGGTCTTCATCAGGCTCTCTTCTCCTAAGCTTTTTGGGGCGGTCAAGGCCTCTTTTGTAGGTAGGAGGGTACATGATCCCTTGATCAGTTTTTGGCCACATACTTTGACCATTGATAGGTGAGATAATTTGTCCATAACAGAGTTCATAAGTTTCCCTCAAATAATACCTATGTACATACATCTCAGGTTTGTCTCCCTTATAGCAAATGGCAGCAACTGCATGCCTACATGGTATTCCCACAAGCTCCCAGAAATTGCAAGTACAAGAGCACATTTGCAAGTCTACAACAAACTTATGTGTGAAATGCCTATTAGTAACCTCAAATTTTTGTTGCCCAGTCCATGTTGCAAACCAGTTTGTTGAGTGTTCAATCTCCCTATCTAGCCTCTTTCTAGGTTTTGGCATAACATCCCCCTTATACTTAGACACCTTATCCTTAAGAGTGGCAAATTACTCATTATGTACGTGCGTATCCATTCAAACATGGTTATTATAGGCGTATCCCTTGCTAATAATATTGTACTATTAAAAGCTTCAGCTAGGTTATTCATGATAACATCACATCAAGGGTAGTATGAGAAAGCATGCTTACACCAGTGTCTTGTAGGGACTGTTGTCAACCACTCATATGCCTTCTTGTCCAGCTCCTTTATCAGTGCCATTTTTTCCTCCCAGGCTTCCACATAAGTTGCCTTTGCAGCACCCATCAATAGATCTCTCAGTGAGGTCCCCCATCCAAATTTCTTTTTAAAGTTGGCATAAAGATGCCTTACACAGAATCTGTGTTCAACCTCTTGCAGCATCTCCTGAAATATGGGGATCAACCCCTGCATGCACAATAATAACAAAACAAGTTACTAACAAGTTGGGTTATGTGAAAAAAATAAACTGTAATAATGGATTAAGATACATACCTTCTGCTGATCTGAGATGAAAACCCACCTATTGGTGGTGATATCTCCAATGTCTTCTAGCAAGAGTGTTAGGAACCATCTCCAACTTTCTTTGGTTTCATTCTCAACTACCCCAAAAGCAGTGGAAAGTACTGGTCATTTGGATATCTTCCTACTGCAATTAATAGCTGACCACCATATTTAGTCTTCAAATGGCACCCATCCACTCCAATAAAAGGTCTATATGCACTCACAAACCCTTTCTTGCAGCCATCCAAACACATGTAGAAGTTACCAAACTTTGGTGGGATGGTAGGGGAAATCCTCTCTACTCCAATTTTGCAGGTATTCCCAGCACTAGCATGCAGAAGCTCAGCTGCATATGACCACAACAAGGAGTATTGCTTTTGTGCATCACCCTCAATGACAGACCTTGCAATTTTACTTGCCTTCCAAGCTGTGGCTACTGTTATTCCAGTTGCATATGTGGTCCTCATTTCAGCAATGACATCTTGCAATCTCATGTTAGTGTTACTTCTAAACTTATCAGCCAACACTCTTGCAACCCATTTTGATTTCACATTCTTATTATTAAAAACCCTCCCACATGTATGTGTAGCAATTAAAGTTTGGCTACCCCCAACCTTGCTCACTAGCATAAAAAAATCACAGCTTTGCTTGCACGTTACTCTTACTCTCTTTGTATCATTCTTCTCAAATCTGACCTATTTTCCATTTAACACAGAGTGTTCTAATATAGCATCTTTGAATTCCCTTAGAGATGCAAATTCCATTCCCAACTTGAATTTGAATTCCTTGCACAAGTCCTCCTTCCTAAATTTAGGATATTTGTCTTTACACACCACATCCCCTTCACCATCCGACCCAGACAGGCTTTCAAGGTCATCAGAAACATACTCATCTTCCATCTAATGCCTGAACTCAACAATTTCATGTAAAACATCTGAATACACATTAGGCATATCTCCATTAACAGTAACAGCAATATCATTACTTAAATTTGTTTGACTACTCCCACTAGGATTCTGTTCTATGTTCATTGCACTCCCAACACCCATTTCATCAAAGTTCATTGCATTCCCCTGCTCCATGGAACCCCCTGTATTTTGTTTCTTAGGCCCAATGGGCCTTTTTGGTGGACTAGACTTCTTCCTTCCACTAGATCCAGCAACTGAAATGGTTTCCTCCCTAACTGATATTGGTTCCTCATTGGGCCCTATTGGTGGTGTAGTGTCAAACCCATCATCCAGGCCCAAATCCCTTTCCTCTTCACTGTCACTAAAGTGTATGCCATTCAAACTATCATCACTCTCATCCCCATCATTCTGCACACAATCCTCACTGTTCCCCCCACCACCAGCTCCCACATTCTCCCTTATAGTATTAATCACAAAATAACTTACACCAACCTCATCTTCCACAAATACATCCACTTCACATTTGTTTGTAATGGAAAAATTAGCCATCTCCATAGCACTTTCATCATCTTTTATTGGTCTTAATCCTCCTTCCAAACTACTTTCATTAGGTTTCCACCAGAACTTGCAGTTCCCAGTATGTCCTAAATCCTCTTTTATAATTCCCTTTATTTCAGGATAGGACCACTTGTCTAGGTCTAGGTTGTGTATGGCATGAACTTCCCCCCCTAAGTAGTCATGACTGGGGTGAGTTACAAAAGTACCTCTATGATGGAAAACTACAGTAAATGACATCCTACAAATCAAATGCCAAAACTAAGTTATTAATGCATTTTCTTTACAGATTTCTAACATAAATGTAAACAAATCATTCAAACCCAACCCATTGACCCCACATGTTCGGTTCCATTAAACCTTATACAGTTTTAATAGGCAAAAGCAAACGACACATTTGACAAAGCACTGTACCTACGAATTGCTAACATATTATTAAACAAATGAACCGAACCCCACCCATTGACCCCACAAGTTTCCACCCACAAGTTCTGTTCCATTAAAACAAACAGTGAAGAATATTATACTCACCTTCAACGACTTCAAAGCAACCCACACGTAACTCGGTCGTTTGACTCCAACAGCAAAGCGTTCAACCTCGAGTTTGCCTCACGACACTGAAGAAAGGTATAACACTTGCTTAGCTAGGGTTGATTTGTGGGGGAGTAATGGTAAAGTCTCACTAGGTCACAGGGGTCTTAAGCAAACGACTTCTAATTGGGTTACATTTTCCTTTTCAAATTATGAAAAAATATATCAAAAAAAATGTTTCAATATCTATTAAAAAAATAAATAAAATCAACCACTCAAAAATTGCCACGTATGCGCTCCGTTAACGGCAAGGGTAATCTAGAGGCGTAACAGTAATCACAGGGGTGTTTTAATAAATAAAAAATTTGGAGGGGTGAAAAACAAAACTCGCTAATTTTGCGAGGACGAAAAAGATATTTAAGCCTACTACTACTACTACTAATAATAATAATAATAATAATAATAATAATAATAATAATAATATAGTTATATAGAGCTATTACAATTTACAAGGTCTTGAACCTATTTCAATTTAACTTTTTAAAGGGGTACGGTCACGTTGATTTCTGGGTAAGCAACGAAACAACTATGACCCAGCAAAATTACATTTAAAAAACTTAGAAACGAAGATTTCTTCAAAAACCCAAAAACTGCTTGCATTCAGACCTTTTTCTCCGTGTAGAGGTAGACCTTCTTTAATTACTGGATCCATCACCAAATGAGTTGGTCTATTATTATTGTATCACAAACAACCTTTGCACGCGTGACATGAAACTGAAGAAGCTGTATATCACCAACATTGTTGGAAAACTAATTCACACTCCTAATCATTTACATAATTCAACGATATGTGATCACTCATATTGGTTTATGAAAATTGGTTAGTCAAGTTAATTCCCATTTTATAGCTTTCGTTCGTTAACGGTGTCAAGAATGCGTACATGGACTATTAAAAGTCAAATGGGCCGATTACGTGTTAAATGGGCTTTTCCCTGTCTTGACAAATGCATGAGATCAAGATAAAAAAAAAAAAAAAAAGGTGTTCCCTTCTTCTTCTTCGATCTTCTTTTTCTTCCCTTAAATTATTCGCCTCAAATTTGTCAATTAGTACAGCTTAATTTTCTTCCTCCAAATTCACAACCCTTCAATCTCATTTTCTTCCCCCAAATTAAATTAGTTTTCTTAATTTTTCTTCCAATCAAAAAGAAGAGTAAAAGAAGGAGAGAGATTATGTGTCTTTGTTAAGGGGATCAGGGTGAGGATGGTTGTACTCCATAGAAATAGATATTAGCAAATTGTAGTTGCATTGCCTATGAAAGTAAAAACTTCCAATTAGTCATTGAAAGATTTTCATAAAATTCAATTGCTCCCTAAACTATATTAATTAAAATCTAATTGGTCCCTACGTGCATTGTGACATAAGTCACCCTTTGCATATCAAACGTGAAGTTCCACTCATGTTACCTATGATCCCCAAAATCTTCATGTAGCAAAGTCAGAAAGGAGTGAAAATTGTTGTAAAGGGAAATAAGGATTCTGAATGTAAAGAAGAAAAGAATATAGCATCGAGTGGAGAGTGAGACTTCTCACTTGAAATGTTCAATTGGACCAATGCCAACTTTAACTCCCTTTGCACCTCTAACTCAACCATCTATACTTGTCGATGGTAAGTCACTTTTACTTTTACTCAATTTTTATAACATATTTATACCTGATTGATATGTTTGAAGATTCAATACTTTTAAATTGCATTAGTCCTCAAACACTACATATTACATAATCTTGTGCTCCAAATCAAAATATTTAATGAGATATACCATATAGACATTTTTTAGGGTGAATATTTTACAATCTCTTAATTATATACACACTTATTGTTGTGGTCATGTAATGTGATTTTGAACTAAGTTCTACTATGTTGCAATTTACAGGTCAATGTACTTGGTGGTACCTTTCTTAGAGGTTTCATTCATTTAATCCATCCACCACCTAGGACCCCAGGTCTCATTTCATGTTGTGCTCTTAAACAAGCAAGAAATCTTGAATGACCATATAATAAGTATGCTTATAGACCACCGTTTGTTAGGGTTGTTGCTTCTATATATAACACCACCAATGACTGGACAGCCAGTTGATATTCCAATATTAATTGGTACTATATAGTCCAATTGGCTTAGTTTCTTTCCCATTACCCTTGAGTCTATCAGTGTTGAGAGAAAGCAGACGACTAGCTATGCTACAAAAACAAGGTTAATGAAGTTCATACTAACATCACCGGCGGGTCATGATCCACCAAAGAATCAATGTTATTAAAACCGGACCGATCATTAAACTAGTGAAGGCAATGACTCAAGGTTTATTGGTTGAGCCATCGTCGAACCAGTGATAATTAAATATATTAATTTTTGATATTAAATAAATAAATTAATATAAAATTATAAGAAATTTAGTTTAATAAAATTTTAAAGTTACAAAAAAATATATTATATATTTTTTAAATAAAAAAGAAATAATAAAATTTGTATTAATAGAAATGTGTAATTAAGATAAATATTATTAATAAGAATAAATTAATAATAACTTAAATAAAAATTTAAATTCAATATTATAGACACATTACATACCAAAAAGGCATGAAAGTTTAAAAATTCTATATATATAAAAGTTACTCATATATAGAGATGACAGATTTGTACAGCATGCGGGGACCCCGTGAGGACTGTCCTATTCGGGGCCTCGAAAATGTGGAATTTCCCCCGTGGGGATGGGAATGAGAACCAAAATCCCCCCGAAACATATTTTGGGTTGGGGACAGAGACAATGTGTGACACACTTCTACCCCCAAATAATAAAATAAATACCAAGTTAAGTTATAAGAAAATTACAGTAATCACCGAGGTAAAAAGGTTCACATATCCTCTTTAAATAAATACATAATTCAAATCCAATGTTATTTCCATAAAAGAGTAAAATCAAGGATTTCGAAAGCTCAATTATCAACATAATAAAAACATATCTTGGCCATGTAAGACCCTTAAAAATAATCTTTCAAAATCTCTACATATTAAATAAAAGGAATAAAGCTCCTAGACACTAAACCCCAATGTCACACATATCAGAGCGAGACCCTGTCCCTTCAAAACTCAGCACTTTGAGTGCCCTCTTCATCACCTAAGAAAATCACAGAAAGAGTACGGTGAGGAATGGAATACAAACATATACATGTAATACAGAAGGCTACCCTTATTTCCCACCCATCACCATACATATCATCATTCATCTCAACTCATATACTATTTATTTCACACATCAGGTTCGTACAAATATAAATTCACACCTTCATACAATCTCAATTAAGGCATATGCTCACACCATGCACCTGTACCACATCTATCCTAAGAGTCATGATTTGGAACTCCGCACAATGGGCGCACCTCATCAATCCCCTTAGTTGTTACCAATGATAGCCCTACCGTTAACACCACACAGTAGGTTGCACCCCCTCGATGGGCCCGTGCAAAGACATCCGCCCCCTCAATGACGGCTCCACCGTTAACACCACACGATAGGTTGCACCCCCTCTATGGGCCCGTGCATCGAATGTCCCCCATCATGGTCTCCACCCTTTCTTAGGGCATGCATCTCATGTATCACTCCTCATATGCTCATGCTCAATGCATCAACATCATTTATACATTTCTCATACAACATCATCTATTCAATTCATTCCTCATCACATCATGGATATAATTACACATAGAACATCAATATAAGATAATCACACCACAATACTTCATGCCACGGTTAATACACTTTACACATCCAATTTAATCTTATCAATCCCACAAAACAATTCATATATTAGATAAACATCCATCATATAAGTCAAGGATTACCACAATACATCAAAACAACACTCACACATCAAGTTTGGACCTGGTAATCGATTACCAGAATCTTGTAATCGATTACCAGAAGCAAATACCCCATTTTCGAGCCTGGTAATCGATTATAGGGTGTCTGTAATCGATTACCAGAGGACTGGTAACCTGGTAATCGATTACAACATGCCTATAATTGATTACCAAAGGCTCAGCTTCATGTTTTCTGCCCAGAAACACTTGGTAATCGATTACAGACTGATGTAATCGATTACCAGCATCCCGAGAATGACTGCACCTGCGTTTTTACCCCTTTTTAACCATCTTCTTTAATCCCTACTCAAATCTTTAAGTCCCTAACTTGTTTAGACTCGTTTTTACCGATTAAAATCAATGAATTCCTCAATTATATCAACAGATTATTGTAAACTTAGCATTTAATCGTTCAATTATGAATTCTCACCCCAAATCCTATTTTGACCCCTTTTCGATAGTATCGTTCACAACCCTCAAATTCATCAAGATATATACTATTATGCATCACACAGAACAATATCAAACAGAAAACATATAAATCATCCTTCAATTTCAAAGATTAGAGATCTTAGATGGGCTTATGGTTGCCCTCACTACCCAAGCACTCCAGTACACACATATAGTCGCACCCCTTTCCCCCCGTACCTTGGAGATGACGATTAACGACGAACAACAGAATTCCTCTCGATGATCTACACTTCGGCACCTCCCTCTCGTAGAGTCTCTTCTCTCCTCCCCAGAGTTGGTTATCTGACGTTTGAAGAAAGGATAGGGTGAAATAGATAACCCTTCCCCTATTTAAACATCTAATTGGGTTAGGCCTACTCTAACCCAATGTTGATTCTGATTAATAATAATAATAAAGGTAATATTAATACTATTACTTCTTCATTCTATTCTATTTTATTTATTCTAGAAATATTAGGATGTTACACAATGCTCTTCTCCCCGCGGGGTCTCTGCCTCGCCACATGTATATAAAATACTTATTATATATGATACTCTCTTTGGTCCTATTTATAAGGCATCATTTAAAGTTTTTTGTGTTTCTTTTTATGACCCAGTTTGGATGCAAAAGAACTTCTAGCTATAAAGGAAAGAATAGAATGAATCAAAGAGTTCAAATAAATTTAACTTTTTTCATAAGTTGAAATTGGTTACCTATGGAGAAGTTAAATGAGAGAGCTTTTGGAAAAGGTGGCTACAAAAATTAATTTCAACTTATGGAGAAGGATGTTAAGTGTTTGCTTTTAGCTACAAATATTTTCTGTACTAAGAATCATACACTGATTACTCTGGATGATACATGTTAAGTGTTTGCTTTTTAATGAAATGGATACATATAATCATATCACTGGAAAAAAATTCCTAAACAATCACGCCTGTATGTTTTTTAGTATAATAATCAACTCTACAATAATTGATTTTAAATCACTTCCATTTAATGTGTTTCATAAATTATGCACCATTTATTTTATCCATTAATTTACTTTCTATAAAAATTAATTCCACCCAACTATAAAACAGTCATTCACTAAAATATCCTTTTAAATCACTACTTTAGGAATAAAATGAAAAATTTGTCAACAAATGATACATTTGCTAATAATAAGAGTGTGTTTGGTAAGACATTTTAGCAATATGAAAGCAGGTAAGACGTTTCATCATAGTATTTGATAAGATGGTTTTTTTAGGTAACTATTAATTTTTTACTAATTTTTTTAGAAATTATTTGAGGTAACTTTTTTAATAAAATTTCATTTTTCAACTATTAAGTGAAAATTTATTACAATTTTATTCCTAAAAATTTTCATTTATTATTATTTAATAATAAATAATATATTTATATGTCATTTTACCCTTTAAAACTAATTTTAATTTTATGAACAAAAGAAACTCTACATAAAATATCATTCTCTTTTGTTTTTTTCCCCAACCTCCACGTTGTCTTGAGATTTCTAGGACTAGGATAGATTTATTTTCCTAGCACAGATCTTTTTGGACAAGTACACCTTGTGGGGTGGGGTTAACAGCAAAACAGAGACAGAACCAAGAAGCGCAGAGAGACTGTGTTTCAGTTCTGGAGAAGAAAATGAACTCTATACTTTCGCCTCTGGCATCTCCAACAAACTATTCTTCTCCTTCGTTGTCCAAAACCCATGCTTCCTTTTCTTCTCCCATCTTTCCCAATATCGCCGTTCCTTGTTCTTCCAAGCCCACACGCATTGAACTTCTCTGCAAAAGGGCTTCTCAGAACACTGGAGTTCGCTGCAACTGTAGCATCTGGCCCGGTGGCCCTGGCTCTGGTACATTTTTTCTTCGTTTTTTGGTACTTCAAGGTCTCTATCTTGTGTTGCTACTATTGTTAACGATGTTTTCTTGAATGGCTTGAAGAGGGTTTCTAATATCAAGTTCAGGGTTCATGGGTTGCTGATGTTTGAAAAATTAAAACTTTTCATTCTAACTGCTGTTTCTAGTTCTGCAATTGTTACAGGGTTTTTCTTTTCTTTTTTTTTTCCCCTTTAATCGTTTATTTGGGGTAGTGGGATTGGTTAGATTATGTCACATTTGCTGAATGGTCTGGTTTAATTTTAGGTTGAGAATTAGAATTATAAGGATATCCATTATTAAGCTTATGTTCATTTTGCTTCACTCCTTTCCTAATGGTAAATTGGGTTTTCTCACAGTTTAATGATAGTCCATTCTTAAGGATTTATTTTGACAATTATGTGATTACATGGTACATACCCATAAACAAGTAGTTTACAAGGTCCAAATTAGTCCACTTAAATTATCTATCTTTAGAATTTTTTTTAGGAATTTGATTATGTAATTTTTGGTTCAAGTAATTAAGTCAATGAATCATGCAGGTGATGGTGATAGCAGCAGCAAGAGTGTTTTGGATGCATTTTTCTTGGGAAAAGCTCTGGCTGAGGCTCTAAATGAGCGCATTGAGTCCACTGTTGGTGAGTTTTTGAGTACAGTTGGAAGACTGCAAGCTGAACAACAAAAACAAGTACAGGACTTTCAGGTAAGGAAAAGTATAAACTAGAATTATCTTATGCTGGATTTATAATATAAAGCAGTATTGTACAATCTGTTGTCCCATATAGGTTTGTTTCAGGACTACATAAACAAAATTGTTGATTTCTTGCCCGTTATTTGATATCTGATTCCATTATTGACAAACTTTAATCTGCTTAAAGATCTTATCTGGTAATATATTTTGATGCTGCATTTTGGATGTTCTGAGAATTAATGTTAGACTGTAACTTGACTTGTAGAATATAGTTGAGCCCTTGTGTGGGACATTAATATACAATAGGTGATAGTTGGTATAGGCAAACATTCAGTATTACAGTTCTAATTTGAAAATGATATTACAGGTAATGGGGGTTGTCAAATTATCCGAATAAAAATGTTCCAAATTCCAGTAGTTATGGCGAAAACTTTTTATTATGTCTCCAAGAAAGTAGTGGCCTACATAACTTTTTTACTTAAAGATAGATCATTGGGCCATAAAATTAGAATGATGCCGATGAACTAAAAGTTTAATAACAGCAGTGATCTTGTGGCATTTGATCAAATACAGGACTTAAAGGAATTGAGGATATGAATTGGAAAGTGGGAACCAATAGAGATGCAAATAAACATATTATGATTTAGAATTACTAGAACGCAGTATTCTGAAATAGACTTAAGACTTGAGAGAATGTACAATACAACTATATTCCCAAATATGAAAAGTTAACTAAAGAAGACAGAATCACTTACTGACATAAGAAAAAAAAGGCTATGCTTCTCCTTGCTTCAATTGCCAAGCAATGTGTATTTATTTCCCTTGTTTGGTTTCTAACTGTCTATTCTAGTCAAAAGTAATAATTGATTACAATGCATTGGAGGTTGAAAGTTATTAAAGAGGAGTGCTAGAGTGTAGGTGGCTTCATCATAGTATCTAAAAGGAAATTATAGATATGGTTTGGACTTTGGAGTGGATTTTTGTGAGGAACCAATGCCAAATGCTTCAAAGATAATGTGTGATAAGTTTTGATTGCTGATCAAGAACACTTAAGATGTTTGTTCAATAGCTTATGCATGGCAGCTGCTTGTCTGTAAGTTGGGAATGAATAGAATGTTGAATCTTTGTTTTAAAAACAACCAAATATTAGGCACATTTATAAAATTTATAATCTTGAGTTGATCAATGTTTTTGCATCCCACTATCTACCATCTACTCTTTTTGGGGTCATTGTAGACGTAGATTACTGTCTTTTACATGTTAGAGAATATAATGCTTATGCAGGGAGAAGTGTTGGAAAGGGCCAAAAAAGCAAAGGAAAAAGCAGCGCGCGAAGCTATGGAGGCACAAGGACTCATTTCCAAGTCTGCAGCTGAGACAAAAGGCACAGATTCAGCTACCTCAGGAACTTCAAGTTCTGCAACAGATCCAGTTATTTCAGTCCAGATTACTGATGCATCTGAAACATACACTGAACCTGCCAAAGATGACGATCCCGCTTTGAGTTCATCAAATGATGGCTGATCCATACCTGTATATTATGCTTCAACTTTTGACTGATTTATGCTGAATGTGCTTAATGCCTTGTATGTCTTCAGTCTAAATAAGTTATCAGGTTCAATAAACATGTCATAGCCTTTTGTCAAAATTCCATCCCTTCTGGTGGATCTTTTTAGTCAAGAGATAAAAATGAATTCAAATTCTCAATTGGATTAGATTTTTGTTTCTTCCTTTCATGCAACAAAATTTGACTTTACATGTATTTGGAAGTATGACTAAAACTTAGGATAACTAACAGATGCATGTGTTAGGCTTGTAACTACTGAAAACCATCTTATATTTGGAAGTAGCCTAATCTAAGGCTCCAAGATGGATCTTCTGTGCTAAGACTAACATCTCATTCCGGAACTATGATTAAAACAAATATGATAATATAAAACTTTTTAAAATTGTTGGTGTATACCCATTAAATTCTTAATTGGAAAAATAATTAGTTTAGCTTTTTTTTTTTATATTAACCACATGTATCCGCTATTATCAGAGACAAATCTATTTGGTGCTTAGTAACAATTAAGACTTATCACTCCTCTCTAATAATGTGTTTAGTGGGGATCGAACCTGGGAGCTCTTCCCACAATCTTAGCCCGTGTTGCCAATTGAATCACAACTCTTTGGTAGTAATTAGTTTAGCTAGCTTATGCTCTTCTTTTGTTTCTACTGATTTATAACTGACAGCTAAACCTTGCACCTGCTTGACTTCCTCTTTTACCATGATTTACCATTTAATTATCGATGGTTTGACCTTTGTTATTATTGACAATATCAATGTTTTTTTTTCGTTTGATTTACAATTGAGTTTGATTTATAATTGAGTAAAATTGATTCTAGAATCAATTATTAAAAATGAGTAATGCATATTTTACGAAACACATTGACAAAAATAATTTAAAATCAATTCCATGAAAATGAGTGTAAAAGTGGAGAATATGATTGTTGAATTGCTTGAGGAAAAATACCTCAGCAGTTGAATATTTATATACATTATTTACACTCACTAATAAAGGAAACATAGGAAATATAATCTGTACAAAATAAGGAAACATAGACCTATACAAAAATAAGGAAATACAACTATATAAATCAATACCTAATGTAGTTCCCTAGTTTCCATAAATACATTTATTCTATTCTAATTTCCCTAAATAGGAGATATTCTCTAACACTCCCCCTCAAGCTGGAGCATACAAATCATATGCACCAAGCTTGCCACAAAGAAATTGTATTCGAGGACCTCGAAAGGACTTTGTCAGAATGTCTGCTAGTTGATCATTAGAGTTAACAAACTCAATGACAACTTCCTTGGAAAGAACCTTTTCCCTGATAAAGTGGCAGTCAATCTCAATATGCTTTATTCTTTCATGAAAGACTGGGTTGGACGTAATGTGGAGTGCAGCTTGGTTATCACAATATAACTTCATCTCGTTAATGTTACCAAACTTCAATTCACTAAGCAACTGTTTTACCCAGATGAGTTCACAAGTAACCAATGCCATAGCACGATATTCAGTCTCAGCACTTGATCGAGCAACTACCTGTTGTTTCTTACTCTTCCAAGATATGAGGTTTCCACCTACTAAGACACAAAAACCTGAAGTGGAGCGTCTATCAATGGGAGAACCAACCTAGTCTGCATCTGAATATCCGACAACATGAGTGTTTCCTTTGTCTTCATAAACCAACCCTTGACCAGGAGCATTTTTAATGTATCTCAGAATTCGAGTCACTGCATTCCAGTGATCAACACGAGGGGATTGCATGAACTGACTTACTACACTGACTGCAAAAGAGAGATCTGGTCTGGTTATAGTAAGATAATTTAGTTTCCCAATTACCTTTCTATAACTGCCAGGATCTTGATAGAGCTCCCCCTGATCTGGTAACAACTTGCTATTTGGATCTATGGGAGTGTCAACTAGAGGTGTCAAAATGGGCCGGCCCGACCGGGCCGGCCGCCCGAACCCGCAATATGGGAGGGCTTGGGCACTTAAATTAGAGGCCCGAATTTTTGCCGGGCTTTTTAGCCCGGAAATGAAAAGGCCCGGTCTTAAGCGGGTTCGGGCCGGGCTAACGGGCGGCCCGTTTTTTTTAAAAAAAAAATTGTCTTGCTTTTGAGTTATGCTTAAGTTCGCTGGCATGACCCATTTTTTATTTTTCTTCCATCTAAAAATGTTTGAAGTTCTGAAAATTGAAATTTCTACTGTGAAGTCAATGGATATGGTGAGCAATTATGATTTTCTTTTGATAGATAACTAATTAATTAAAGCAATTATGATCGAGTATATTATTATATTAGTGCATATATATACTTCCTCAAATCCAAGTTTGTCAAATATGTATTTTATAATCCTATTTTGAAGAACAATTTTTGGAACAGGTGCAGTATAAGTTTATTTAATTTAATTTAATTACATATCAATTGAGTACTATTATAAAAATGGAAAAATCTTGGAACAATTTAGAATCAATTTTAAAGAACAATTTTTTGAACAGGTGCAGTATAGGTTTATTTAATTTAATTTAATTACATATCAATTGAGTACTATTATAAAATGGAAAAATCTTGGAACAATTTAGAATCAATTTTGAAGAACAATTTTTGGAACGAGTGCAGTATAGGTTTATTTAATTTAATTTAATTACATATCAATTGAGTACTATTATAAAATGGAAAAATCTTGGAACAATTTAGAATCAATTTTGAAGAACAATTTTTGGAACAGGTGCAGTATAGGTTTATTTAATTTAATTTAATTACATATCAATTGAGTACTATTATAAAATGGAAAAATCTTGGAACAATTTCGATTCATCGAATGCAAATTCATTTTGCTTTTCCCCTTTTAAATGATTTTTATAACTAAATTGTAATTTTTTTAGTTTTGTAAAAGTATAATTGTTTACAATTTTTAATGAGCAACATTTTTGAATAAGTTAATTTTTTTTTAACCGGGCCGGCCCGCACAAGCCCGCTACCTGCATAGGGCCGGGCTAGGGCACTAAGTTCACAAGACCGAATTTTAGTCGGGTATTTTAGCCATGCCCGCACAAGCCCGCTACCCGATGCGGGCCGGGCCGGGCAGCCCATTTTGACACCTCTAGTGTCAATAGTCTTACAATTTATCATTCATGTTTCCTCCAATATATCTAAAGCATACTTCCTTTGTGAAATTGTAATACCACTTCTAGACTGAGCAATCTCCAAACCAAGAAAGTACTTTAGTTTACCCAAATCTTTGGTTTGAAAATGATCAAATAAATGTTTCTTTAACTGAGATATTCCCCCATGATCATCACCTGTAACGACTATATCATCCACATAAACCACTAGATAAATACACTGAACAACTGAATTATGTTGATAAAAAACTGAATGATCAACTTCACTGCGAGTTATACCAAACTTTGTACCACTGTGCTAAACTTCCCGAACCAAGCTCGGGGAGATTGTTTCAAACCATAAAGAGATCTCTTCAACTTACACACCAAGCCAGACTCCCCCTGAGCAACAAACCCAGGTGGCTGCTCCATATAGATTTCTTCTGCAAGGTCTCCATGAAGGAATGCATTATTGATGTCAAGTTGAAGTAATGGCCAATGGCGAATGGCTGCCATGGCAAGAAGAAGTCGAACAGAAGCCATCTTAGCGACAGGAGAGAATGTGTCACTATAATCAAGGCCATATGTTTGAGTGTATCCCTTAGCAACCAAGCGAGCTTTAAGGCGATCAATACAACCATTTGAATCAACTTTCACAACATATAGCCATCTGCATCCTACAACTTTCTTTTCTGGAGGAAGGTGAACAAGATCCCATGTGCCACTATGCTCAAGAGCAGTCATTTCATCAATCATAGCTTGCCTCCATCCCGAATGAGAAATCGCTTCACTGTCACTTTTAGGAATAGGAACATAGGACAAAGAAGATACAAAGGCATAATATGATGGTGATAAACGATGTAAACTTTAGAAAGTTGTAGATGGGATGAGGATTTCGAGTGGATCGAGTATCCTTCCGGAGAGCATTGGGAAGATCATCACTTGATTGTGATGACTTTGGTAGGTTCGTGATAGGAGAAGCCGTTGGAGTTGGGCATGAATCACTAGGACCTTCTATTATGTCTTATGTTGATGGAAGAACTTGTTGCGTTCTTCGTTGATATGTGATGAGAGGGTGCTGTGAAGGAACTGACTGAGTCTCTCCGGACTGGACAGGTGAAGAACCAGGTGACAAAACCTGCAAAGGAGACAGAGGTGGACCAAAATACGGAATCAGTAATACATCAGAGATTGTATTAGGTTCAACAGAAGAGGTGAAGTATGGTGTTCCTTCAAAGAATGTTACATCTGCAGAAATATACCAATGACGGGAGGAAGAACAATAACACTGATATCCTTTTTGTAGCCTGGAATAACCTACAAAGACACATTTGATAGCACGAGGAGACAATTTATCTGTACCAGGAGAGAGGTTATGAACAAAACAAGTACAACCAAACATACGATGAGGGACAACATATAGAGACTTTGTAGGAAACAATAATTTGTGAGGTACTTGGTTATTAATAACAGAAGAAGGCATACGATTAATGAGATAATAAGCTGTTAAAATAGCATCCCCCCAAAAATGTAGAGGCATATTTGTATGTAATAACAAAGTTCTAGCAGTCTCAATAAGATGACGATTTTTTTCTTTCAGCCACACCATTTTGTTGAGGTGTGTGGGGACATGTAGACTGATGTAGAATACCATGAGATGACATAAATGATGAAAATTCATGAGAGAAGTATTCTTTGGCATTGTAACTCCTTAAGATCTTAATTGATTTTCCAAATTGATTTTGTATTTCAATATATAATGACTTGAAGATAGAAAATAATTCAGACCGTTCTTTCATAAAAAACAACCAAGTAAACCTAGAAAAGTCATCTATAAAGGTGACAAAATACCTGAATCCTAATGAATTAGAGACACGACTTGGACCTCATATATCAGAATGAATAACAGCAAAAGGTTCTATTTGATTCTGAACCTGAGTAGGAAAGGAAGAACGAGTATGCTTCCCTAGTTGACATGACTCACAATTTAGGGACTTCAATTTTGAAAGACATGGAACCATTAGTTGAAGTTTCTGCAGACTGGGATGACCTAGTCGTTGATGAAGAAGGTGGGGAGACTCAGTAGCAGCACATACTGTTGGAGACGTGGTCTTCAAATAGTAGAGTCCTTGTGATTCACGTCCTACACCAATCGTCTTCCCCGTACCGCGATCCTGAATAATGAAAGAGTCAGAATCAAAGGTGATTGAGCAATTAAGTGAATGGATGAGTTGACTCAAGGAAATCAAATTAAAGGGACATCCAGACATGAATAGGATAAATTTTAATGAGATAGATTCAGTGGGAGAAACATGACCAATGCCTTGGACTGGTACTTTAGAACCGTTAGCAAGAGTAATAGAGCGAGAAATCTCAAGTAAAGGAGAAGAAAATAGTGACCGATTACCAGACACATGGTCGGAAGCACCGGAATCAATAACCCAAGATGTCGGATTATGATTGGTATGAGATATACAAACTGTAGGATTACCAGTATGAGCAATTGTAGTTGTGGCTGACTGATTTTGTTTGGCTGCCTTCCACTGCATATACTCCTGGATTTCAGCTTTGGACAAAAAAATAGGTTGCTTTCTTATCACAACTTCAAAAAAGGATGTGGATGATGCCATTATAGCAACTGCAAAGAGGAAAACTGATGGACTGAGTTCTGAGGAAGACTGGCGGGCTGTGACCAATGGAATGAGTTCTGACTTTTAGGGTATTTGACCCCCAAAACGGACAGAGGAGGCTTGGACGAACCTGACGGGACCAGCGGCAAAGCAAACGGAGGTCTGGAAGGCGGCGTGTGGCTTACACGTGCCGACAGGGACAGCGGACGGTGGCGGCGCGTGCGGAAGCAGACGACGACACTGTTTTCGGGGATCAATAGATCGACACCTTCTGTGTCTATTGCTGACATTGCGGTGGCCGGACGGTGACTGCACGGTGGCCGGACGGTGCTGGACAGTGATGGACGGTGGTCGAACGGTTGTTGGACGGTGGTCGGACAGTGACTGGTGGCTGGACGTTAGGACTGTGAGAGAGGGACTGTGGACAGCGGACAACGAATTAGGATTCTGACTTTTATCAGGCCCACAGGAAGTGAGCTCTTGATACCATGTAAAAGTGGAGATTAGGATTGCTGAATTGCTTGAGGAAAAATACCTCAGCAGCTGAATATTTATATACATGATTTACACTCACTAATAAAGGAAACATAGGAAATATAATATGTACAAAATAATGAAACATAGACCTATACAAAAATAAGGAAATACAGCTATACAAATCAACACCTAATGTAGTTCCCTAGTTTCCATAAATACATTTATTCTATTCTAATTTTCCTAAATAGGAGATATCCTCTAACAATGATTATGCACTGTGTGTAACCTATAAGCAAATGAGCACTTTGTTGTGGTTGTCTGTAACTATTACTAATGAGAATTTTGCATAGACCCGTGGTGGTCGATAATACAATACTCCCTCCATTTCATATTGATAGTCATTTTAGGAAAATAAATTTTTTTCATAATATGAGTCGTTCTCTAGTTTCTATGTGAGTATTAATGTTAGTTTTCCATTTTTACTCTCCCACTTTTATGGGAAAAGAAACTTAAAAAATTGTGCACCACACTACTCATTAATATATTTAGGTAAAATGAAAAAAAGTGTGTAGTAAATTAATAAGGGTTTAGTAAGATTACTATGTCTTTTAAGTCATTTATTATTGTTCTTAATTTGTATGTAGAAACCTTAAACGACTGTCAAAATGAAATGGAGGGAGTATTACCAATGATTTAGCATGTTTTATAGAAATATGATTTGATTAGAAGATCAGGGTGTGTGTCCCTGATATAACATTGTGTTACAGTAGGGGTTTCTCCAAGTAAACAAAGAAGTTATATATCTCCAAATAAATAAGAAAAGATGAAAAATCAAATTTTTATGAGGATCAAGTTGTGATTTGTGGTCTAAGAACTTTGGAGTAAAGATTTTCATAGAAATATAGAGTGAATGTACAAGCCCGCGTAACATCTCATAACAAATTTCATTTTCAATATCACCTGTTCTAGCATGCTAAAGCAAAAGTTTCATGCCGATGATAGATGGAGATTAATTAGAATATAATCGAAACAATAAGATTAATTTAGACTGCCGTAATGATGTTTTGAAAGATGGGGTAGCTTGATTAATAAAGAATGTGAAGTTGACAAGATAGCATATCTCGTGGAAACAATATATTAAGTGGTCGATGAAGCATCACTATCCAAAATTTAAAAAGCAAACAAATAATGAAGACCAAAATTCGATGTTAATGGAATTGGCATATCTTTGGACTCATTATAGTAATTCTTTTTACAAGCAATTATTATTCAATAACCACAATATATCTAACGTGAGAAATTATTGTGCTTTCGTGGTGGTGGACCACCGGCACTTCCCATTTTACGTTCTTTATTGCACGGTTGCTGGGTGAAAAGAACTTCACATAAAATCAGTCAAGCAAATACAACTGTAGTGATTTGGAGTTGATTATGATAATATATAGTAAAATTTAGGCCCAGTTAGCTGGGATACAATTTTGCAAAAGAAATTATAGAAAAAAATAGAATAAATCAAAAAGGTCAAATGAATTTAACTTTTCTATAAGTTGAAATTAGTTACTTATGGAAAAGTTAAATGAGAGCTTTTAGAGAAGGTGGGTTACAAAGACTAATTTCAACTTATAGATAAATTAAATATATTTGACCTTTTTAATTTATTCTATTTTTTTAACGTAAAAATTTCTTTATAAAAGTACATCTAAACTGACGGTTAGTCCCTTTTCCTAAATTATTTCATTGATACACAATTTCTCATTTTTTATTTATTTTAATTGTTCAAATTATAAACGATTTGGTTGCTAGATTATGCCTTTCTACAAAGTTTAGATATAATAAGGGAAATTAAATTTTAACCATGAATAAATATCAAGTTACGTATTTGTCCTTCACTTATAATTAAATATTTAGAATAATTAAAAAGCATGTAGACTGCTTCTGAATCTGTTTTATGCACATACACCCACACAATTCTAATGTCTAAAGAATCAAGAATGTAGGGATACATATATAATTGGCTTAGTTTCTTCTCACTTCTTTTAATGTTTTTTATCCCTTATTTATTTTCTATAAATAAAATTATTTCCTACTATTAAATTGTCTCATTCATATATATAAGTGATGTGAAAAAAATCCTCAAAGAGCTAACCCCACTATAATGTGAATGTTCCCGATTCGAAACATGATTACCTTCTATGGAGATACCTGTGATTAAACCAAATATATATATATATATATATAAGTGATGAAGTAGGCTGTCAAGTGCCACGTGATACAACACATGTAAAACAATTTACAAATTAGCATTTTTGTTAATTGAACGGTAAAAAACTCATACAAAAGGAACATTTCCAACCCACACATTATCCTAAAACCTTATAAACCCCCCCCCCCCCCCCGCCCTCTAAAAAAACCCTATTTTTCTCCTTATATTTCCCCAAAGCAATCCCTTTCAATTTTAAACCCACCAATCCTATTATCCTAAAACCTTATAAACCCACCCCCCCCCCCCCCTCTAAAAAAACCCTATTTTTCTCCTTATATTTCCCCAAAGCAATCCCTTTCAATTTTAAACCCACCAATCCTACCTAGATCCCTCCAAGATATATAGGAGTCAATTAATCCATGCATCAATTACCTTAAATTACAAGCTGACAACATCCTAATAAGGAGAAGAACACTTACCAAAATCTTCTTTATGAGTCAATGGATAGAATTAATCTCATTTTGTCTCAAGAATTTAAATCTGACGCAATCTCTAATAAAATTGCAAAAACATATATATAATCCTTTTCATTCTTTTATATTCAATCTTGTTAAAGATTAACTGTTCCATGTTTAATTAATATAAAAAAAACCTAAGGCAGTGCAATTCTTGTCTCTGTTCAAATGTATGAGTTATTCATTTGACTGAAAACTTTGGAATAGAATTACAATTTAAATTAATTAACTTCTAATCGTGCCTACCTAGCTTTTCGATTTTTTTTCTAACCTTTGTATTTTATTTTACCTCTTAACTAAAACATTATCCATTGTTTTACTAATTGTAGAACATATGTTTGGTGTTGAAATGATAAACCCATGCTTCCAACACTAAAAATATATATAGCATATTTGGATACTACTAAAATCACGTTTTAAACGTGGATCCAGTTTAACGCTACTCCCACTGGCTAGCATTGGACTGAATCCATATTTGAAGCGTGATTTTAGTGGTATCCAAACATGTTGAAAAATCCAAATTTTAGTTTGACCAGTTTCAACGTCAAATCAAACACACATAGTGGTAGAAAATAAAGCCAAATGCAATTTTTAAAGTAGACCATCACTAACTAAAATTTGCTAGGGATTGGCTTTGGATATATAAGCTAGAAAATTTGATGGTCCGCTAAGCCAAGTTCCATGCTAGCTAGACAAAGCCATTTTAATTTTCATTTTCATCTTCCCCCTTCTTTGTCAAGTGAAATAAAGGTAGTGGAAAAATGGGCTAAAGCGTAAAGGCAAAAAGCAATATAAGTATGGTGAAGATGTCATTAAAAGAGGCGAATGAATGGTGAAATAGAAAAAGCTAGAGACCTTCATCATGCACGCTAGCTCTATCACTTTCCATATCTCTGGAACAAGGGGACCCGACACTCTCTGCCTTCTTTGGTTTTCTTTGAAAGTAATGAGAGACAAGTGCATATATATATATATATATATATATATATATATATATATATATATATATATATATATATATATATATATTTGGTAGCTAGGTAGTATGCATTCTTTACTTTCCACGTGCTTTTTTTCCTGTTTTGTTTCTAGAAAGTAAACAACAAAACCAATGCTTCCATGCCTATTCTTCTTTTAAGCGTCTGCTTGGATTTTAGGTATATATATATATATATATATATATATATATATATATATATATATTATAGGCTTAAATATATATGTTTTAGTCACTCCAAAATATATTTGTTTTTATTTTAGTTCCTCTAAAAAAATTTTTTAGCTTTTCATCTTCACAAAATTATTCTTTTTTTTAAAAAAATAGTACCCTTGCTGTTAGACTAGTTTAATAGTTTGCTGATGTGACCGTTACCATGTTAGCTGACGTGACAATCTTCTTCAACCCCATTTTCGTGAGTTAAGACATACAATCTACCATTTTTTAGGTCCCCACTTATTCTTTCAACTCTTAACAATTACCCTAAAACTCCATTATGAGCCAGGTAGATCTCACCTCAATCAAAGACCACATTTGCTACCAGAAAATGTGAATTCCCTTTTATATTGTTATCACCGTCAGCACCCTTCTCATCACCCTCCCCAACATCATTCTCATCCTCAACACCCTGGCTATTGTTACACTTTGCTCCTCATCACCCTCACCAACATCATTCTCATCCTCAGGGCTTACATTAATTCATTTACAGCCTCATCCCTATTACCTCCTTCAACATCATCAATACCACCATCCTCATCACATATAAAATGACTATACAATTAATCACAACAAATCTAGCACAAACTGTGGCATGCACACATCTGAAGTCAATGGGTTGAATTTACCCTTTTGTCCAAAAAGTGTAATTCATTTTTCATTTTTTAGGTTTGAAAATCTAGCTATTTTTATTTATTATGTAATTTAATAAATTATTAAATTTGTTAATTGACAAATCTGATGCCATATAAGAGTGAGAATATCACATCGGCTTTTACTAACGGACACATCAATGAGATTAATTAACAACAACTCTAACGGTGAGAACTATTTTGAAAAAGAATAATTTTGGGAGGATAAAAAACTAAAAAAAAAAATTAAGGGGACTAAAATAAAAATGAATGTATTTTGGATGGACTTAAAACATATTTAAGCCTATATAATATTATAGGATTGTGCTACTAGAGAGTTTAGCATATTGCTCAAGGCTTACAGAGTTAGAGTCTTACATTTTGTTTCATGATCATGGCACACATATTTTAACATTAAAATAAGTACAAACAAAGATTAACACATGTAAGGATCCTCTCTAGCCTATCCATCATCTCCAGCAATTTATAACTGCAAAATAGCTACGGATTTGCTACGGACTTTGTTTTCCTAGTTATTCTATAGCTAAATTTTGCTGGAGATGATGGAGAAACTAGAGAGGATCCAAATCCATATTAACACTTCCTCTTTTTATAGTGTTGATCAGACTAGAAAGGGTTCGAGTTCCTTAATACATACGAATTTAGGAATTAAACCAGGACTATATAGAAGAAGTCCTTGCATTGACGCTCGCCAGTATCTTGATATATAGATTAGTCTCACTTAATTAGATGGGAGTGAAACCAAAATTATAGTATATCTAGTTTGGTTGGTTGATAATGCAATAGTATAGGATATCATACATATGAACTAAAAAGGAGAAGTTATATCCCAAAATATATATCAGTGAATACTGTTAATAATTTATGAATAACTATACATTGTGAGTGTAAACTAATTTTACACAGTCATCTAATAGTGTGTTGACACATCACTTGATGAGTTTAATGATACATATATGAGGTATCATATTCATTAATTTATGTGGTAAAATATAATTGGATGACAGTGTAAAAATTTTTTTAGACTCACAGTTTATAGTAATTAAACTCCTAATTTTATTCTCTCTCCTTCTCTCTTTTCTTTTCCTCATTAAGTGAGTACAAAAGCCCATATCTGTCATCTCCTATTAAATTTATGAAGTGCTTAGATTTTTCTTCTCTCTTATATTTTTCGTGGTCTCAAGTACTCAGTGATAAAAAAAAAGTACTCGATGATTATTAATGGCCATCGTCGCATTAGGATTTAAGTTAATGGAAAAGGAACAAAAATTAAAGAACAAGTGTGATAGGATTTAAGTTTGAGAGAAATATTTTATTCGATTCTTAAAGATAAAGCAAATTAGTATGTATTCAGTATTCTTCTTTTTCTGCCTCCTTTGTTTTTTAAGCACATTGAATTTCAAGCTATATATGCGTTTTTAATTTCAGTATTCTAAATTTTTTGACAAATTTTGTACAAAATTTGCAAATATATATATATATATATATAAAAGTCTAATTACATGGTAATGTTAAGCAATCAAGGAACATAATCGACATTTCCCCTTTCCTTAGGGTTCTCCAAGTAAAAGAAAGATTTCTTGAGCAAGCAGACAAAGAAGAAAAAGCCAACATAACTCATTTTACCACCTTGCTTTCTTTCTATCTTGTTGTGCCAATGGCTTTGCCTTTTAAGATATATTCTTAAGGAAATATTTTAATTACAGGATGGCCCATTTATTTCAATTACAGGAGTATTAATTAACAAATTAAAGGGCACATGTTATATATTATATATATTTGGATATGGCATGAAAATGCAAGGTATTATCAATTGTTAGTGTGGCTCTCAATGTAAACCCACATTTAATTTGATGTGAGTTAACTTGTTTGTCGCATGAGCTATATATATATATATATATATATATATATATATATATAGTATGCACATAAAACTATATATAAGTTGAGCGCGAGGTTATAATGTGTGTTAATCTACTTTGTTGCTCCTAAGCTGACTGGTAGTGATAAATTAATACTAATGTAAAAATTGATAACCTTTCATGCATCATTTAACAATTTTGTATAAATAATAACTTTGATTGATTTGTAATTGATGAATATTTTCCAAATTTAGGCATTGTGTAGTTTCTATACATGTGTGTGTTGGGACTTGGAGGATCTATTTAAGGTGTACCATTATTACGTGCAAAAAAAAAAAAATCCGTAAATGATAAATTTTGTAGCTAATTTACGAATAAAACTTCAAGAAATGCATTAGGAAATATTGTTCCTTTGTAATATCAAATATATTAACCTCAAAAGTGGTATTAAAAACCAATATATTTAAAATTTTAAATTATTACCAATATATGTAGACCATTACTGATTATTTAAGAGGCGAGTTGGTTAATGTTGAAACACTATTTTGAAAATCTTTATTTTTGTGAATATTGGTATGTTAGGAAAGTAATGAAAGGGAAGGAAGGAGAAAGTTTATAATAAAGATGGTAAAATGAGCTCAATTCATCGGATCAGGCCAGACTCGCTCATTAAATTGTAGGGCTTGGGCTTTAAAATTTAAGCCTGAATTAAATAAAAGTATTTTTATAGTCAGTCCATTTTATTAAATACTGGGATTAGCCTGCTAAAATATTGGGGTTAGCTCACATTTTACCTAATTTGGACATCATTTTTAGAGCTCGAATTAAACTTGAGTTTTTTGGCCCAGCTCATAATAGCCCGCAATTCACATCAGGCTAGCCGAAATCAGGGCGGGTAGCTCGTCTTGTCAGCTCTAATTTATAGGAAATAATCTCTCTTTGTGTTTGTGAATATAGTTAAATTATAAAACTCTCCCTCATTTTTCCTCCTCTCTCCATCGTGACCTTTAACCCTTCCATTTTTCTTTTTTTTCCCCTTTCCCCAAATTTCCAAACACTTAAATTTGTCATGATTTCAAATAATTGAAATAAGACCACTTTTATTTAATATATGCATCATAACACATACTTAACTTATTTTCAATCATTAATTTAGCCTCCATTTGGTTTGACATTTCAATCGTGCAAAAATCATAATTTCATGAAATTGATTTTAAATCACTTTCATTTAACGTATTTCATAAAATATGCATCACTTTTCTCGGCCATTAATTTTTAGAATTAATTTGACTTAATTGTAAATGTAACGATTCCTTACTTGTTTCGCTTAACCTTGGTTACAAACATAATTCCTAGCATGGCTGTTTTGGTAAATTCAATTATCTATGCCGAACACCTTTCATATAAAACTTGCTTGTATGTTAAGTTGGTGTGGTTTGAGACAAATGTGCATCGAATTTCGAAACCATCTTTCCAATCACTTTTTATACTAAGTGAAGGTTCTCCTTCTCCTTCTCCTATCCTTCCTTCTCTATCTATCTATTTGCTCTTTCTCTCCTTTCTTAGCCTTGGTGCTAGCTAGCTGGTTCATGGATATTGAACCCTTGAGGGATCTTGGGGGGTGGTTTCTTCTTTCAATTTGCTTATGGCTGAAGCTAAAACTCCATCACCAATCTCAGAAACCTTCTCAAATTCTCACCCTTTCTTGCAAATCCTTACCTTTCTCATCCTCCTCCTTCTCCTCATTAATTTATACCACACACCAAACCCTTCAGCCATGGCTTCCTCAGAACCCATTAAATCATCAACCATGACTACCACAAACTTGCACCCTCAGAAAACTATGAACTCACATAGTTCATCTAAGGAAGCTCATAGAGAATTTGGAGTTGAAGCTCATGATGTTCCAAGTGGTCCAAACCCTATTTCAAACCGGTAAGTGAGAAGCATATACCTATGGTACCAGCACAAGTTTAAAGGATCCATAGCTAGTGTTAAAGAGATGACAGGGATTTATAGAGGCAGAGTTATTGTAATTGTCATCTTTTATAGTTCTTATTTTATTTCAACATTAACTAAATATTTTGCTTGTCCACTAGTGTGTATTATAGCAAGAGGCACTATATTAATTTTTCTACATGTATGTACTTATGTACTCACCTATATTTTCTTTCATATATAGATGGTGTGTATATGGTGTTAATGGGTGGTATACGTCCGCATTTAATTTCACATGCTATCTTTTTCTACCTTTTTTGGCTCTCTGTCTCACAAAGGAAAAAGTGAGATCAAATTTGTGATTGAACTTTAGTTTGAAATTAATTTTGTATTGTATTTGTTAATTACTTTTTCTTTAAATAGTGTCCTTTTTCTTTCCTTGATTTCTGGACAATTTGATTATGATTTTTTTTGTTCTCATTAGTGTCATCCTTCATGATAAAAGTGGGATTAATTTGATACACCTCTTTATTAACCACTTTTATAGGAGAAATTACACCCTTTTTTGGGCTTCATTAGTTATAATGCTTGCTATATATATGTTGTGAGTGATCTTGCCTTGAGGATTTGAAAGGGAATTTAATTAAGCAAATTTAGTAACCTAATTTTCCCAAGAAAGAAATAGAAGAAAGAGGCAGAACAAGGAGAGTTGTAGCTAGTAGGTGGGTGAGGTTTGCATGGGTTTCACTGCATTCCATTGGTGGTTACAAAGCTGGGGAGGCAGAGGCAGCAACAAAGTGAGGAAGAAGAGATAAGAACAGAATGTGAGGCACACACAGTAAGCCGTGGTGTCAGATCTGTGACCCCAAAACAGTGAGAGGACAGAGTGCCACCTTTTGGAAAATTATTTGATAAGTCTTTGTTTTGGTCTCTGCTTTTGTCTTCTCAAACACATTTCTCAATAAAGCTGATACCAACCAAAGGTTAGGTCTGAGCCCATGATTTGATAATTATAACAGTATAATTTCCAATTATTGCTCAATCTATTGCTGTTCCAATTTTATACCATATATACTTGTTGACCATTTCCTTCTAGTTCTATTTTTAACTTCTTTTTTTTCAATTTTTTAAAAAATTGGATTGGGAGGTCTTATTTGGTTTTCCATCCTTCAGCAGCCCGTTTGAAATTAGTGTAAATTTTTTTACATTAAATTTTTCTATTTTCAACTTTTTTTTTTGTGATTAAAAATTTAGGGTGTGGGGATGTTGCCCTAATCCAAAGCAGGGAAAGCACTCGGACTCAAAGAGCACTTAGAAAGATAGTACTTACACATTTACCTCATCTCAAGGGGAGACAAGTGGGGGTTCGAATCTGCAACCTGTCAGATACGATAACCTAACTTGTTCTACTTGACCAACCCCTTGGAATTTTTCTATTTTCAATTTATAATAAAAACTTAACTGCTGTAACTATATTTATTTACCCAATGTGTTGAAGAAATTAAATTATATAATGCATAGTTTGAGTTTGTTTATGCTTTCACACTTCTTCATTTTATACTTATATTTAATATATGTAGGATTGACATTAGATGAGAAGGTTTACATCTTATTTGAAGTAGTAAAACTATCATATGTTACTGTATGTTAAGACAATTTTTTAGTTTAATACTACTTGTTTTATACGCTAAATAATTAATTAAATTGTTAAAAGTATATTTTAAGTTTTTTTTTCATAATTTATTTACACAGATAATATGTTTATGTTATACTTTGTTTTATATTTATCATATTTATTTAATATCTATGTGTACATAAAACTATAGTTTGAACCTTGAATCTTTTCCCTTTTATAGGTTCAATAACTTGTTTGATTTTCAAAACATTGTTATTTTCTTTTTGTTTATAAGTATTTTTTTTTAATTGCAATGAAATTATACCATTTGACTTGTCTCATGAAGTCATATGACCAAATGTATAGTATTAGTCGTTCTTGCATGTCAAGGAATAGTGTGAAAACACCTGGCCTGCTAAACAAATACAACATATATTAGTGGGGTTCTTTTTCAGATTTTTCTAATCTACAGAAAAGTATGAACATATAAAAAAAAGGTATTTTGCATTTAAAATCATCTTTTTGTAAAGCTCTGCTTTTTGACTTGTGTCGTTTTCTAATGCATAATCCCTGCTGTGGGGTTCATCGTATTTTCTGTGACATAATTATGGCTAAAGCTATATATAACCAATGGCCGGAGCAGTGTTCAATAGTTATGCGCGCAACTAGTATTGTATAACACTAGTAATTGAAATGAGAGATGATGAGAATTGAGTTGACGCCCTATCAACACCCTTAAAAATTATGAACCGTAAAAATTATGAAAAAATTATCCGTAATAAATAAGATAAAAATTTGTTAAGCGGTATTAATGTTAGTATATTTTTTATGAGGATGGGAGCGGGTACAGATAATGCCCAGTCCCATATACGTACACTTATATAGATTAATTAATTATATTATTTAATAAATAATATCAATTGATAATTATATATTTATTAATTTTATTAAAATATCTAATATATTTATATATTTTTAAAATTACCTATTTATACTTTTTAACATTATAATATATGGTTAATTAGTATTAATAATCATTAATTTACAAATCATGGAGAATGTTAGCACATCATGTCCAAGTTTATAAAATAGTCTAATGTGAAAGTATATTGTAATATTTAATAAAAATTTTGAATATTGGATCATGTATTTGCTGTAGAACTTTAATACATCGTGTTTCGATTTAATTAAATTGTTTTGTCACTGATATTTAATAATTATGTTTTGATGATTTTGGAGTATTTTTTCTATTGAGTTATAATTTTCTTTAATTAATATTTTTATTGAGTTATTAAATTTTCACTTAACTAAATTGCGGGAATCAAGCGTGTGTATGGGCATATAGGTGTCCAACAAGTCTGAGGACGATCATTAAAGTTACTGCTCACACGGATATGGATGCGGGTAAAGCTTTTTTTTAAAACGTGGGTATAGGACAAGCACTACAGTATCGTGTCCAGAAAGATACCCATTGTCATCCCTAATGGCAATAGCTGAGAGAGTGTCTATATTAGGGTTTAACGATTTGTCTCACTTATACCATAAAGAAATAAAATAAGCTAAGAAAATAATATGAATTTAACTTATAAAAGAAATTAATCTTTACAACTTAATTTTTTTATAATTTTTTGTAGATAAACCAACAATAATAATATAAAATAACCTTGAGAATTGCATATTGTGCAAATAACTCACACTGTTAACTATATGTCCAAATTGTTAGAGGATGTTATGGGTTGTACGTATGTGTCATTGACTCATTATAAAGCTCACCTTCATCTTTTTTTCTATTTTTTCTATCCTTAACATTCCTCACTTGTTTGACCATTGTTGAGTAACTTTTGGATATCAGACCAACTTTCTCACAATTAAGGTAATTTTAGTGTTAGTGATTTTGTAAGCGAGAATATATGAAGTACAAAACTAGCTAGAATATTAATTCTTAACTTTACTTGTTGGAAGACATGATTTCAAATCCAAGAATTAAATAACTTGATCTTTTAATTTTGAGGGTTGAGACAAAAGTTTTCTCTACAATTCACACTTTATGTTTACAACTCTTATCATGTTAAGTTAAATAACAGCATAATCAATGTTTAGTAGACAGGTTAGAAAGGAATAGAATGAGCCATATAGGTTATGTTTTGTTTGATGCATTTAAAAATCCCCACAAAACACAATCTTAGGGAGGGGTGAAGAGCCTTAACTGTGATTAAGCTCTAAACAAGATTGTCCCTGGTAATAGAAGATACATATGGTTAATATAAAAAAATGGAAATAGAACAAAACATATCCTTCAAAAAAGTGGTACACTTTGGTTCCGTGAAAAGGGGTGGAACCAAGTAGAACAAAATGGAACATCTCATTATTAATTTTTTATTGACAAAACCATCACATTCTCTCTTAATTGATCCTTCCTCCTAAAATTACCCCCTCCATCACTGTTATCTGACATCTTCTACCACGCCACTATTGCCGCCTAAGACCCTATACTTCCACCGCTGTCACTGCTCAACACCATTAATTGTTGCCATTAATCATACCCTCGGTTGTTGTTATTACCACCCAACATCATCCATTGCCACCACCGTTGCCTGACACCCTCAATTACAAACCAAACACTTCACCACCACCACCACCACCACCATTTCTCGACACCCTCAATTGTCGCCACAACCGTAAGATGTAACATCCCGTAAATCAGGACCTTTATAAACCCATAAGATTAAGATAGGGAATTGTATGTTAATAATTGAGAAAAGGAAATTTAGGAATTAGGAGATAAGACTTAGGCTAAAAACCAAGTTTCGGTAGTCTAGCTCAAGCGAGAATATCTCGCTTGAGCGAATTATGCAGTAAAGTGTTGGAATTGAGTTTTCTGTATTTCTCGCCCAAGCGAGCCCAGCTCGCTTGAGCGAGAAGCAGGGGACTTGGGCAGGCTCTCTGGACAATTTTCGCTCAAGCGAGAAAAGCTTGCTTGAGCGAGAATCGTCCAGAGAGGAGGTGTTTTCTGGATCATTCTCGCTTAAGCGAGATAGTCTCGCTTGAGCGAGAATGTGAAGGAAGGCCATGCAACCGACACGCTCGCTCAAGCGAGAAGAGCTCGCTTGAGCGAGAATCCACTTAAGGCACCAGATTCCTCTTTCAGAATCATAATTTCACTTCTCCTTCTTTTTTCTTCCTTAGTCTAGAGAGAGGGACTCTGGGTTTTTAGAGAGAGAAAGCTTGGATTGAAGCTTGAAAGGGGAA
This sequence comes from Sesbania bispinosa, assembly GCA_026901365.1. NCBI lineage: Eukaryota > Viridiplantae > Streptophyta > Magnoliopsida > Fabales > Fabaceae > Sesbania > Sesbania bispinosa. The sequence goes on along the minus strand of QLOH01000066.1, from coordinate 2,271,612 downwards.
ATTGGAGCAAGGAATCATCACGTGATCCGTCCTTACCCACTCTTATTCCTTTGAGTTTCAAGTATAGGTGAGTACAACTCACACACTTCCACTTTGGTGAATGTAGGTCTTGATGCATGAACCCCATCCTCTAATTCCCCCTTCTCTATACATGTTTATGTTAATTGCTAGAAATTGTGTGATTTTCATGTGATAAAGTTTAGTAAATTAGTATCTCGCCTGTAGATTTACTGTTATTGATGATATTGAGAAACTTAGGTTATGAAACTTACGAAATATGTTGATGATCAGTTATTAATTCATTTAATCATATAAGCTGGTTTCGACTGTGAGTTAATTCAAGCCGGCCTTTGCGCTGTGAGTTAAGAAAATTAAGTAATTATGTGAAAACTTGACTTCGGTCTAGTAATGGGTGGGATTTGTCCCCGGGAAAGACGTTTCCCGTAGTCTGAGCTTAGTTCTAACTTCAGTTTAAGTGATGAGATCATGCCTGCTGGCACAGCAGTGAGTTGCATCATCAGTGCATTTATTGACTTGATTGTTATGATTATGATTATGATTATGTCATGAATGTTGCATATTAGCTAATGATTTTCCCCTACATTGTATATGCATAGTTGTGCTTCACTGAGACATCCGTCTCAACACACGTTCTGTGGATATATTCTAGGTGTGCAGGTACCTCGGGGCACGGGCCTTTGAGTTGAGAGCTGAAGAATGTGCTTAGTTGGAATTTAGTTTCTTAGTCGTTGGATTGTATAGTGTTTATATGTATAGACTAATTCTGTGGGATGTTAGCTTTGTAGCCTTGAAAGGCATGTTATATATAAATATGAATGTATATAGTTTGAGTTCACAAATTTGTTTAAGTTATCATTGGTTTCTTAACAAGTTGTGGTGAAATGATATTCAAAATGACACGATTAATTTTTTTAAAAATTCGGGATTTGGTTTCCAACGAACTAAATTCTGAATTAAGAAAATTAGGGCGTTACATCGTCAGACATCCTCTACCGCCATATCTGCCTAACACCTTCTACCATCGCCATCGCCTAACACCATCCACTTCCACTTAACACCATTTACCACTGTAACCACATCCCAATAAGGATGGAAATATGCCAAGCAAGGGTTGGCAAGGCTCAAGCATGTCCTATTTTATAATTTTGTGGCCTAAGCCTGGTATGACATGTTTGAAAGCCCGACTTATCCTATTAGCATGTTTAAAAAGCTTATTTCATGTTATTACCTTTAAATAGGCTCATCTATAAATAGGCTAATATGTTTACGAGCTAACGTGCTTGCTTTTAAAAATGTAAATAATCCATTGACATTGGCCTTTAAATAGGACAACATACCTATCTCTAAGTAGGCAAACAGGAGAAATTAAAAACTTGTATATTATTATACTATTTATTATATAATATATTTTTTTATTAAAAATAATACTACCTCTGGACTCAGTTCCTATTTATAAGAACCTTTTGGAAAGTTGGTCTTGGTTCTTTTTATAAGAACCTTTTCAAATTGTCCCTTACATTAGCTTCTTTTTGACAAAAATACCCCATTAGTGGAGATATGTGGGTAATTAACTAATAGAGAGAATGAGATAATAAAATAATTAAATGGAAAGAGAAAGATAATGGATCTCAATAAATTCAAGGGTAATTATGTAAAGACGATACATTCATGACAAACTTATTATGATCAACTAAATTAACCAACTTCCTTAATCCTTTTGTAGGGGTTACAGGGTTCTTATATTTAGGACCAGATGTAGTATTGTTTATAAACATGTTGGCGTGAGAATCCTAATTAATAGTTTTTTTTTTAAAAAAAAATAAGCCCTATTTATTTAAATAAAAAAGTTTTTTCAAAAGCGTGATCATTGCCTTTTTATTAAACGAAAGTTAGGCCTTAAATGGGTTATACTATAGGCCCTCATGAATAGCCTGACCTATTTCCATATCTCCCAATACCCTCCATCACTACCACCATAACTCCACATCCTCACCACCACTGCCACCACCATTAACTACCTGACACCCTTAATTTCCACCACCATTGTTGGTCAGTCTGCATTACTGTCGTTGCCATTTGACAACCCCAACCATCGCTTTCACTACCTAACACCCCTATTCAATTTTCCAATACTCAAATATTAAATATAATAAGAATATATATTAAATCAAACGTATATAAAAATAAGGACAATGCATTATTTATCTTATTACATTATGTTTTTTTTTTTCGTTTTATTTTATTTATCTACCAAATGATAGCTTAAACCAGAGACATCAGGAGGCAATATGATTTTTCTTTTTTTGGACAATGGCAATATTAATTAAACACATTATTCTTTTAGGGCTTTTGTTTTTCCCACCATTTTTTTTGCCATTCCCACCTTTTTTTTGAAAAATTTTAAAACTTAAAATTGCCTTTCAGTTAATTAGTTTACGGAAAAGGTTGTTTGGAAATAGTTCCCGGACAACCTAGTCTGTAAGCCATTTTAAAAAAAAAGACTTACGGACACTCATTTTCGTAACAAATCTCGGACAATCCTTAAGCCATTGGCTTACAGACAAGGCTGTTCGGGAGTTCCCGAACAACCTTATCCGTAAGCCACCTCTTCTCCTACTTCAAAATCCATCAATCGCTTCGTTCTCTTCCTCTTCCACCTTCGCAAGTTCGACCTAATCATCTACCTCTTCTCCCAATTTACCTCCAACAAAGACCTAATCATCAACTAAAGCCACGCCGAATCTACGAGATTTAAGGAGGAAGAAGGGGTGGAATGCATCATGAGGGTGTTCTTGAATTGCTCTGCTTCTCCGATTCTAGGAGATTTAAGGAGCGACCATGTGAAGATGGAGGTGGTTCGGTTGATGATTAGGTCTTTGTTGGAGGTAAATTGAGAGAAGAGGTAGATGACTAGGTCTAACTTGCGAAGGTGGAAGAGGAAGAGAACGAAGCGATTGATGGATTTTGAAGTTGGAGAAGAGGTGGCTTACGCACAAGGTTGTCCGAGAACTCCCTCCGTAAGACATTATTTTCAAAAAATGGCTTACGGATTGTCCGTTATTTGTTACGGAAACATGTGTCCGTAAGTCATTTTTTATTGAAAAAATGGCTTACAGACAAGGTTGTCCGGGAACCCGTAAGCCAATTAATTCAAAGGCAGTTTTAGGTTTTTTTCAATTTTTCAAAAAAAATGGGGGATGGGAATAGCAAAAAACTCGGTGGAAAAAGCAATTACCTTCTTTTAGCTCACCTAAAAGGTGAGTTTAGTTTTAGCTAGCCCAACCAACATAGAGGATTGGGCCCTTACTAATTTTCCCACCCCCCACAATTTTTTCTTCCCAGAATAACCCATCAACCTTTCCCCCCTCCCCCACTGTTCCCCGCTCCCCTTCCCCCTTCCCCACCGTCCCCATCCCCTCCCCTTCTCCCCCTTTTTGCTTCAATTTTGTTACTTCAAATTGGTTGTGACAAAGAGTTATTAATTGACAAATTTTCCGGAGTTTAAGAACTAATCCCGGATAACCTTGTTCGTAAGCCATTTTAAAAAATGGTTTATGGATAAGGTTGTCCAGGAGTCAATCTCGGACAACTGTGTTCGTAAACCTTTTTTTTTTAAATAATGGTTTACGGGTTGTCTGAAATTAATTTGTTACGTACACAAGTGTCCGTAAGTCATTTATTTATTTTTTTAAGAAAATGGCTTACGGACAAGGCTGTCCAGGAACTATTCTGGACAGCCTTGTCCGTAAGCCAATTAATTGAAAGACAGTTTTGGGTTTTACAAATTTTCAAAAAAATGGGGTGAGAATAGCAAAAAACCCTATGGAAAAAGCAAATGGCTGAGGATCGGCTCACCGAATTGATCTCGTATGGACACTTGTATGATCTGACAGCCTCAGGCAGCTCGCGATATGGACTTGCGCAACGCACTAAAACAGTTTCGGCCTCGAACTGATCCATTTAGTATTTTTACCCGATCCATGAGTCTTTGTGTCGGATCATAGACGTCCAAATTTAATGGACCAGATCGGGTTTGATCCAAACCCGCTGAGTCGCCATCCCCCCTATTGTTTAGTATCTTAAACCTTAATAAAACCCACACTCACAGCATCTCAAAAATTCCGCAGAGAAGAGAGAGAAATGGCTCTGAGTCTGAGGTATCGCCGTGTGAAGGACATCTCAAGGTTTCTAGCACCCATTGTCTACCAAGGTGTGTTTTCCACTCCGTTTTTTTTTTTTTTTTTTTTTTTGCTTTTGCTTTTGCTCTCAGTTCACAAGGCCTCAGAGTACAAGGAGTTCTTGATCTGGCCGAAGTTGCAGAGAATTCTGGGCTACCCTCGAGTTGATTGAATATTTTTAATTTTACTTCTTGAGTTTTGTTCATTGAATCGATTATATATTATGTGGTGCCTACAATTATAAATTTTCTTCATACAATGAAAGCATGCTTATGGATATGTTTGTCAAGCAATATAAAATCCATTACATGTCTATGCACTTGTTAGAATTATGGAAATACTAACTATACAAGTTTTGAATATTCTACTTTTTGTCTTGGTTTGGTCTTATTATTATTTTTTTTATGATACTGAAGTTTGATGAGTACAGCATGATGTTTCTGGAACTCTTCAATATATTAATTTTTCTGAACCAATTTTAATGTTTCTTCTCTATAGGTGATTGTTATCAGCATTGTGGCAAAGCTTTAAACTTAGTGGCTTTATCTATAATGCATATGCCTTCTGCTCCAAAGACAATTCCCAATGAGGTTCAAGTGAGGGGGTTTCATGAGCATAGGTAATTACTTTCTGAATTTGAAAGTTCAACTTCCCCCTACAGGGTATCTCGTGGTATGGTGGTTGTTTTTTTCTTATGAAGTTCATGTGACTGACAGCATAGCAAAACAAAATAAATTACAGAGTCAGTTATTATTTATGAATGTTAAATTTTGAAGTTTTGTCAATTAGGATTTTCTAGCTTTGTTAGGTTTCCTGACTTCTGATTGACAGTCTTATTCAGGTTCTCAACAATGGCTGATGTATCACATGAATCTGCACCGAAAACTGATCTTTTATCTTTCATTAAATCTTCACTGGATGAGTTGGAAGGTATTAATTATGTTAATATACTATTTTTGGTATTCTTCATTTTTTATAGTGTTAGTTATATGATCTATATTTTCAAGCCTGTGGTTTGTTTTGAAAAGTAACTTCATTTTACATCATTTGATTTTTAAATCTCATGCATACATGTCCCAACATTGTAATTGAAATGGGAGTTCTGTCTGAGGACTTTTTTCTTTTGACATCTATGACTTGCAAATTTTATAATTTCAAGTTGAATGAGATAATTACATCCTCAGTTATCCTTTTTAGTTTTGAATTGTGTGCAATATTTTGTGTTTTGCAGTTACATTGGTCCAATTTTAAGATATTTGTTACTGCATTTAAGATTCAATGAGTTAAACCAACCATCTTTTCTACTTTTCCTCTATTAAATCATTCCTTCTTTGTCTGAAATTGCAGGTACCCATCATTGTTGGTTAAATAGATCTGACAAAAGTAAACAACTTTTTGAAGGTGATAGAATTTTTTTAGTTCTTGCTGCAAGGATTTTCAACTGTGGAGTTATGTTTGAAAAACTGAAGACAGTTCAGAAGAGGTATAGGAAAGATATTATTTCCTCTTGTCCTAGAATGACTTTTTCGTAGTAAGTTAAATATATTTTTGGTGGCAGGTTCCCTCATATTATTATTATGGGATTAAAAGAAATTCACTCTTTTGCTGATCGAGTGCACCTGATCCAGTTACTAATGACAGAAAATATCACATTCCCGATTTTGTTGTCTCAGCAGACATTTCCTCAGGTGAGGTAAAATCCCTTGTTTAGCTTATGAGATGAGAGGACATTATGACATTATTTGATCCATGAAGCCAACTCCACCTAATGGGAAAACATGTTTCTGTAGCTTCTGAAATACACTAAAATTTGTTGCATGTTAAGACTAATATTTCGACCATGATAAATGTTGTTTGTTTAATTATTTACTAAAATTTCCCTGGTCCCAATTTTAAATTAGCAATCATCTCAGCTGACAAATCAGTCAAGTGGTGATTGTCTTCCTTGTTGCAACATTTATTAGCTGTGGCAGATCTCTCTTTCCAACTCCATCCTCATTAAAACTAGATAATTGTAGGCGTATAGGATGTTGCAGCATATTGATGATGATGGGTCATCTCTCTCTCTATATATGTGTGTTTGTGTGCTACATGACTCATGCTAACCTATAAAATATTGGTTCTCTATTTTGATTTAAGATTTGTATTTTATATTAATTTAATAATCTTATAATGTACTATTGTAGTATCGTATAATTATTAAAATTTATTGTATCCTTATGTCTATGTCATATCATATCCGTGTCTTTTGTCGTATCCATTCTTTCTAGGCATTAAAGCTTTTTATCATAAGCTGCAGTTTCTAGCTTATGTGAAAAGCACTAAAATTGTTTTTTTAGTTCTTGTTTTTCCGAAAAAACTTATCTAATTAGCATAAACAAATGTTTTGTCTTTAAGCTATTTTTATCATAAGCTAATTGTCTTTAAACAAATGTTTAGGCATTAAAGCTTTTTATAACAAGTGTTTTGTCTTTTTTTTTTTAAAAAAAAGAAGCCTAAACAAATGGCCTTTAAGCTATTTGGAGAGTTAGTCTAACATTGTATTAAAGCCTAAATGTTTAAGTGGTCATGAGTTCGATCCTTGTCAGCTCTATTCTTCAAAAAAAAAAAAAAAACTTGAATTGCAGCACAAGGTCAGTTTGTGTATTCACTGTATTGTCCATACTCCAAGTCCATAAGGCCATTAAATGAGGGGGCATGTTTCATATAAAAGCGGTCATGAACCTTTGTCTAAATAACTTAAGCTTCTAGGAGAGTTGGTTTGGTCCTTGACAATTTTCATGTGTATTAACTAACTAATCTATTTTTACTTTTTTGTTTACAAATATAAATTTGGTTTTGTTGTCTACATCTTATTTACAATAATTCTTTTTATATGTATAGATGGAGAAAGGTGCATGCTACGCATTATTTAAAAATTTTAGGAGCCCAATAATTTATCATGAGAAGGATGTGGATCTTGAAATTCTATCCCAAGGTAATGGTGCATCTTTTATGTATAACATTGCAGACAATGTGTTATTTGTCTATTTTTAATCTTTCATGTGTGCATGTTTACAATTTTTACTTTGGCTTCAAATGTAGCTGTTCAGGAGTTACAGATGCAACCAAGTGATGATTCTAAGTTGTTCAATGTCTTGAGATGTCCATCTTGGAAGCAAGATCGGATCACTAATGATCAATGTGCTTATTCTCCTCTTCAGAACTTACTTCTATATTACCCAGGTAACTGAGAGGCCAATTAACATTTTTTCTGCATTTCTTTCATCTCCCAGTAGTGTTGGCAGGCAAATTTCCTCACAATAAGCCATATGGAATCAAATCCTTGCTCTTTTATATTTCCTTTGAGAATGCTATATAATTAATTAGGACTTGCATGCATATCAGTGCAAAGTATCTATTTTTCATCAGTTGTTATGGAGTGAATTGAATGTTATTTTAAAGGTGCTCTTTGCCTTTAAACTTGTTATGGGATAGGGTTATGTTTATGTTTCTTTGTGGTATTAATGCTAATGGATGTCAGCTATGTTGCATCATTTTTTATGTTCCCTGTTTATCTTGTTTTTTCTGCTTTAAGCATTACCTTATCCTCCTTAAAGTTGCACTTGCCTTCTTTCACTATTAGCTATCAGAAACACAAAAGGAAGATGCCCTAGTGTCCATACAGTTTTTTATAAGTAGCTTTAGCTGTTATTGATTCTTAATTGATTAGTGCTCTAATTTAGGAATTGATTCCTCTTGTTGTTAATACTGCACCCAGTATAAATCTGTGCATGTGTTGACTGATTAATCACACAAATTTCCTCAAACCCTCTCCTAATTCTGTACAATTTTTATTGCCTTGATCATTCATCCTTTCCTAAATGGGATATTCAAGTTAGTAGTCTTGAAGACTAAAAATATCATTTGGGTTAGCTCATTTAGAAATTAAATTGTAAGATTTATAGTAGATAATAATTAGAATATTTTTGAAATTATAACTTATATTTCATGTTTCTGGTGCTTTTTGATTGGACCTAATTTGACATTGCAATATCATTTGTTCTATTTTACAGGTTGCGTCTCTGCCGATGAAAGAGCTAACCGCCTCTTCTTTTCTGATTGCAATCATCATAGGATTATTGTATCTGATGTCAATGGAGAGATTCTAGACTGTGTATGTATACTAGTTAATGAAATAAGTGCAGTTCAAGATGCATTTTGACTTCAGGTCCTTTATTGGCTTATTTCTCCATGCTGTCTAGTGATAGTAAAACAGACATGGCTTTTAGCATACACATATCAACATCTCCCTCTCTAACACCTGTGTGTGTTTTAACAAAGTTTTCATGCATTGACAGTATGCTTGGAAGGATAACATTTTTTTATTATTTATGTTCAAACAATAACCATTTCATTCATTTTTACTCATTATTTTTTACTGCACATGCTTTATAATTGTCTTAAATCTTAATTATACTTTTGTACCATACACTTGTACTATAGGATGTACACAGTCTTCTAGAAATTCTCAGACTTAAGGTTCTTTGCACTTATGAGATATCTTTTTCGATATGCTAAGAATTACCTATCTAATTATTGTGTCATCCCACCCACCCATTTTGGTATACAAATGCAAAAATATATATCTAATTAAAAAAAATATAGGATACTAGATAGGAGTATCGGACTGATGCTTTCTGAGAAGTGTGGATGCCTATGTGACCACTTTGAGGTGTCTGTGCTTCATTCTAATTAAGTGCTGTATTGGTGCCCTTTCTTTTGCTATCATTTCATAGAAGAAATATCTCTTTAGCTCATATATAAGTGAAGTTTTGCAGTTTGCTGTTGGACATTTTTCATGTTATCTGCATTTGTTTGTCAGGATAAAAAGCATTAACTTTTTATTTTATTTTAATTATTATTATCTACAAAAAAGAATGAAACTAAACTTTTACAGTTACACTTTGTTGCCTCTTTTTCAGATTGGCGCTTCCCCAGGATTTGAGGATGGAGATTTTGAATCTGCTAAATTAAGAAGGCCTGCAGGTTCTTATTACCATGCTTCTGAGGATTGCTTATATTTTGTGGATTCAGAGGTACGCATTTGGATGCATATAATACTTATCAACAGATTTCTAACCAATTTCACCACATTTGATGGAAACATAATGTACATCAATTTGATTTTCAAGGATCAATATAACTTTCATTGTTTATCTATAGCCTCTGTCAAGGCTGCTCTATATGATTTGTTGAGCCAATTCTTCAGGATTTGTATAAAACACACAGTTAATCTAAATTTTGTGAGGAAAGTTTTATGAAATGAGAAATACAAGGAAGAGCAGCAAAGGGTAATACCCCTTCGAAATGTGAACAAAAAGGAAACAAAAAATTGTAATCAATCTAAATTTTAAACATGAATTTTGATTTTCTTGGCGTTAAGCCTGTTTTTGAGTTTTAACATGTGGAACGAGATATCAAAATTTTTATATGGTGGAACACCACAGACCTGAATAATAAGGTTACTGAGCCAGGAATAACCAAAACTTTTATGGTAAAAGGGAAACTGGACGAGTTCAAGCGGGGACTTCATGATTTAGATACTTAGTATTACAGATTTTGAATTGTTCTGTCAGCAAAAAGGCTACCTTGTATAGGATTATACAGGTTTCTCACTGCAGCATCCACTTTCTGGAGCTCTATTGATTGTTTGTTTGTTCATTTTGTTCTTGGAAACCTCTATATGCTTGAGTGATCCATTTGGGCTTGCTTCTTTGGCAGCTAGTTTTTACTGCATGATGTTTCTTCATTTCTGTGAAAAAAAATCTTGATTTTTTTTGGTGGCTAAGGCTTGATGTTCTTAGATACTCATATTTATGCTTGAGAAAGGCACATGGATTTGTTTCTTTGGCATCTATCCTTTAAGACCTATCATTCATCTAGAAAGGGGTAGGACTTGAACTAGAGATTTTCACCGAGTGTCAATTTACAAGGGAGATTGGGGACCATGATTGATTACAGATACTTCTCCCTTCTCTCATCTGTGTCTTGTCTTCAGGAAAAAAATGTTTGTTTTCTTCTTTTAAGTTAAATTTCTTTTTAATTTTGTTGATTGATTTAACAAACTATACCTATATCTCTTGATAGAATTTCCCCTTATCATATCTTTTATTCTGGTTCCTGTTTTCTAAGAACCATGCTATCAGGAAAGCTGACATGGAAGCACGAATAGTGGAGACTCTTTATCCTACAAGCACCCCTAAAAAGGGAGGTGTTCACATATGGAATTGGATCATGAATAAACTTGGCCTAGAAAGCAGTGGGGAGACCAATGACGAGGAAAGATCTGAAGTATTTGATTCTAAATCATTATATTTCCCATGGCATCTGTTGAAATCAGTTGATGATACTCTCTACATTATAGACCACAGGTGAATGATTCAGTGTTTTCAACATTTTCTAGTAAAATACCATATACACCGTATCCTCACCCCCCCCCCCCCCCCTCTGACTGAAGAGGTTTCAAAGACTTGATGCTGTGATAAAAAGTTTCCTATCTGTAAAACGCAGAATTTATTGATATGAAATTAGGACAAAATTGCTGACAAAAAAAAGATCAGTACTTGCTCCCAGCCAAGGATATATTCTCCAATGGCTTAAAGCTGAAATTGGATAGAATGTGAACCCTTTCTGTTGCATTTTCTATCCGATCTTTATTATCTGCTAACTTTCCCCCTCAACTTACATGTTTCCCTCCAAGTTACAATTAAGATCTAGTGGTCTTAGGCCCATGGGTATAAATTTGAAAGCCTTCTTTTTGGACCCATCCTGAACTGTGTTTGGATCCACAGTTCTATCATGTGGAAACTTTAAAACCCAGACTAAACCCCCTGATGGTTGGAGTTAAATCAAACTGTTTTGTAACTAAGAATCACATACACATCCCTCTATCTTATTCTTTCTCTATATGTGTCTGCATTTGAGGCTCCTGTTGAGGAAAATTTCTTAATCTCACAAGAGAGCCAAATTTCTTGAGATCTTTGACTCCTCTCTCTCTCTCAACCTCTATGTGCTATAGCTATTATAGCTCAATTGTGGTGACTCACTGAATCTGGTTCAGACTTCAAATAAGTAAACCAACCAAGTAAACTCAAATTTATTCATGCATTGCAGAATCAAGAAACATTAAAAAGTAAGAAAGATTTGAGTCTTCCATTAGGAAAGTGAGAACACAAGACACTGGTTCTTACCCTTTTTATCAGTATTGGCAGTGGGCTACAATATGCTGAATGATGGGAGACCAAGACATTGTGGTTGCCAACACTCTGCTCACTGAAATTTGAATATGTAGTTGGGGAAGCCAAGAAATATTTGGCTTGGTGACTTGATAACCCATTTCATATAACCATCTCAATGTTAAATTTGTTAAGAACTACCTTGTAAAATTGAAGAAAAATAAAGTATTTTTTTTTATTTTGTGGTTGACATGGTGCTTCTGGCTTCGAATTTGGTCAAATTTTAGTTGGGATTGGAATTTAGAATGCTGTGGATTTCATCTTTCTCTGTTTTAAAGAGATGAAAAACAGTGAAGGGAATATTTACACATGATATGCACAAGTTCCTTCTGTCTAACTTAACTGAGGAGTTAAGACTTTCATAGTATTCCAAATATCAATGGGGATTTAGTGTATATTTTTAAAGCTCACGTGTCAAGTTTATGGAACAGTGGAACCCCTTAAGTTTAGGGGAGTAAATCGTATTTACCCTAATTGTTTTTAAGAATTCCACAATACCACTTTAATGTTTTAAATCTTGCTTCTCTTGGACTAAGATGGGAAACAATCAAGATTGGTGTTCAAGAGAAGCAAGATTTAAATATTCTTTTCTTAACTAAACTGTTTGGACTAAGATTGATAGTAAATGATGATGATGCTGATTGATTGTACTTGGTTCATGTTGTTCCCTTGATACTTACTGCTGTTAATTTTAGGTTTCAAACTTTATGGACCATGGATTTCAGTTCAGGGAAGATAGACGAAGTTTTTGAAGGTTTGCTTTGATGTTGGTTATATGGTCATGAAATCAATCTTTTATCTAGCTAGAAGTGATGGATTCTTTTAATATTTATTATTTAAAAACAGGTTCTAGAATTCTCGAGATCTGCAGACAGCCAATCATGAAAAATTTATCCATCATAGATCAGATTCCCTGTGATTGGTTTCAACAGCAAACTAATAATGGCTGTTTGCTGGAGGGCCTCCCAAATTCGGATCTTTTGTCTTCACTGACAACTTTGCAGAATCACATTTTCATTTGCGACATGGGTATTCTGTCCCCCTTGTTATTCAATTTTTTTTGTTATGTGGCTGCAATTTTAGAAATTGCTCACTCCCAATTTTTGTCTCACTAGTTGGACAGAAGATTCTGAAGGTCAATGCAGAATCTGGGGTCTGTTTAAACTTCCAGTTGTCTAATTTAGGGATACTTGGATTACCTTATTGGTTGAATTTCCCTCTGGAGACATTTTATTCTGTGTAAGTTATTTTTCTTGAAATTTTGTGGCCTCTTTTATTTCCAAACTCTCAATTTTCTGCTTGTGTGCATTATGTTGAAGATGTAAGATTGTTTCCTATGAAACATGCTAACTTTAAATCATATTACTGGTTTGACAGTGGAAATGGACTTTTGGGCACAGCAATTGATCATCTGCAACATTTTGATTTGCTACCAGGTCATTTTACATTTTAAAATTGGGTATTTCTGAATTTAGGCATTTTGGCATGAATCAGATGAGAGATTATTCAGTGATTATATAAATTATATGATATCCCTTATCAGCTATTGCACTTATGACCTCACTTCCTTTATGGATACATCTCACGAGACTTGTTAATATATCAAGGATTATCACCTACATGGGCTGTTCTTAAATCTTTTTAAATTTCAAATTTTGTACTTATCAACAACAATGTAACTTTTACTTTTAATTGTCTTTGGTGATCTAGAACTTTTGTGCAATGTTTCACAGGCAGGATTGACATAAAGTTGAGTGTGGATGTTCCTATGGATATTCAACTGGTAGAACCATTACAAGAGTCTTATATATGGCGTCAAGCAAGAGGTGCAGCTACTGAAATTTCTGGAACAGAGGATGTCCCTGGATCCTTAGATAAGGTACTTTTGCAAATGGCAACTTTCTTTAGCAAGTAGTCTTGTTCTGCATTTACACTAACTTACGTGTTCTTGGTGCAGGTTGGCGCTGCTCAGCAGTGGTATGATGAATTGGATTATCTTGCTGCTCCAAAACCTGAATCTGAAATGTCTGTTGAAGATGATAATCTGGTTAAAAATGTAGTGGCAGAGGATGAAAAAGTTTGCATCAGCTGTGGTGTCTGTACTAGCCCTGGAACAAGTGAGGTATGCTTCTTTATTTCCCCTCATCATTTGATTCACAACCGTATTTCCATGAAACCCTTCCATAAAAAATTTATTCCTATTGGGTTTCTTGAACTACCCTTCCAAATCTTTACAAAGGTTCTCCTTGCCCCGTTTCTCTTGTTCATCTTGTGGTGTATATACACTCATGACATTGAATGTTCCTTGTTCAACAACAAATTTTAAGATTATGATCTTTTAGAATATTTGGGGTTATTCATGTATTAGGAGTATTGTTATGTTAGTAGTCCTGTCGGGTGGGTTTGTACTAGTTGTATTAAACTAGTACTTGATCAAAATTGTTATTTGTTAAAATCTGTTTTATGAAAAATTGGCATTTGCTATTTAATTTGTACTAGTTTCACTCATGAGTTGTATTAGTTTTCCAATCCTTCTACTCATAACCACATTAATTATTTATCTATGCAAAGCTTATATAGTTGGAGGAGATTGAACAGCTCATAAATGCCTGTATCATTTCATCATCTGCTCCCTTGCTATCGCTCCTTTCCAATTTCTTTTTCTTACCTATACCAAAATCTGACTGAACTCTCATTCACTCAACACCCTCCATTTCCCCCCATTCATTATTTATAACTCTTGATGATGGGTCTAACTGCCTTCAATTCCTTGGAACATCCACTTCCTCCCATAAGAAATAATGATCATGGACTTTCATTATTTGTCAGTTGTCACTGTTTCAAAGTATTAGTTGAAACCTTACCAGAAAATCATAAGGAAGTTTAAATCATTGCCATTCAAATTCTGCATATTTTTTTGGTAAGTATTTTTTTTGGTAAGTAAATTCTGCATATGACAATGAACTTTGAAGTTGGTCATCAATGAGCTACGTTAAAGAGTGTCAGTACTTACTACTAATATCTTTTTTTCATTTGATACAGGTTATTATTTACGCTGTACTGTATTGTAAACTCAAGAGAGTCCCAAACTCAAATGATGGCAACAGAGAGAAATATGCAGCAAGGATAGTTGATATATTGAGCTCTAAGAGATCTGGGAAAAGAGAGAAAGAATTATGGAATGCATTTTTATTGCAATCAAAGGGTGATTTGAGAGATATTGTTTTCATGAAACCTCTACACGTCAGAATAAGATTAAATACTCTTGATCATCCAAAGGCTGATAACGGAAGGGATATTATCTTAACAGACTCCTCAATTAAGGTGAACGTATTGCTAAATTGACAGTAGGTTTTACATGCATAAATCCATATTTTTTGCCGTGCTCCTTGACTGTACAATCAATTAGTAACTTTCTGTGTCATTGCTATTTAAGAGTACTAGCTGGAGAATAGTCATCTATCATAAAAGATTTTATTTGTATTAAATTGTTTTGATGTGTGTAGAATTTTTGTGCCGGATTATATTGTAGCAAAACGTATAACATGATTTATAAACCATATGCAGGGGTTTTTATATATTTGTACCTAGGAAGCATCTCTTATATTGAATGGTATTTTTTTTTTAAATTAAGAATATAATAGATACATATGATCAGTGTAGACAAGGTTACATTGACGACGAATAATATGATGTCATATTATTTAATGATGGGTAAAATATGATTTTAGTTGTTACGACCCAAATCCAAGGCTCTGATCGGTGCACAGACTAAACCTTTAGTCTGGCAAGGTTAAAATAATAGTACATTACTTGATTTTTCAAAATAAACATACTTCCAGGATTTTACAGTCTCCCCTTAATTTTGAATATCCCAAAATTTATAGAAAATCCTGTTATTAACAAATATCTCAACTAGAGTTTCTAACAACATAGTATTAATCCAATCAACATCAAAATATACATCTCTACATAAACCAATGACTAAACTTCCTATAGCTGCAGAATATACATATAATTCCAAAATAACATCAAATGGCCACCTACGCAAAGGAGACCCATCAAAATGAAAATAATAGTGAAGCTGGGACAACTGAATTTGCCATCATCCTGTTACTTGACTGCCTGGAAATCTAGATGAAAAACAATAGAAATGATAAGTCACAAAGACTTAATGAGGACCTAACGATCACCATGAACTAGAAGGGAAACATACCTACGCACGACTTGTTCGATAGAAACAATTCACGGTATAAAATTTATTTTTCAACATAAAACTTACTAAAGAAGTGAGTTCGATAAATCCCACAATCTGGGATAACTTGTTTCCAATATCCATGAGATAAGTTTATCATATCCAAAGTAATACAGATTTATCATGTATAAGTTTAATAAGGAAATCTAAATGAAATAAATTGAGTAAAACATAAATCATATGAAATGTAAATACAATAGGGATCACTCATGATAGAACCAAGAGGCGGCTCCATCTCGCTGATAGCCATCTCCTCCGAAGGGTGGCCTTTTCCATGGAGCGGCTCCATCTAACGGATAATCCTCTCCTCTCCAGAACCATGTCCATATCTCAATATCATCGGGGGAAGTTACATCTTGCTAATAGCCCTCTCCACAGAGTGGCGGCCCCATCTAACAGATAGCTCTCTCCTCCCGGAATCATATTACTAGGTGCACCTAGGCTGTTATCATCCGCTAACGACATGTGGGGTTCTAACATGGTTCCCAAATTATAAACATCAATTTTATTCTATTTTCTCAAAGTCCCTTCCAAAATTAAATCTATATTTTTATCAAACATAATCAATTTAAATTTATAATTTAACATTTGAAATGAAATTCAAAGAGAATGAAATCAATATAAAAAGCATGTTTTCCCTATTTTATTTAAATACTCGGCATTAAAATATAGCATGATAATTTAAAATGGTATTTCTAAAAATATTTAAAATAGGCCACGATGACCGATAAATCACTCACAACTACGGAGAGTCAACCAAACTGCTTCTCAACAACTCCAAGAGTATTATGTAAGGTAGAAATCAATAGATCTGAGCACCAACAAATAGTTTCAACATTTAAAAATTTATTTGAAACTCTACCTATTTATGGGTAACTATAAAATCCCTAAAACTAGTACCCAAAGCTCTAAAAATAATTCTACTTAAAGTTAACACATACCAAAAGCCTCTTTACGAGTTGTGGGTTTACCTTAGAGAGCTTAACCGAGCAACATTTACGTTGTGAGTCCTCTCCTTCTTCCTCAGAGCCCTATCCCTAACCCCAAAAATTACGAAACTTAATTTCAGAAAAAAGGGGAATAACTAGAAATTATGGATTTCATTATCTTTTAATGGGTGTAAGGGAATTGAGGAAAATGAAGCACAAAGTAAAGGGAATGAGTAGAAAAAGAAGGAACAGGGGAGGGGAATCGTACGGGAGATGAAAGAAATGGGGTTGGGGGATTAATATTTCTCGTATTTGAGAAGCTTGCTTTTTTTTTTTTGCCTAAGTGAAACGGTGCGTTTCATTAGTCTCTATAAATTAGTGAGTATTTTCCTTTTTTATAGTTTATTCTCAATTTTTTTTTGTTCAAAATTGGTCTCTATGTGTGACATGTGATTTGTTAAGTGTTTGATGTGTTATCCTGTTATCCTACTCACCATTCTTTATGTAAAGGTTGTTAGGAAACTTGCAAAGGTTGTGGTAAAAATACACAATGGTGAAGCTTGAGGAGGTTGTGGTGGGAATTGTTTTTCTTTTTTCCCCTAAAATCAAGTTTGGTTGTTAGTGGAAAAGAATCTCAAGTATTATTTGGGTGAACCAAGATAAGCTACCGGTGAAATATCCTCTATCCCTACTCTTTTATTTTCTTTTATTTTTCAAATAAGAAAACCTTTTGAATATAAATCTAGTTTTTAAAAAATCCTTTTGAATTATTCTAAAAATCTCTTTACTTTTACTTTAAAAGTTTTCTGAAAATTAAAACGGTTTGTTTGCATAATGCTAATATTCTTAGTGGCGCCTATTTAATAAGTTTGTTTAAAACGGAAAAAAAAAGTTATATAAAAGTTAGGATTTAATTGGTACATTTGGTGGGTGTAAAAAAGTTTTACACACACCAATACATCATGTGTTATTAAATTCAATAAATGATATGGCAGTATATCATTAAATGTTTGTGTAAAATTTCTTTACACCGACAATATATATATATTAAACTCAAAATGTTATTGTAAATTCTTATGAAATCATTTAGCTTCAGACGGTAATTTGATATATTATCATAAGAAACACCAGCCTTTTGTGTGAACAAGCAATCTATTAATCAATACCTTGAATAATCAATTGAAAGAGTTTTAAATTGTGCATGTTAGTCATGAGTTTTGAAGCATCATATATAATTCGACCCGATTCTTGTTACTCTTTAGTGCAAAGCCAATGGTATATATATAACATATATAGAAATAGGTGTAAATAATTAAATTACCAACTAGCTAGACTACAAACTCATCAAACGAATTCTTACTAAACTAGCCATATTATTAATGATTACACTGATGGTCAGTGATTTTCTTTTCTTTAATTTTCAGTATTTTATTAGCAGTATATAAATAAAATTGGATGTACAAGATATTTGTATAAATTTCCTTACATACGAATAAATAACATTGTCAAAACATTATAAATTTCCTGCATTCTGGTCTGAACTATGTGTCATGTCTTTGACCATGAGAAGACGAATTTTCCCCATTCACATATATGCAACATGGAGACACGTACTAGAAAAGGTGAAGTGTAGCGTGCAAGTTATGCACCTTTGAAGGAACTCTTAGTAAAGTCTTTTGACCATGAAGAAGAAGAATATTTCCCCCGTTCATATGTGCATTAATTGTGATAGTACACTAGAATAATGCATAGTACGTACGAAGGAGAGTGGGTAAGCTAGTTATTTAACCAATTACTTGAGTCGTGAACATTTTGAGGTCTTAAGTCTCATGTAGTCAACGGGTCATTGTGAAAAAAGATGACAAAAAAGATGTATCCTCCAATCCAACCCGTAATCCACGCTATGAATGGGTTGGTACTTGGTAGATTCCACCATGACCAAAATCCTCTCCTTCACTTGTTTTTAAGGGGGAGGGAGGAGCACTTCCTCTCCAACTCCAAGGTTTCTATAGGGCATAAGGTAGGTATCTCCTGCTTTGCTACTCTCTTCCTCTTTCCAGTTTGGGGTATATATTTTTTAGGGTTAAATGTGTTTTTAGTCCTGAAATATAGTTGAGATTTGATTTTAGTCCATGTAATTTAAAATCGGTAGTTTTGATCCCTAAAAAATTGAAAATACACCGATTTAGTCCTTATTACCTAGTTTTGCTACATATTTTGTTACAGATTAGCTACAAATTTTTGTTGATAAGGACCAAATTAATGTATTTTCAATTTTTGAGGGACCAAAACCACCGGTTTCAAATTACAGGAACTAAAATCAAATCTCAACTATATTTCATGAACTAAAAATATATTTAATCCTATTTTTTATTTATTTTTTAAGTATTCTGTTGTTCTGAATTAATTATATATGATGTCTCTGGAGGTTCAAAATATGGAATGTTTTATAATATGTTAAGTAATTAATCAAAGATAATATTGATTATTTTTTATATAGTCATCGATCTTCATTACCTAATAAAAATTTAAAATATTTTTGATCTTATTGAATTTTCTTTTTAATATAATTAATATATATATATATATATATTTTTTTTTTTAATTTTTTTTTCAGTTCCTTACTTTTGTCCGAAACAAAAGTTTTGCAATTATCTTTTCAGATGTACTCAATATGTACAAAAACAAATACTATATGTTTCCATAAGCAGCTAGCACTTTATTGTGATCAATTCTGCTTGTTCATTTTGTTAGGTTATTGTGATCAGTTCTACTTGAGGATTCACAAAGGGGAAAGAAAAGGTGTTTTCTAAGCTGCCAACTTTTTTTTTGGTCAAGACTAAGCTGCCAACTTGAACTGCAATAAATGGCTGAGGTGCGTGAAAATATTGGTTTCCTTCATTATTTGCTTTTCAACCTTCTTTCATAATCATAAGGAAGAAGTTAGGGCATATTTGTTTTCACCTAACGGTTTTTTTAATATATTTAATGTCGGACATGATAATAAATTAAAAATAAAAATATTTTATTAAAAAATGTAATATTTCATATTATTAATACATTAAATATTATCATAATTTTAATTTTCAATAATATATTTTTATTTGTGATTTATTAATGTATAAATATTAGAAAAATCGAATTTATAACCATATAAGGTTTTATGTTTTTTTTTTATCAAAATTATGATTTAAAGGTTCCCAACATTTGACAAGAAAAAAAAAAAGTTTCCAACACAAAATCAAACACACTGCTAGTAATGAGTTGACCCGTTTGTTTTAAATTTACACAGTACAAAATCATGGTTTTGCAGAATTGATTTTAAATCACTTTTGTTGAATGTACTTCGTAAAGCGTACATCATCAATCTCAACCATTCATTTCTAGAATCAATTATACTCAACTGTAAATCAACCAGACCGTTAATTATGAATGATTGATTACAGGAGGGTCACAGAGTTACTCTAAATATTTATGACGTAAGCAAAGGAGTTGCTCGACAGGTTTCAACAACCTTTCTGGGGAAAGCCATCGAAGCCATATGGTGGGTGCTTCCTCTTCATCTCCTCAATATTAATTAAAGAATTATAAATTGAACTATTCTCATAATTCTAAACTCATTTATATATGTTACTCTTTATAAAATACTACAAATTTAATTATTAAATAATGTAATTATTACCGTGCAGGCACACAGGAATTATAGTTTATGGTAAGGAGTATTACTTTGGTGCGGGGCGGAGCATACAAGATTCTCCTGCTGGAACAATGCCACATGGAAGTCCAGTGAGTGTGGTGGACTTAGGTGTCACACTTGTCACGAAGGATGTCTTTGACACGTATTTGCAGGAAATTAGTCCTCGCTACACAGCTGAAACATATAGTTTGCTATCCTGCAATTGCAATCACTTCACCAATGAAGTTGCCCAATTTTTGGTTGCTACAACTATTCCTGATTATATTCTACAGCTCCCCAATGAAATTCTTAGCAGTCCAATGGGGGCTCTTATGGGTAAGTTAGTTAAGTGTGTGTATATATATGCTATAAATTTGAGTATTTTATTGAATGAAAGGGAGAACATGAACAACTATATATTCATCGATCCGTTTGTAATTTTGTATCATCCAGAAAGATATTTCATATAGCAAATGCTTATGCTTAAATACTTTATAGGCAGGGTGGTAAAATATATAGTTTTGTTGTTTAACTCACTAATTAACGGATTGAGTTGACACACTTAACTTCACATCATAATTGCAATTGCGATCACCGGTTATTTTTTCCCTTTATTTAAAGAATAACATTAATTGCCATTGTTACCATAAATTAAAACCTTGATCTCTCTTAAGCTATAAAAAGTATGCATATTTAGGAATTATTTCTCATTTACGTTAGTGTGCACTTGGTTTTGTTGTCAGAGAATAAATTTTATGTTTATGACTTTCTTTTTTTCTTTTTTGCAGTGCCCATGATACAAAATTTAGAGACAACATTTAGATTTGGAGCAGTTCCACAAGCTCCTCAGTTTAGCCCTTCAATTGTGCAATCTTTGCATCCTACCTCAACTAATTCTAAAAAGAGTTCAAGTGATCCAAACTCATCTTATGAAAAGAGCTTAATTAGAGAGAATGATAATGAACTGAAAGACATAACAAAGGGCTCTAAGGTAACAAAGGATGCCATGCCCCCTGATGTAAAGCCATTAGGTGAGCAACATAAGTCATCACCAAATGGTGTTGCAAGAGACCCTCTTGGAGACGCTCGTAACAAGGTGCAAGAAGAGATTGTCAAAGAGTTTACTACAATTATGGCAACTGGGACAATGCGTGTTAGTGAGGCTATGACTCATGCAACTATGAGAGTGATACAAAAACTTGGCCAAAAATGTTGAATCAAAGTTAGCAAGTTGGGGATGAGCTTTGTTCTTCACATCACACAAAACATTTGTCAATCTAAGATTTATATACCACACTACTTTGTGGAATCATCTCATTGTCTTTAAAATTGGAAATGATTGATTCACTTATATGTTTTTCATTTTTCATATGAAAAATATCTATATCTTTTTTTTATTTAAAGTGACGGCCTACTTATTTAAGAAATATAAATTGTATTCATACAATTAATTTATACAAATCCCAAGGAGTTGGTCGAGTAAAGCAAGATAAGATCCCAAATCTGATGGGTCGCATGTTCGAATTTCCACCCTAAATTTTTATTCACAAAAAGAAATATAACTAATTTATACAATAACTTATAGAATATATTTTTTTTCTCTATCTCTCTCAAACAAATTACCCATCAAATCTCACACTTCTTTCTCTCTATAAAGATTTTAAATTATAAAAAAAAAAATTTAAACAAAATATTAAAATATAATGGTATTGTGTTTTTACTCAAATAACCCTAATTGGTTAAAGTGTTCCTCACTTTTGTAATCATAATAATAATAAAAAGTTTTGATAACTTATGATATAAAATTAAGCTAGTTTTAGGTACTTACTCAAATGATAATAAAATAAAAAAATTATTAAATTATTTATGCTCTAATGTTCTCGAAATTGTAATAGTGTTGAGCAGCTGCATTGAGCACTCACCCGATCCTCTGTTATCATACCCTTCTCCCTCTCTGTTGCCGATTTTCCAGAGTATGGAGAAGAATAACGCATTCAAAGATGAAAACCTTCTTCAAAACGAACATCAAGAAGTCTTTGAATCCTTTGTTTGCTGTGTCTGCCTGTAAGTCTCTTGTCCTTCTTTACGTTATAGTTTTTCTTGTCTATTTTCTTCCCATGGAATACAAAAGAGGAAAGAAAAACATCCAACTCAACCTATCTGTTAAAGTTGATATATATATATAATTTTTCATTGATTTTTTATTTACAATTGAAAAGGTTCAGTGACTCTGTTTGTCTAGCTATCTGAAATTTCAAAGGATTATCGATGCATGATTGGCGGTGGTAAAATCAAATTCATTAGTAATGTTGTTCTTTTTGGCACCGATTTAACATTCATAATCTTTTAAAATTTTTATCGACTTTTCTAAAAAGGAAGATGCTGGTTTTAATCACTGTGTCTTTTTAAGTTGGTCTATAAGCTGCACTATTAAGTTAACTTTATCAAATTTTCCTTACTAAATTTGACTTGACTTTTATAATGCAGGGATCTGTTATACAAGCCCATTGTGTTATGTCAGGCAGCATCAATTTCTAAAAATACTTACACTAATTTTGGTAAATTGTGATTAATTTTCTTTATTTGTGTTTATTTTTTTGCACTGCTTGTAGCTTGCGGTCACATATCCTGCTTCTGGTGTGTCCATAAGTCAATGAATGGTTTGCGTGAATCTCATTGTCCAATTTGTAGACATCCATACTATCACTTTCCAACAATCTGTCAAATGCTTCACTTTTTGCTTCTGAAGATCTATCCTCTTGCTTACAAGAGAAGGGAAAAGCAGATACTTGGTATACTTCTCTTTCTAAGGGCTTATGCCTGAGCATATTCAAATATAAATGTGCTGCATGCCTTTTTTAGTTGCCTTTTGTGAAAGCATTTCATCATATTCCACTAAAAACATTTCAAATATAATGGAAGGCTTGTAGCCATTTTAATGATTAAAATCATTTCTAAAAATTCACTTTTATCTGACGTGTTTAATTGCCTTGTGCATTGACAACAGTTTTTATGTGTGGTAACTTTCTAATGTTATAAAACTGATTATCTATTAAGGGTGAAATCTTGAGTAATCCTAAACATACATTATTAGGTTTACAGACCATGTATTTTCAAATGTTGATATATGTTATAGAATAGAGACAAGATAGATTGTATCTCCATGACCAATGTTTTTCTGTTCTTTATGTCAACCCGTCTCTTTACTATATCAAATTGAAAGGTTGAATGCTATTGTCTCGGGTCTTGAGTTTTGCTTTAAGACAAACAAATTCCTTTACCGTGTTGGCATAGGCTTATGATTACATTATAACACCCATGATATTGATGAACAACGTGGCATTAATGGAGTTGGTTAACACCATTTAGCCAAAAATTATGTAGCCCTTGTAACTTCCAGGACACTTGAATCAGTTTTATAATATTTCATGCTAAATGTTTTACGTTTTAGACTTGGGCTTTTATCACCCCCATTGCTTTCATGTCTGAAGTCCTCATCATCCTTTCTGGATCCACAGGGTAATAATTCATATTGTGTGGTGTGGGTTTTCAATGGCAAGGCTAAAGTTGGCATCACTGCTTTGTTGCTAATGTCATTCATCATATTTAGACTTGAACTGATGCGTTATTGGAAATTTTCCATCAGTTATGCTCATTTTTGTGAACTAATTGTTCATTGAGAAGGACTAGCATATTTAAACCCCTAGTTTGATTTATATATCCCAAAATCTTCTAGCATGTTCTTAATACATGACAACATGATTATGACTGTCTTACTTTTGGGTTCTTTTTTTTTTTTTTTTTTTTTTTTATAAGCATACTTTTGGGTTCATTTCTTTTCAGATTGGCACTCCTGTCAGGTTTATGACACAAAGACTTTATTTAGTAACTGCAAGATGTGGTACTCTAATCTCAGCTAGGTGACTGGGACATGATTCTCTCACTGATTTCCAAGATCTATAATCAAAACCACTTCCCTTTATAATGTTGTGATAGGCCACTATATTCTGGTGGCAACACCTTAAACTCTACCCGATAAATTGATAACTTATTGGCTTTAATGCTCTTGACTTGATCTAATCCTGAGCTATTGTAATGTGATAAACAACATAGCCAAAATGAGAAAGGATGAACCCCGAATTAGAATGGCTTCTATAGAAGTATTGTAACTGGCTTATATGATTGCATGTTATATTTTTTTCATTTGTTTACTATAATAAATTTTGGCCAAAATTGGATTGAGAAACTCTTCTTTCTGACTGCTTTGCTGATTGCAATCTGTTGTCATTATGGGATAAAAAAATTATAGTCTCTGGAATTCAGAATTGCAATATTTAGGAGGGCTTTTATTGGAACACAGCACAAGGAAAGTTCTAGACCTACTAAGACAGAGAGATCTTTTGAACTACTGACACAATATGTGCATGGATAAGTTTCTGCTGCTCTGTGTTCTGACATTTTTTTCTCTCATGTTATATGGATACACCTTAAACCTCAATATGTGATTTTTGTTTATTGGTATTTTTTCTATTTGTTGGGATTTCTTGTACCCTCCTTGTGAGTTTTCTCCTCCCCTCCATGATTTCACTTTGCAGTTATCATAAATAAGTAATCCTTTTGTCTACTTTGTGGGGAAAAGTTTGACCTTAATTGTTCATCTTGTGTTTCAGAGGAAGAAGAGAAAACAGGCCTTTTCTCCCCTCAATTTGATGCTTATATGTATGGATCACAAGTTATATTTGATCATCCTGGGAGCTCTCCTTCCTGCACTATTACAAATCCAGTGTCCAACTCTTGCAGCGTAAAATCTTTTGAATGTACGGAGCTATCAGGGTCTGCGACTCATATAGGAGATGAAGGCACCATCAATTCTGAGCACACTTCAGACAAAATACCTGAAGTTATTGGGACTCCTGTTGAAGGAAAAACGTTAATTCAGAATGAGCACAATCAACAACCGAAATTATTAGTTACAGATTTAATGTGTACAATGTGCAAGAAACTTCTCTTCCATCCTGTTGTTCTTAATTGTGGTCATGGTACTTTGCTCTTAAGTTTTCTCTTGTTATATAACAGATTAAGGTCATCAATAGCAGAAAACTTAATTGACATATTTTAATACCACTTTGCCCTCATTCTCTACAGTATACTGCGAGTCTTGTATCATCGACTTACCTGATGAGATGCTTAGATGTCAAGTTTGTCAAAGTCCACATCCCACAGGATTTCCAAAAGTTTGTTTGGCTCTTGATCACTTTTTAGAGGAGCAATTTCCAGAAGAGTATGCACGGCGGAGGGATTCAATTCAACTTATCCAAATTAAAGTTAAACCTGAGACCACATCTTCTGGTATGTATCTTTGTGATTTTTTTAATATATTTTGATATTGTGAAGCCTACAGTTATTAGTCAAGTCATTGGAATACATATATATTTCAGGTCAGCTTTCCTAAGAATGCGTTAGAATATCTTATATGCAAATGGTTTGGCCTGTTTGAGTATTGAAAGTTCAAGGCAGAACCATAAGACTAGAAGAGATTTCTATTATTCTCTTGAAGAGAATAATAGAATCTAAGGATATTGCATAAGGTTGCTTTACTATAAGGATTCAAATTGCAACAAAACAACCAAGCCTTATCTCACAAGTTAAGTCAGCTACATGGATCAAACAATGTCATTGGGCTTTATAAAACAACCAAATTTTGAATAAATCCATCTAGTGCTAGGTTAGTTTCATTCGGTCTTCTTCTACCTCATATTAAGAAGACTCTAGTAACATTTTATCCACAGTTTCTGACTATATGGTCTTCTCCTCACATGACCCAACCACCTTAGGTGGGTTTCTTTCATCTTCTTCGCAGTAAGTGCTACTCCCACTTCATTTTGAAATGCATTTGTTCTTGATACCTTTTCTCGTGTGTTCACTCATCTGCTATAACATTCCCATCCACCACACTTTTTCTTTGGCACTATACTGCCATAAAGCATAGGTTTTATAGCTTGTGGAGTTTTCCTTGGAGATTGATAGGCACCTATAGTGCCCAAAAGACTTATCTATTTTGTTTGCCCTTCTTGAGTCTGGTAGGAACTGGTATTTTATTACCGAAAATTAGAGTTGGGATTCCATTGCTTGAAATATGATGGAAGGGAGTCCCATCCCCACTCCCCATCCCCGCCCTCCATTATCTCCCCATCCCCACCTCCAATCCTCGCCTTAGGGTAATTTTTTTCCCCCATCCCCATTCCCCATATCCCTACGGGTCCCCACGGGGATCCCCATAAGTTAAGAATATTATGAAGAAAATAGAAATTAGCTAGGTTTTTAAATTAAGAATATAGATGATAGTAAATAACAATTAAGCATGGAGAAGAAATTAGGGTGGGTCCTATAGGGATCCCTCATTGATGGATTGTCCTCCTTGCATGTGTGTGTGTATTATTTTTGTATGTGGTAGAGGCAAGGCAGGGAGCCAGGGACCCCACGGGGCAGGGAGTATGATCCCCATCCCCAAATTTGTCTTGGGGGAATTTTTATCCCCATCCCCGTAGGAAAAAATTCCCCAATCTCGAGTCCCCGCAGGGATCCCCGAATTCAAGTAGATATTCTCATCCCTAGGACATATATATATATATATATATATATATTCATATAAATGTATTGTATTCAGTTATCAATCAAAATAATTAGATTCGGAGAATTCTCTCTCTTTGAATACCATAACTTTTAATAGTTGAAAAGAATGTTAGAAAATGTGTTGCTAGTATTCCTCATAAAACTATAGAACAATTGACCCTTGATATGTATGTTGGCGTTTCTTTGATATTGTTGGTCCATTTTGTTACGATGTATTGTTTCTACTTTCAGGTTCGTTGGGAGAAATGATAGCATGGTGTTCTGATCCTGGATTGGCGATTCATGTAGGAGTTGGTTGTGATTTTTGTGGGGTAAAACCTCTTCATCATAGCTTGTATTTTCTTTGATGTGTTGCTTTGAGTTGTTTTTTCTTTTTTGTCGAGTTTGGGTTGTTGAGAGTGGAAATGTGTGTTGAACATGACTAGGAGGACATACACTTAATCAACTATTTGTTTCATTACATGTGGTTGCTTGTCTTTGTTAACTATTTCATATTTGACTTATGATTAACATTTGGTCCTATAATCAATGTTGTCATGAACTAACTATCCCAAAAGCTTAAGCTGTTGGGTGAAGACACATGAATAGTTTTATTCTAACAAATATGAAGAAAGGGAGTTATACATGCTCTATTCTGGCTCTAACCATATAGTTTGCAACCATACTTGTAAGTTACAATACTCATGGCCGGTTTGGTTTGAGAAAACGCATTCTATTTTCATTTCTTTTTTCACTTTTTATTACAAAAGTGCCACCTATTTTTCACTTCGTTTCCTGTTTTCAAATATTTATACATGAAACAATGAAAACAACATAAATTTCATTGTTTAAAGTACAAATCCTTGAAAAGAGGAAACAAAATGAAAATAAGGTGGCACTTTTGTAATTAAAAGTGAAAATAGGAAATCATAACATAATGATTTCAAAGACCAAACCAGCCCTTATATTTAGTATGGTTTGAGATGATCACTGACATATAAATAATGCTTTCGGAGATATTTATCTCATAATGAATTTGAATATTTTAGTTGTTTTTCAAAGTTTATGTATATGGTATCTCTAAAATTGATGAACTTTGTATGACCAATCAATCTACATGATCTTGTATTTATATGTTGTACATTGTTGATTATAATAAGAATAAGAATGTAATACTAAATCTAAGGCCTAAAATTCAGTAACAGCTAATAACAAATATACTAATTATCTGAGAATCAATAACAACTATTTCTAATATTAACATGTGATTAATCTAACACTCTCCCTCAAGCTAGAGTATATATGTCATATGCACCAAGTTTGTTACAAATAAACTCAACCGAAGGTCCTCTAAGGGGTTTAGTAAATATATCAAGTATCAACTAACTAGTCATTGGAATTGATAATGTTGAATTTATAGGGTTTTGGTTAAAAAGGAAGAGAGGAAAAGAATAATATTAAATATACAATGATATTGATAATTGATAGTTGATGATTGATACAAAAAACTAAACATTGACGCTTATTTATACTGACCAATATAGATTCGTAATTAGGAAACTAATCCTAGGAGATATTGTAGGATAAGATTAAGACCTAATCTTAACAGA
The DNA here is from genome assembly GCA_026901365.1 of Sesbania bispinosa. Lineage (NCBI taxonomy): Eukaryota > Viridiplantae > Streptophyta > Magnoliopsida > Fabales > Fabaceae > Sesbania > Sesbania bispinosa. The sequence continues at coordinate 2,243,054 of QLOH01000066.1, read as the reverse complement.
TATTCTCAAGATATTAAATATATTATTCTAATATTCTAAAAGGTTGGCATGTTTGTCTACATTGTCCATAAATGGCATAAGGAAATTAGATTCAGCAATCAAACTATCAAGCTTAGTCAAATAGCTTTCATGTCCATGTGTTGCTTCTTCACGGGGATAAGATTAGAGACAATGTTGTACAGATGATGAACATCATTAGTGTACACCCTCTTGGTTTTTGCTTGAACCTCAACACGTCTTAAAAGCACAATATTGAGGCTGAAGTTTAGTTTTTGTCAATGGAGAACCATAGGACACTACAAAGAAAGGTTCAATTTGTTTCCAATGAGCTTGGTCCCTAGTGGGGATATCCTTGATTTGTTTGATCAAATGATCCTGGCAACCTTGTCCTTCAAACCAAAGTTCAACAAGAGCAGCCCAAGGGGAACAATTGGCAGCACCCACCAATGGGAGTGGGTGTTGGAGAAGAGCCCGCTGTAAAGAATAGGTATGACTGTATGAGGCATGGGAAGCTCGAAGGGAGGTAGAAGGTCCGCCAATGGGGTTGCCAGTGGAAGCTGGTGGCTGGAAAATGAAGCACATGCTCAGATGCGCTAACGCATGGAGAAAGCGCACCAAAAATGTGCCAGTGATAGACTGTGGGTTGCCGGTGTCTGTGGTGGTTGGAGGTGGCCAGTGAATGGTGGGTTTCACCAGAGAAGGTGCAACTGCTTAGGGCACAACTGTTTGGTTAGAAAGAAAAAAAAAGGCACGAAGATGAAAGAGACCACTGGAAAAGCACAGTGGTTTTAGACTTTAGAGGATCTTTAGACTGCTGATACCATCTAAAATTGATGAATTTTGTGTGACTAATCAGTCTACATATGTTTGTATTTAATGTTGTACATGCTTGATTACAATGAGGATGTGATGCTAAATCTAAGGCCTACAAATCAATAACAGCTAATAACAAATATACTAATTAGCCGGGAATCAGTAACAGCAATTTCTAATATTAACACGTGCTTAATTCTAACAATATCACTTGGAAGTTGCATTATGTTTAAAGACTGATGTATTATTCAGTGCTATTTGATATGATCTTTCCTCAGATTCCATTTGTCCTTCTAGTTTTCCAGTGTGTTAATATATGTGGCTTGTCTGTGCAGATGTACCCAATAACTGGGGATAGATATAGATGTGTTGAGTGTAAGGAGAAGATTGGTTTTGATCTTTGTAGTGATTGCTATAAGACCCGCTCAAAGCTTCCAGGCCGATTTAATCAGCAGCACACCCCTGAACACAAGTTCAGGCTTGAACAAAGTTATGGGACGTTTAGGGGACAGTTGAATGGACAAGGGTCTTCGGAAAATTTAGTAATTATAGCCGATGATCCTGTTTCACCTGATGATGGAGAAGATAACCAGAGCAACTCCGAAGCCACCAACTGAAAAATTGAAAATTTGAAATCACAAAATCCATTATCTTTTGGTGGGGATTTAGTGGTTAACTTCTTGCTAACCTGAGGACAGGATTCAATGCTTCATGTCAGTTTGCAACCCAGACCCAGTTAAGTTCGAAATTCTCAAATTCACATAGCCTAACTGCTTCCTGATTCGGGCATATTGGTATTTATATTCATATCACAACTGAATCTGTGTGTAGGTTGTAGAAATTTGTGACTATTTTGTATCAGTGAGTTAGATACAGGCAATTGTGTTGACTTAGGCCTTGACGGTAAACATCTACCTGCCTATATTTTGCTATTTTGATGAGGTAAGATACGTATTTGTAAGAGTATGCCTGAATTTATGAAGATGTATATATTATAAGAACAATTTGTAATATGAGAATGAAGTATAATTGGAAAAGCACATGAGTTCTTTTGTTTTCTTTCTTCTATATGCATAACCATGCAATTTTCATCTGAGCCTTCACTTGAGCAACTTAAATTAGTTGCTATATTCAATAAATTATAAATTTTCACACATTCCTATAATATTATATCATCTTTATAATTTTAGACTACTCAACTCATTTTTTTCCTCTAACTTAGCAACTCTAAAAAGTTTTTTAAATAGACCCCATAATTTACCTCATTTTATATTATTTTATTATTCATTAAAAATTTTAATTAATATATTTCAATGTCAAATTTTTAACATTAAGTACATATATACTTACTTTTAATTAAATAGTATTTGCAATTCAAAATTTAAAATGCAAAAACATCAATTCTTGAAAAATTAAAATAAACATATGAAAATTTTACATTAAATATTAAAAATACGTCAAGAAAATACAAAGACAATAATTGTTTTCCGTTGATAAATATCAAACTTAATTTTACCGTTGCAGTGCTTTGAATTTTTTCCACCTATGTACAATAATTCATTCCTCATGGTTTTAAATTTTAATTCACAAAATTTGATAAAGAAAGAAAATATAAAAAAAAAAAAAACTATTGGACCCCACAAAACAAAATGATTCGAGGATAAACGCTTTAAGTTTGGGTCTATCTTAGACCCTCACACTTTATTGCTTAATCTGTCATGTAAAACCTGTTAATAGAAGTCGTCCTACACGGCTCAAACAGGATTACCTCTGGTGGAGGATACTTGTGATCTTGCAGAAAAAACATAGAGTATTAATTCAGATAATTTTTACTTTTGCAATTCAGGAAATTGAATTATAAAATCTTGATATTAAAAGCACTTTATTTATTCATTATATTTCACTCAAGATTAATCAACTATGTAGAAATGCCTTGTCAAAAATTAAATTAAAATAAGAAAGTATTGAGTTAGATCCATATTAGTCATAATATTGCTAAACTCGAGGCAAAATCAATAAACTAAAATAAAATAAACTTTAAGATGGTTTGAGGCGGAATACTGATGGAAGGCGGAACACTGGGGAGACTTTTAGGCTTCCTTCCTGGAGAAGTATTTCTCGACATTGGTTAGAAGGCAAAAGGAAGCGGATTTTCTGCGACTTAAACGAGGGAGCATGACTGTAGGCCAATATGTGGCCAAATTTGAGGAGCTTGCCAAGTATTCCTGGTATCTCCAGGTGTGTCCTAATGCGGAGTGGAAGTGCACCCAATTTGAAGATGGTTTGAAGCCATAAATCAAGGACCGGGTTGGAACACTTGAGATTAGGGTTTTCTCCAGGTGTGTCCTAGAGATTAATCTCATTTATCAGGTGTGGGAATATTCTGGATCACCCAAAATTGTCATTAAATTAGTCTTTGATAACGTTGGAAATTCGGACGACTTGGCCCAACCCAGCTTGAAGCCGGTAGCGGGTTTTGCTGGGTAGTTCAGGAGTTATTCGAATTTCTAAAATAAATCTTCAAACTCTACATTTTGTGTGTCTTTTGTGAGTAGCTCAGTATTTTTTTTGCAGGTTTTACGGGTAATGAGCATTATTGAGATGGGCTAAAAAACACAGGAGTTATTCAGGTTTCTAAAATAAAGGCTTGAGCCCTACGTTTTTTTCAGGCTTTTTATGGCCCGACCTGGTTGGGTTCTTTGAACATGCTTTTAACCAAAATAATTAAGCTCCTACACAAAAAAACCAACACAAGCACTCCCAAATCTCATTGTTGTTTGGGAGACCATCCGAGAAACGTGGTGACTGGTCTTCGGATATTGAAGCTTCAAGAGAATAATATTACATGCATCAAGAAGCAAGCCACCATACTAGCTTCATTCCTGGTATAACATAACATTTTTTAGAATTTACTTTGGTAAAAGTAGGTGCAAAATTTTTTCTCTCGATTTAAAGGTAGCAAAAGCAATTATGATTTTATCAAAAGGGCAACCATATGATAGACTTCCACCGATAAAAAACTTTATAGTTTGTAGTTGATATTCGTTCTGTATGTGAATTGATAAAAATTGATAGGTTTAATAAGTACAAACTATAGGTCTCTTAATACAGTGAAGGGTTTGAGAATGCCAATTTCATCAGTAATGGCATAGATGATAGCCAAATTAGGCATACCCGACATCTCACTGCCTCATCATGAGATCAATTATACAATAACTGAAAAGACATTTTCTATTTTGAAAAGTGATGAACATATTTGAGAACTTGTCCAAGTCATTTTAGAATTTTTGTCAAATGAGTTGTTTCCACTACCAAACAGTTTCTAGTCAAATTCTATCAAATTTAACTCAAAAAAGAAAAAAAAAATCAAATAATGAATACCAGGTGTTTGGTAATCTTTTTATTGCCACTTTGTGGACACCTCCCTAGATTCATATTATTTGGCAAATCGTCCCCTCCCAAAGAGATTGAGACTTTCTACAAGGATGTTTTTGAAAGTTTGGAGGCAAGGAGAAGGCAAATCCTCAGTGTTTGATAATGAAGGAGGATGAAGGGAGAGGAGGATTTTACAAGTTATACAGGCAGAGAACACAAGGGAGGAGATAATGAAGGAGGAGGAAGGGAGAGGAGGATTTTACAAGTTATACAAGCAGAGAACACAAGGGAGGAGAGGGCTTCCATAAACCTTTCATTTTCCTCCTATTCCCTCCATTTTTTTACTCACAAACACACGCTACTCTTTTATATAAAGTATCTAATATTGTAATAAACAAAATTTATTTTTACCTTCATACAACTTATGAGATATAAACAAACTACAGGAAAATTTTTCTCCCATTGGCCAAACAGCCATTTGATAGCTTTGAAAATCTGAAACAAAAGTACTCTATGTAACTAGCAAGGTCTTTTCATCTCAGCCTTTAGCTATTTTATTTGTTAAATCGGGTGTGAGATTGATAGTGCACTGGTACATTTTTTATTTGGTTTACTGTAAGTGCTGCTTGATAAATCCTAGTACTGTATATTCTAAACATGTCACCGTATTGATGTAAAATACCAGTGCCAAAACTCAGAATATGATAATCTCCCAAAACATTTACTTTCAGCGATTTAAAAAGGGAACTACTTCTTGACACAATTTTATGTTCTTCATGTCACACAACAGTAACACCTGACAAATGAACAAGCTATGAAGTAAACTTTGTAAAAAGACAATTCTCAGCATTTATGCTATTTAACATTAGTGTCATCCCAATCATTGTAGCCAACTCCAATCCAAACATATTTTGGATTTTTATCAATATTTCTTCTTTTGTCTAACATGAGAGGAATGATGATATGGGGCAAATATCAGAAACAAAACTAATTGGTCAAATTTCATAAAAGTTGTGCCCATTACATACATGAAGCGTGTCAAACAACATAAAGACAAGCCAGGTCATGTGCCAGAGAGATATAGTTATAGACCTTTTTGGATTTGTGGTTTGATTTTCTGGCATCTCAAACTTTTCAGTTAAAGAAACAGCTTGCCTCCCACTATAACCAAGGACCATCTTCAGAAGTTTCTAAAGATCCAGCACCATTGTCTGTCTCCAAAATATCAAGAATCAAAGAACAATGTCAATAGGTATAGATTGACAGAAAATACTTGAGTTTAAGTTCAGAACAATATGACAATATCAACTGAAAGAATGCATTTTCCGACTTAAAATGTTATATAGTCCCTTCATCACTAAAGAAATTAATAGTTCAATACCTGTCTGTTCAAGCTACCAACCAAGGTAAATGCTTTCAATCTAGGAGGGTGGTAGAGGCTCTATAAAGTTCCCGTGCTTGGCTTCTGCCATTTCAATTTCATATGGGCTGTTATCTGAAGATTTCTCATCCTCCATTGCCATCTGTTTCAGTTTCTCCTGTTGTATGGCGCGTAGCTCATATCTGCTTAGCAATGAAGGGGGAATCAAATTTGACCAAAGTATGGCTTAGACATTTTCTCCCTCTTGTTGATTTGGTGTCCATGTATGTGCCAGTGTAAGTACTGTGATTGTGTGCATGCATAAAGTATGGGAATTGGGAAGAAAGCAAAATTTTCATGGCAGCTACTATCTACCAAAAATGTGCAAAAATTTCATAGAGAACATCAGTTCTAATCATTTGTAGTCAGTATGGCTAGGACAAGAATTTGCAAAAACTTACTCGACAATATGGTTCCTGGCAAGCAAAAAGTATATTCTCCAGAATTGATTTTCCTTCAAATGGCGAGGACACAGTACATATCTCAGTTGAGATATTTCCTGGGATATAACCAAACTAGAATTACTTGTGGTACTAACTTTACAGTTTAATTTTCCTTTCCCCTCCCCACCATAAGATTATCAGTATTAACAGTGTTTGGAATGAAGTCAAATCAGAGTGTTATTAAAAAAAATAGGTGACTAAAAACATTAAATGGGCATGCAAATAGGCCAACAGCACCAATGACACCAATCAACAAGAAACTATATTAGCCAGACAGTGTTTCCATAACTCTAAATGCATATAAACAACGAAAATATCCTCCCAGAAAACTTCTCCAATAACTGTGAGAAGTTTATCATAAGCATGCAATGTATGCCAATAATGATTCGAGCCTTTGTTTTCACCTACAGATTACAAATACAGATTATCAAGAAATACTAAAACCTAATAAAATGTAATGACTTTAGAGCAACGATATAAAGCCAGTAACCAAATCACAGATGGCTGAATAATTGGGGATGGTGAATAACACAATTCCTAGTGACACCCTTAATAACTCTTCCATCATTCTACACCTTAATTGAGTCATATCAAGCATTAAGATAGCCAATTTCCTTTTTTAGTTTATTTATTTTAATAGAATATTTTATATCTCATTAAGAATGGAATGAGCTTAAAGAAAAAGGGCAGCGGGGTAAAACATTTAACTCCCTCTTGAAACATTCAATAACTATGCAAATCATGTCAAGCAAGATAATTGCAAAATATTCTGCACTATCATTATTATTAGCATTTGTCTCCTTGTTTTTGCTCAAAAGCCATAAATCGTAAATACTAAATATAAAGAATATAGCAAGCAAACTGACATAGCATAGGTAACCCAAGAGTTCTCCTCTTGGCAAGGTACTTGCTCGATAAACCCAAAGTACTACTTTAGGGCAGAATACTCCTCCAATGCAAGTTTTCAGACTGATAGAGCACCAGAAAATATTATGATTAAGTCTGTATTGTTCACCGGAAAAGGAGCCCATAGCTCTTACAAGTAACCAAGAAAATACTATCAGAGCCTAAGGTTCCTCAGGGATTCAATTCCTGTCCCCTCCAGCAATACAATTCTCTCTCATCCCTTCATACTTCATACTCCCTAACCAACCAACCGGTATACATACCATCATGCCTAATACAATAGCCTCCCCTCAACTCCCACTTTTCCTCTTTCTAGAATACACCAACCAAGTCTAGGGCCTTGTTGATCCTGGTCCAATACCTGATCCTGCCCATTGTCACCTCTCAACATCAACAGTGCTGTAACAGGACTAGAGCCATTTAAACCCATGGTTCTATCGTAGACAGTCTCAGAAGAAAAATTATATATGCACAACTAAAGAATTCATGGCCAGATAATCTAGCTTTTTCATTCAAATATACAATGTGAGGTTTCCCTATCATGTTATGCTTTTGGTTGAAAATTGAATTTCATTCTATGGTCTCGGTCAGAAAATTAGAAACTGAAATAGATTTATAAGGGGAAAAAAGTGTCATTTCTTGTTTGCTTTGTTTATTATTGCTGGTTAAAATAGTTTCTACAATAGAAGAAAAACAGAGACACAAAAGGCAGAAATAATAGGAAAGTAGGAAACAAAAAACAAAAATGAGAAACCACACTCCAAACTATTTCAGGGAACAAAATTACCTTATTTGCTACCTTAGCTTCTTCTACTTGCTAGGGGAAATTGGTGTTTGAAATTGCATGTGAACTTGAGTCTAAAACCCATTTAACTTGTCTCCCTAAACTTCACTCTTGTTATCTAATGACAAACTCCTTAACTCAGAAGTAGACCTGATAAGACAATTTCTGACAAATGTATCATTCTTTTTTTTCCCCATGTACCTTGCTTTATCCTTCTAAATCATGGTTTTTCGAATATCTGGCACAATCATGGGAAATTTTTCTCTTAATCCCCGGCTAAAATTATTTTAGAACCACAAAGTTAGCAGACCATTCATTTGCAAGTAAGAGATACATTAATCAATAGTTATCATTAACTCAAAAAAAAAAAAAAAAGAATACTCTTTTAGAATCTAAAGCTGCTATAATCATTAAAACCTAACAAAGACAATTTACAATAATTACTTAAGAAGTAGAGTCTTTTGCACTAGGAGTCTAAGATCTAGTACTAGCTACTAGCTAGTTCAACAGGGTGGGCACTGTGCAATGTAATGCAAGCAGACAAGAACAATATACTACATGATTTTATAGACCAAACTAAGGTGTGTCATTGGTATTGGCAATAAAAGGTAAACTGGTAAAGTCCTCTATTTCTATAAATGAGAACAACTAGTTTTGCTATTTAGTAGTTCAACATCTCAAGCAAGAACAATAGCAAGAAAGCTTGACATCCTAAGGAACAATTGAAATCAAACCTTTACTCTTGAGAGTATGAGGATTGCATGTCTCTCTTGCCACTGAGAGAGATCCGTTCGAACTTTGGTTGAAGTGTATTGAGCTTCTACATCTTCATCTGCACCCCAAAAAAGTAAAAACAAGAACAAAATAAAATAATAATTTAAAAAATACATATAATCAATAGATAGATGAAAAGTAACACTGCATCATTCAAAGGATTATAAGATCGAAATTTGTCAACAGTTCCGAAGTTTTTCTTTTTCATTATTATAATTCCAAGCAACTCATGATTACTTGGCATGGAAATTAAAGACATTTAGGGTTTTGGGAAAACACAGACAACCCAAATTATGGGGAAAAAAATTGAAATCTAAAGATGGGACCCATTATTTTCTTTCCATTTTCTTCAATTTGAGGGAAAAGAGCAGGAAAAAAGGGAGGAGTTAGTAAAGGGGAAAACCTTGGAGAGGGAAATTCTTAAATGTGTCAATGGTGAAGGACTTGATGTGGTTTATGAGTTCCTCAGTAATTCCATATATGCTTTGTTCTTCTTCTTGATTTTCTTGTTGTTGTCGTCGTCGTCCTCCTTTGGAGTTGGATTGAGTTTGGATTTTTGGGATTTCGCCATTTCTTGGACTCCTCGAAAGGCTGCGCTTAAGCCACTCCATCACCTTTCTTCTACCTCAGTGCCATCCAGAATTCTATTCTCGAGAGGGGAAAATGAAATTTGTATATTAAAAAAATAACAATTAATAATCAAATAAGTCTAAAAAAAATAGTGTAAGTGAGATATTAGCTTTTGAATAATTAAATTATGTTTAAAATATCTAATTATACATTTAGTCGGTCAACTTTATTTTCATTTTAGGTAATTAAGGAAGTAATTTAAGTGGTGGATCATGGAATACATATTTAAAGACTATTTTATGGGAAAAAAAATTTCAAAGACTTTTTACATAATTTCTATTATTTAAAATTTAATTTCAAAATATTGTATTTTTAATAAATTAATTTAATTATTTAATTAATTGAATTAAGTAACAAATACTATTTTTTTTTATAAAATAAGTTTTTATTTTAGAGGAATCTTTATTGTTGTGAAAAGGAAAGATGAAACAATAGAAAACTGTGGAACAAATAAAAATGACCTTACTTTTTTTTTAAGACCACATATATTTCCATGGAAGGTCATCATATTTGAGCCGTATAGGACCTCTATGGGCGGCAAAGCTCTCCCTCCAAGTATTTAACACAACTGCATATTCATACTTTACATTTTATTTGGAAGTAGGTTGAAACAATGAAACAAAGAAAAAAAGTTCGAGAAAGAAAATGATTTTTTGGTGGCTTCTACGATGCATTGTATGTATAGGTCATGTACAGGTATATGACAAAAGTAACCTATTAAAGTTGGTTGTTCGACCTGTTCAATGAAAAAAGCTTTTTATACACTAACCCCATTTTTTTAGTGATTTGGTATGCTCCTGGACTGACTAATTAACAACAAGACAATAATCAATTGTCCTGGAGTGAAACCATAAATTGAGACTCCCCTTCCATTTTACATTGTTTGGCCTAGGAGGGATTTGACGTTGAAATCCCTGTGTTGTACATATAGGTGTTTCTGGGTATTCATTAGGTTTAGTAGAGTTTGTAAAACCTTACTTGGGAAAAGGTTGGTGATTTTGGGTTAAAAGGTGGAAGCCAAAGATTCAAGGTAGATTATTGTATGTTTATATTTGATTTTGATCCGTAGAAGTTAGGTTATGAAGGAAGAATTTAATTGAGGGTTTCTTCAGATCTGCATTTTTATCCTTTATGAGCTACAAACTCACTGCTTGGATAAGTTTTCGATGGTTATTGTTTATGTGGATCAAGTCACATGTCTTACCATGAAAGTTTTGTTTTGATGAATTTTCGTGGAAGTCGTATGAAAAACAGTGGAAAATTGAAATGGTGTCTGAGGTGATATTTGTTATGCAAATTTGTTTGTTTGAATAATTCCAAAAATTGGCTAATTGTCCTGAAAGGCATCATAGAGAGTACATTTGTTATTACTTGTTTCTGGTCTTTTCATAATACATTAGTTTTTTTCTTGACAAAAAAATATCACATTAGTTTTGAAAATGAATTTGACAAATTTATTTATCGGCCGAATTTGTCTAATTGGTGTTAAACAAAATTTAGGAAACAATAATGCAATAGGGGACTAAGGGTCCTAAAAGAATTTCCATTACTCATGGCTAGAAAAAAGAACAAACATGTTAAACTAATAAATGTAACAAGTACATATGATAACAGGAAACAAGTCATCGATCCTAGTTGTTCAGTACAATTTTATGAGATCTAATGATTATCTCCCTTTCATGTACTGGTACACAACCCACTTGATAATGTACCGTAGTCATGACCATGAATTTTATCATTGTTTGATATGAAAGAAAGAATAAAGAAAGAAAAGAGAGAGAGAGAGAGAACCCTTTATTTGGTTGGGTGCAAAATAAGAAGAGAGAAATTATATTATTTTTCAAAGAATGAAAATGAGTTTTCAAAAACAATGAAAATGAGTTGTCCCCGTTACAACTGTTACAGTTACAAAATCTCCTTCACCTACTAGAGCTCCTAAATCACTCATAGGAGAAGATCATATAAGGTGATGTCTAGTGTTGTGAAGAGCTATAGGAATGAAAAGAAAGGTAAAGGGAAAGTAATAGTAATTGATGAGTCAAAGGTAAAAGTTATTCTCTTCTCAAAAGGAAAGAAGAGAAGGTAGAAAAGGAATGTAGAAGAAGAAGTTTTAGAAGATAATGATTTATGGTAGAGAAAATATTCAAGAATTTCCATAAGAAATAGAAATGGAAGATTGTAGTAGAATGGAAAGTATATTTGTTACATGAAATTCGAAGAAAAGGTTGGGTGTAAATGTCTTCTTAGAAAGACTAGGATGGCTCAACTTATTTAAAATTTAGGAGCCTGTGTATCCAAGATTAGTGAAAACATTTTTGTTGCAACTTCTAAGTTTAGGTGTGATGATGAACTTTTTAGGTGAAAGATTATGTCTTCTTTGGAAGGAAGAATTTGTAGAAAATAAGGCTAAGATAAATTCATCCCTCTGACTTAAGTGAAAAGGATGATAAAGTGGAAGAAGAAAAAGAAAGAGGTTACATTAGAAAAAGGTAGAGCCTCCATGGCAACCTTTGAGACTGAGATGGTAAATCAGTATCATGCCTCTCCTATATTTGATTCTTATATCATATCATGTTATGATAAAGTCCAAGGCCCTGTTCTTGATGATTTAACTCGATTTGGAAAAAGTGAACATGTCTTCAACATATTTGTATTGAGAAAATGGCTTAAAAGCCTATCATGCAAGAGAAGGAAGAAAGGATTGTGTGGTATCAATACTGGTTTAACACATTTGTGTTACTAGCAAGTGTTTCTCAAGTTCAACTAGTGTATTTCACTGTCTTCCAACTTAAGATATCTAGAAGACTGCTACTTCATCTTTTTTTTTTAATCATTCTTCACATTCTAAGTAGCTTAGGTTGGGCGGGTGATGATAATTTCTTCCATCATATCATTTTCTTGTTCATTTTGATCGATGGCAAAAGGGGGAGAAGAATAAAAAGATTTAGTTATAATAAATTTTTATTATATGAATGTTATTTTTTGCACTTATTGTTACATCCATTCAGATTCGTGCACTATTTCATTGCAAAAAGCATATGCTAAATGGTAAAGTGTTATAAATGGCACAAACTCAGGGGGAGATTTAATTCCTTTTTGTTAAATCACTTGGTTATTATTTCCCTCATTCAGAAAACTTAAAATTTGTTCATGAAAGTTTGTCATCATAAAAAAGGGGGAGATTGTAAGGTCCAAGACCCTCTTGAGCAAAGGTTTTAATGACAACAAACTTTTATAACAATATTCTAATTGTTCTGAATACTTAGGTACTAATGTGTGATCTCTATCAATTCTTTATCTTAATGCAAATCTTTCTTAAATTCACCTAAGGAATTAGGACTTTTGAATTAGGAGTGGGGTTAAACCACATAGGAACTGAGATTTAACTATATTTGTGAATTGGATCATGAATTGAATCATATATAACAACTAATTTGGATATGCTATTGAATTCCATAAAGAGAAAATTAAGAGGAACCAACCCCTAATCACTTTTGATATTGATTTTCACCACCTTTGTCTTTTTTCCTTGCATTCTAAACATCTTGATTTGCAGTTTCTGGTTTTATTTTCTGCATTATTTTCCTATTACGTACATTGGTATAAATGTGATTCTTTTATTCAACTAGCCAAACTCTCTGTGATTTGGTATTTGAATTTCTCAATCTCAGTGGAAACGATACACTACTTATCACTTGTCTACTCGACACGATTGGTATACGCTTGCCAAATCCTCATAAACTCCTTGGGATGCTTGAAAGTGCAGTTGTCCCTATGAGTACTATACAAATCACTTAGTTTGTTTTTACCATTAATTGGAGCAAACATTTTAAAGATGTTTATAGTAGCATCTAGGGGTGTTCATATCCAATCCAATCTAATGCAAACCGCAAAAACCGAACCGAAAAACCGAAAACCGAATCAAACCGAAATCCAAAAAACCGCAAAAAACCAAAATTGTTTATTGGATTTGATTGGTTTTCGGATCCTATGTTGAAAACCAATACAATCCAATCCAAACCAAACTTACATATACATATATTATTACTTATAAAATAATCATATATTTATGCTTGTATACATATATATTGATAAAAATACTTATACTAATATATTTTTTATGATTTTATTATCTAATATCATGTTAATATTTCTAAAAATATATCAATATAAAAATATTTTTAAATTAGTTTTCATGTCTCATGTCATTTTTTTATATAATTTTATATTAATTTTAATAAATATAAGTTCCAATAAGAAAATATTTACTATTACTTTAATATTTTATCAATTTTATCAAATATTTATTGTCGCTTTGAAAAACCGAAAACCGATGATCGGATTGGATCGGATTTGAAAAAAATATCAAAACCGATCGGATGATGAAATAATAAAACCGCAATGATCGGATCGGATGATTTTTTACCTCAAAATCGATCCAAACCAATCTGTGAACACCCCTAGTAGCATCGTGTGCTTCTACAAACAATTTAAGAAATTTATGAGAGTTATTGAGTTGGTCATAAAAAATGACCAAATTGTTTAAAATAATAAAAATAATAATAATATGAGAAAGTGTAAAAAATTATATAATATATATTGATTTAAGAAACTTTAAGTTAAAGGATTGCTCATATACTAACGGGGTTGATTCAAAGTGGTATATTCCCTTAAGCAAAGTCTCGGGTTCAAGTCTTGTGGGTGGAAAAAAATCCCCGCTGAGAGAGCTAATCCCACCATGATGTGGATGTTCCCAATTCGAATAGAATTTATCTACCGTAGAGAATACATGTAGTTTAAAAAAAAAAAAATTGCTCATATGGAGATGGTATCAATACATAGTATAGTTGTACTGATCGATATATCTTTCCTATGTTAAATACTTATATTTAATTTGTGTCAAGCATTTCATGATCACTCACCACTTCATATACGTACTTCTGATCTGTCGATTCCCCCCGCCCCTAACTACTCTTGTGTGGACACATTCAACAACAGGTGACCATTTGGAGGGGGAAAAAAAGACGAGCAAGTTTGGTCTTCTTTTCTGTTTTTAATTATTCCCAAATACTTAACGGGCTATAATTCATTTAAAAATGAAAGTCTTGGTCCACATTTATAATCCGTTAATTTTTTGTTTAACCACAGGTATCCTCCACTCGAGGCAATCCTGTTCGAGTCAGGAACACCCACATCATGGTGGGGCTAGCTCTCCCGGCGGGAATTTTTTTCATCCACAAGACTCGAACCCGAGATCTTGCTTAAGGAAAATCAAACATGTACTACTTGAACCAACCCCGTTGATTTATAATCCGTTAATTTGCAAGTCTTGGTCTTTTTATTTAATTACTCAAACAGTGACAAAATTTATAGCTAACCAATCATATAAAAAATTAATGCAAGTCTCTTGGTTTTGCGAGTCTTGGTCTTAATTCCTTTTTTTCCCCTTCTTTTTCAATTACTTCCATGCACATGTACAATGATGAAATATATAGCTTACCATTCATTAAAAAGTGCGGTCTCATTTATAATCCGTTTATTTTTAGCTAACACACTTTCTTTATGATTTTTATCTTTGCTTACATCTTTAATTTATGAATTGTGTATTTTATTTTGAAACACTAGCTGAATATATATATATGTGTGTGTATGTATATGTATGCACTAGTATTCTTGTAAGAAATTTAAACTCAAGGGACCTGACCGACTGGCACCCTGTGGCTGTGACTAATACATGTGATTTGCAATAGTATCTCTCATGTGACAGTCTGAATAAATGTTTAAGTTCAATCTGATGGGGCAAATAGTACTAATCGAATTTATTTGGATCCTATCATGTTAAAATTCCATATAACATGATGATAACAATGGAAAAGGAATAATTATATCCTCTGTATAAGATATATGATTGAATGGTTTTTGAATATCTATTCATGAGTTACATTGAATACATTTATAGATAGATGGCAGTCCTATAAACTAGGAAGAGGATAAAATATCAGAACAGAATTTATAATTGAGGATAAGGTTACAACATAATGATAAATTGAGGATAAGGTTACAACTGAAATCTAATCTGATATTTATAACTAATTGCCTAGTTATGAGGTTGATCCATTACGCCCCCTCAAGATAAAGTTTCCATCTGCAACTTTTATCTTGGATCTGATATCTTGAAACCGAGTTGATGGTAGAGGTTTTGTAAGAAGATATGTCAGCTGATCTTTTGTAGAGACATGGGAAACCTATAAATGGCCTGCCTGAACTTATTCTCGAACAAAATGATAATCCAGTGAAATATGCTTCATACGAGAGTGCATCACAAGATTGGAACATAAATAAGTAGCTCCAATATTGTCACATAGTAGCCTAGGTGAAGCAACAAGAACATTCAGTTCGGTGAGAAGATTTTAAAGCCACATGATTTCTGATGTTGCAGTTGCAACAGCCCGATATTCTGCCTCTGTGGACGACCTTGCCACCATTCTTTGTTTCTTGGAGAACCAAGAGATGGGATTGCCACCAAAGAATATGATGAAGGCTGACGTGGATGTTCTGTCATCAGCATTACCTCCCCAATCAGCATCTGTGTAAGTGAGTTTGGTGGTCTCAACATGATGCCAAAGTTGATGGTTTCTTTAAGATAACGAAGAACACGCTTCAAGTGTTGGCTATGAAGTGCAGTAGGCTTGTGCATAAATTGAGAAAGCTTGTTGATGGAAAATTACATATCGGGACGAGTTAAGTTGGGGTACTAAAGAGCACCAATGATTCTTCTATATTGAGTAGCATCAGTGGCAGCGGTACCATCATGAAGAGTCAATGTAGCAGTGGAGGAAAGAGGTGTAGGTGCTGGTTTCGCCCCCTCTATAGCAAACTTCTCCAACAAATCCCGGATATATTTATGTTGTGAAAGGAACAAGCCAGACGAGGTTGGTATGAATTCAACACCCAAGAAGTAATGAGGTGTGCCTATGTTTTTAAGTGAAAATTGCAGAGACAAGGCTGTAATGAAGTTGTCCAGAAACATGGGATCATTACCTGTGAGCAAGAGATCATCAACATAGACGAGAAAATATGCTTGAGTGTTCTCAACATTGTAAATAAAAAGTGATGGATCACTTTTACTGGTGACAAAGCCATAAGAGTTGATGAATGACTTCAAGGCATCATGCCATGCACAAGGAGCCTGACGAATGCCATAGATGGCTTTGTGAAGTTTGAAAACATAATCCGGATTCTGTGGATCCTTAAATCCCGGTGGCTGTTTCATGAACACTTGCTCCGTGAGAGAACCTTGTAAGAAGGCATTATTAACATCAAGTTGATGCATTGGCCAAGAATTTCCGAGAGCAAGAGTGAGAATGACTTTGATTGTTTGTGGGCGTACAACCAGGGCAAAGGTTTCCTGAAAGTCAATTCCTGGATATTGTGTGAAGCCTTTTGCTACGAGACGCGCTTTGTAGCGATCTATTGAGCCATCCGGATTTCTATTTATGCGAAATGGCCACTTACAGTCAACTATATTGGTGTCTTTAGGAGGCGGGACAAGAGACCAGGTGCCATTCCTAAGAAGAGCATCAAATTCAAATGCTAATGCTTGTCTCCAGTGAGCATGTTTCATGGCCTCTCTCACACTGGATGGTTCAAGATTTTTCTGGTAAAGGATGTTTAGATGCTGTAAAAACACTCTTTGGTTTGTATATATTGTTTTGTGATCTGGTCACCATGTGGTGCCTTCAAATGGGGTCAGTATGATGTGAAGGGGAAGTAAGTGGTGAAGAATCATTAATTAAATGAGAAGAAGAGGGTAAAGCATTACTTGAAGAATGAGCTGAGCACAATGGTGCCTCTGTCAAGGACGTTGAAGCGGGTTGAGCGACATCTGATGAGTGTAGGTCTGATGAGGATGGTTGCAGTGAAGGTGTTTTTGTGGTGAGGGGAATAATATGATGAAGAGGCTGTGAGATCACCAGAGTGGATGTGTTGTTGCTGGGACTTTGTGCTCTTTGTGATTTGTGGGGGAATTGATTATCAAAGAATGAGACATAACGAGAGGTGTATAATTTGTGAGTCTTTTGATCAAGACAAAGGTAGGCATATTGGGAAGGTGAGTAACCAACAAAGATGCATGGAGTTGACCGTGGTTGAAGTTTATTTGAAGTATAGAGTCGCAACCAAGGAAAACAATAGCAACCAAAGGAGTGTAGGTGCTTAAAGTTAGGTGTTGTTTTGTGAAGGACTACATAGGGTGATTGCATGTTAAGGACTGGTGTGGGTAAGTAATTGATGAGGTATGTAGCTGTGGTAAAGGCAAAGGACCAATAGGTGATGGGCAAGTTGGCATGGTGAAAAAGAGCACGTCCAATTTCAAGAGGCTTTGTGCTACTTATGGTGGATGCAGAAAAAGGTAACTTGTGACTCTTGGCACTGCTACACGATGTACAAGGTTGGCTGGTGCTCAACTTTATTGAATGAAAAGATGTCAAATGTCTCAAAATACGATCAGAGGGATGTCCAAATATATGATGCCATGGGGGATGGGAGGAAGAAATTGAGAGAAGGGCTTTGGGGTTGGTTGGTCTGGCTGGTAAGTGGTAAAGGCCGTGCTTATGTTGTCCTTGAATCAGTGGCACCTTTGTCCTCAGATCCTTCACTAGAAAATGATCAGAAAAAATTCAACAGAGATTGGATTAGATTGGCATAAAGAGGAGACAGACATGAGATTTTGTGATATACATGGAACATGCAAAACTTTTGGGAGAGTTAGAGTATGAGATGTGGTATATAAAGAGCTTTTACCAGTGTGAGTAATAGGCAGAGTAGACCCATCACCAACAATCAGCTGGTCACTTCCAGAGTATGGGCTTGAGAGATGCAAGCGATCAAGATCATTTGTGATGTGATGAGTGGCACCGGAGTCCATGATCCAATCAGTGGCAGCATCGTGGGATGTAGTCTGAGCATGGTGAGCAGATGGTGCATTGCCCTATTTGGATGGATATCCATGCAGCTTGTAGCACACCTTGGCAGTGTGTCCAGGTTTCTCACAGTATTGACATACAACTTTCTTTGGGTGGTTAGGTGAGGTAGGTTGATGGTAAGACAAGGAGTGACCTCGTTGCTTATGATGGGAGGTTTTTCCTTTGTGAGCATAATATGCAGTGACAATTGATGAGGAATCAGCATGAGACTCATCCGTTGTAAGGAATGTTTCATAATCAGTGAGGAGATCATGAAGCTCTTCAAAGCTAATGGGATTTTCTCTTGCTCTAATTGCAACCGATATTTCTCTATATTCAGCTCCCAGGCCATTCAAAGTGTGAATGACAAGATCCACATCATCTAGTGGAGATGTAATAATGGCTAATTCATCAGCCAAAGATTTGATTCCATGGAGATATTCTGAGATGGTTTTGGATCCCTTCATGGATCGAAAAAGACGCTCTTTGAGATGCATTATCCGATGGCGTGTTTTGCTAGCAAAGGTTTTATTTAGAATATCCCATGCTTGCTTTGAATTTTTTACGATACCTAACATTGTGATAACGCTCTGATCAACTGAGGAGAGGATGGCATGGAGGATTAATTGATCCTGTCGACGCCAGTAGTTGTAATCCTGATGTGAGGGAGAAGGGCACGTGTTTGTGCCATCAACAAAGCCAATGAGATCATATATCCAATGAGAAGAGCATTGAGCTGTACTCTCCAGGCAGGAAAATTGGTGCCGATGAGTTTGATGGAGTTTTGAGTGTTGAGAGCAAAAATAGATTTGGAGTTTTCAGGAACATTGTTCCCTATATCAGAGGTGGGAGATAATGAAGACATGACTTTGGTTTAGGATCGATGAGCTGGTTAAGCAAAAGCTTCTGTTACCATATAAGATATATGATTGAATGGTTTTTGAATACAATTATAGATACATTTATAAATTTATAAATGTATAAATTTATAGATAGATGGCAGTCCTATAAACTAGGAAGAGGATAAAATATCATAACAAAATTTATAATTGAGGATAAGGTTACAACTAAAATCTAATCTGATATTTATAACTAATTGCCTAGTTATGAGGTTGATCCATTACTCTGGTTGTTGTTTACTAGTATGTAACATGTGGATAGATGCACGCATTTTACTATTAAATTTCATAATATTTTTTTTATATATTATTAGTAATTCATATTAATATTAATTATGATATCAAATTTTATTCAATATAAATTTAATAATACATATAGATATAAAATCAAATTGTTCATTTCATGTTACATTTCAAACTTATTTCAATTTACAAATGAGATATTTATCCATTTTAGTTAGAATTTAATGTGGTCATGACTAAAAGAATAAAAAAACTTATCACTCCATAATAAATGAATAAATACAAATAATTGGGAAACAATTTTGTTTTTATCATCTATTGTCTCTTGTTATATATGCATATAAATGATTTTTAATTGTGACTAAAATAGTAAAAGTTTGACATTGAACTTGTTTCATCCATTTTAAATTAAAACTTATATGACCTTTTATTATAAAATAAAAAAATGTCATTAGAAAAAAGAAAAATTAGAAAAGAGTGTCACAAAATCTTATAAATTAATGAAAATAAATAAATAAAATATTATTACACGTCTTATAAATATTAACATAAATATTATTAATTAAATAATATTAATAGAAATAGATACGTTACCTTTGTTGCACGTGTAATGTACTTTTTTTTAGTTTCCATATATGTAATTTAAATATATGAGTAATTATTATCATAAAATAATAAAATTCAATGAAAAAATAAATTAAAATAAATTCATTTTTTTACCTTAAAAAATGTATTTTTAAATTTATTTTTTAATTTCATAGAAAAGTATATTTAATATATAAGATACTTGATAATTTAATTTTAAAATATATAATATTATTTTACGGCTCATTTTTTTCATTTCTTTTATTTTTCTATCACATCGATTATTACTTATTTTACTTTTTCCTCTTCTTTTTTCAATCTCTTTTTTGTATACATTTCTCACACCTCAAAATGGACTGTCCAGATTTTAATACTCTTTAAAAAGAGTAATAATTTTTCCACGCTCCTTTATTTTTCATTTCCTTTTATTATTTTTCTTTCCATCTGTCTTTATTTCATATCACATATTTCATTTTCTCTCTCTTTATTTTTTTTCTCTCTCTCTCTATCTCTCCTCCCCCCACTCCCCACTCCCAAAAATAGGCGGTCAAAGTTTTATTAGGAGTAATGATTTTTTCATACCTCTTTATTTGACACTTCTTTTCACAGCTCACTTTTTTTATTTTTATCTCCCTTTGTTTTTCTTATCATATTAATTATTACATCTTTCACCTCTCTTTTCATTTTCTTTCTTCTTTTTATTTCTTTCTTCCCTACACTTGCTACGCCTAAAAAATGAGGGGATCAAAGTTTTAATACTCTCTTCGTCTTTGTGATCACATCAATTATTACATCTTTCATATTCTCTTTTCATTTACTTTTCTTTATCTTTTTTCTTTTCTTTCCCTTCCCTACACTTTTTCTTAAAATTGAAGTATCAAAATTTTAATACTCTTAAAAAGGGTGATGATTTTTTCTCACTTATTTATTTTACTTTTTCTTTAACACCTCAATTTTTCTCCTTTTTACTTTCTCATAAGATGAAAATACTATTTTTAAATAAACCCGACACATAAAAATATTATTTTTTAATGAATAGTATAAAGTAAAGTTTGACATTATTTCTCTATTTCCTACACTTGTCACACTCAAATAATGAGGTGTCAAAGTTTTAATACTCTCTATTTTTCTTATGATATATCAATTATTACATTATAACGTAAAGTTTGACCTCTTTTCCCTACACTTGTCACACCCAAAAATAATACTCTATGTTTTTCTTATTACACCAATTATTACATATTTCACATTCTCTCTGCATTTTATTTTTTATTTCTCCCTTCACTACTACACTTGTCATACTAAAAAAAAAATGAGGTGTCAAAGTTTTAATGCGCGCTCTTAAAAAAGTGATGATTTTTCACATTTATTTTACACTTCAATTTTTTTTCTCATTTTCTTAAATTCATCCCCAATCCGATGGTAAAACTTAAATTCACAATGTAAAACATTATCACATATATAGTCATTAGTTACTATTATGTGACAAACTATTTCTTGTTATGTCACTATGTTTTTTAAAATTTTAATTTTAAAAGGATGTAAATGCAAAGAAAATTATTTTATGAGAACTACAATCAAAACTTTATTTTACAATTAAATAAAAAAAAAAAGAAAAGATTTCCTGTTACAGTGTTACTTCCAATTAATCACGCCAAGAGGTTACCAAAATTCAAGTTTCAATCTCTTCCAAGCCGTGGCAGAGCGAGCTATAGATGAGGGTGTGCAATTGCATCCCCTCACTTTAATAAAATTACTATTAAATATCTTGTATTTTGATATTTTGCTCCCTCTAGTTCTATATCTTTGAACCCACTATTAGTGTCGGATATGAGGGTGTGCAATTGCATCCACTCACTTTCATAAAATTACAACTAAATATCTTGTATTTTGGTACTTTTCCTCCTCTAGTTCTATATCTTTGAATCCAATGCTCACCCAATTTCTCACTCTCATTAATTAGTGATCCTCAACCTAGCAATTCTTAAACAAATATTTTATAATTTTTCGCACTTTCCCATATTATCATTTTATTTTTATTATTTTAAGCAACTCAATCTTTTTTAGCTCCAACCTAATAACTCTCAAAATTTGTTTAAATAGATTCCACAACCTACCCCACACTTATATACTCCCCGGGTCGTATTTATAAGACAACATTTGAAATTTTTTGTGGTCCTATTTATAAGACAAAATACACAATTTTAGAAGCATTTAATATTTTTTTCTCATATTTACCCTTTGACCATTAAAGATTTTAAATTGACACAATTACTATGATAATGAAGTTTAATTTTAAATAGGGGTAAACTTGGAATGTTGTAGAGTAATTTTTTGAAAATAAATGCATTAATTATATTTCTTAATATATGTCATTTATTCTGAATTGTCTTATAAATAGAATCGGAGGAAGTATTTTATAATTAAAATCCTAAACTATTGAATAAATGACTAAAAATTTAAAAACATGCAACGATCCACTTTTTGGATTGCTGCAAATAGTAACTCAAAAAAATTGGTGAGCATCGTGGGTATTTCTCTAATGAAAAAAGTTGTTGAGCAGTGCTCTTAATATTTGTGAGCACCTCGACGAAAGACCATCGGAGATTCTCTTATATGTTTTCAAGTATTTGATTTTAAAATAAAAATTTATCTTTTCTTCAATAGCAATAACTACTAGCTAATTTTCTTCATACCAATATGTATTAATTGGTCCGAGTGAAAGGTGCTCGGGTCCCTTAAGCATGTAGTCTTGGATTCGATCCTTGAATCCGTGTGTATGGAGAAAATACTGTTGGGAAGGGTCTTCTCTTTGCACCTGACAATACCTCGAAAGATTAATTTCTCACCTACTGGGTGAGAGGATACTCTGAGAAATCAAAAAAATTAATTTTCTTTATTTTCACGCTTTATTTCCTTCGCACACATGATAATACTTATTATTAATTTTTATTTTTTAAAAATAAATTGCCCTATTGATCCCGAGTCTTGGATCCCCCCCACTGCTTCCAAGCCTTTATATAACTAGCCCTTATGGGAATTTACGTGAACAAACAAAAGTCCATCCTGATTTGTGTGAATGCATGTGCTGGTTGGTCAGTCTTTGTTGTTGGGTTCGACCAAAAAAAAAAAAAAAAGAAGAAGGAAAGTCTTCGATGTCGGGAAACAGAGATGTACAGGTTGGCTCAGGAAACTCTCTTGCATTCTTGCACTAAGGAGGTGTACCAAGAAACAGCCATTTATTATTTATTTATTTATTTTTAATCAATTATTTCTTTATCGATTTTTTAACATGTAAATATTGCACCCAATAATAAATTAAAAGTAAAAATATTTTATTAAAAATTATAACTATTAAAATATTTAATGCATTGGTAATATGAAATGTTATATTTTTCAACAAAACCTTTCCACTTTTAATTTACTCTCTCCGGTCATATTTATAAGACAACATCTGAAGCATTTTTATGGTCCTATTTATAAAATAAAGCACACAAATATAGAAGCATTTATTATTTTTTCTCATATTTGCCCTTATTAACCATTAAAGGTTTCAATGTGGTACAATTACTATGGTAGTGAGATTTAATTTTAAATAGGGCTAAACTTGTAATCTTGTAGAATAATTTCTTAAAAATCAATATATTAATTATTTTTCTTAATATGTGTGTTTTTGTCTGAACTACTCCCTCTGGACTTGAATATAAGCAAAAAAAACACTCACATATGATGGACTAATATATAAGCAAATCTTAACTAATTTTATCATATTTAATGAGATAAACCCAAAATGCTCTTTATTTAATTCAGATTTTACTTTCCAACCATTATATTTAATGAATCATGTGCCAATAGAAAAAGAATATGTCCACTTGAAATAATATTCAATAAAATTGAATGTAGGACAATTTAGGTAATGTAGGTACTTTTTACATGGTATCAAGAAAATTTAATGAGTTTAACTAATTTTCTTAATACGTGTGAATTTAGTTATTTTTACTTATATTCAAGTCTGGAGTGGTATCTTATAAATATGAGCGAATGAAGTATTATTCTCTTCAATATTCCACGGGTTAAAAAAAACTTTTATTTATTTTGTTGGCACATTTTGTCCCTGACGTAAGGTGCAGCCAACATGTTTTTTTATAATGCTTCATGTGACATTTTCAATTAATTGTTTTTTATTCGAAACTCTGAATAGCCAACCTAGGACTACTTCCTTTTAATAAAAGAAAAAAAAAAGTCTTCTTTTTTTATTAAGATGTGAAACAGAATATTCGGTACACAATTTTAGCCCTTGTGTTTAGCAAGTATATATAAATAGTCTCACAACTTCTCAATAGTGATCAAGCTCTACCACTTAATTATCATTTTTGTTACAAAATCCTTTTCCAAACTATGAGTTACACCTACACCCCTGTTTTTCGCTGCTCCTACTTCCAATTTTTTTGTACCTCTTTCCTTGTTATGATTTCTAGCTTTATGATTATCAAAGCCTTAAGATCTTCCTTAATTGAAAAGTCTAGAAAACCCAACAAATTACTACCTCCAGGTCCTAAACCATGGCCTATAGTTGGCAATCTTCCTGAAATGCTTGCAAACAAGCCTGCATTTCGGTGGATTCACAAGCTCATACAAGAAATGAACACTGAAATTGCATGTATCCGCCTAGGAAAAAATGTTCATGTAATCCCTGTCACTTGCCCCATCATTGCCCGTGAATTCTTGAGAAAAAATGATGCTAATTTTGCATCAAGACCAATAAGTATGTCCACTGATATTCTTTCCAGTGGTTACCAAACAACAGCTCTTACACCCTTTGGTGAACAATGGAAGAAAATGAAGAAAGTTATGGTCAATGAATTGCTTTCCCCACTTAAGCATCAATGGCTTCAACATAAAAGGAACGAAGAGGCTAATAACCTTATGTTTTATGTCTACAACAAATGCAAAGATGGAAACTACAATCTTGGCCTTGTGAATGTTAGGACTGTTGCACAACATTATTGTGGTAATGTGTTTAGGAAAATGTTTTTTAATACAAGGTACTTTGGAAAGGGTATGGAGGATGGAGGTCCTGGTTTTGAGGAAACAGAACATGTTGATGCTGCTTTCTCATTGCTTAAGCACATTTATGCTTTCTCTGCTTCTGATTATGTGCCTTGCTTGAGGAGACTTGACTTGGATGGTCATAAGAGAAAGGTGAAGAATGCCATGAGGATCATGGGGAAGTATCATGATTCCATCATTGAAGAAAGAATCAAACAATGGAATGATGGATTGAAGAGTGTTGAAGAGGACTTGCTGGATGTTCTGGTTTCACTCAGAGATGTCAATAATAACCCATTATTGACATTGAAGGAAATCAAGGCTCAAATTATAGTAATACTTCACTTCTTTTCCTTTCATTTCTCTCACACATGCATGAGCACTTCTACATTTTTTTTTTGCATGATTTTTGACATCATATATCATTAACATTAACAGTGTGCATTTTACCTCTGTGATCATGCTCCTAACAACTAATTAATGGCTTTTAATCAGATAATTAAATGATTATAACACACTCTAGTATATGTCTTTCTAACATACTTTGTATTAATAAAATTTATGCAGGTCTTAATAAAATCTACCTATCAATAAAAAGTGCATTATGTCAAGAGTATATTACTAGATAGCATTACTCCTTTTAACTATACCTCTTTCTTTTTCTTTTTTAAAGTTCCCACTTCAATTTATTTTCAATTTTATTTCCCTCAATGTGTCAATTCTGCAAAGCTCACTCTATTTACTTTTAACTTTATTTTGTTTTAATAATTTTTCAATATTTATTTATTATTTTATTTGATTGAATATCATATTAGATGTTTTATGATTATTCTGAATAATTCTTAAATAATCTTTAGTTTACCAAAGTTTTCTAAGTGCTTTTGGATTTGGGATCATTACAAGGTGAGTGTTAGAAATCACAAATTCTGTTTAGGGAAAATCAAGAGAGAATAAGTTTGTTATTTTACTTTAGTTAATTTTTCTACCATAGTTAGTTTTTTTCTACCTTAGTTAGTTTAGGATTACTCCTATAAATAATTGTTATATTCTCTTTTGTTAGTATCTTTTAGTATGATAATATTTGGTTCATTCCAAAATTCTCCTTTCTTTAGTTTTAACTCTCAATTTTCTGAACCAACTTTGATTTCTAAGATGGTATCAGAGTTCCATCCACGGAGCTCACCACCTTGCTCTTGCCACAAAAACTCTGTTCCAGTAATTTTTGATCCACCTAGCTTCCTCCTCACACACTCCACCATCTCTCATCTATGGAGGTTAGCAAAAATGGAGAAGAAATCGGTATCATTTCTTCCTCTCAGAGCTCCATCCAACAAACTGCAATGGACACCAACATCAAATCCATTCACATTCGCGAGCATCAATTCATCGATGGCTACTCAAAATCCTAATCGGAGAAATTCACCTTCTCTGGTTCAAGCTACATTCTCCATCTACTCGGAAGTAATCCAATCGAACCCCAATGCTCCCTCAACCTCTAATCACTCTTCCTCTTCGCAACCCAACCTCCACCTAAACGAGCTCGTTGAAGACCTTCCGTCTTCTACCCCGTCGGAAGCCACCGAAGAGGTTCTCCTCAAAATCCCTGACGCCATTCTCCACCTCATCGACAAGGAATACAGCGTCGAGCTCGCGTCCGGTGATTTCGCCGTCCTCTGTCTCCGTCAGGGCGACAACGTCGTTGCCGTCTACGCCTGCGCCGCCGACGAGATCCAATGGCCCCTCGCCAAGGACGAGACCGCAGTCAAAGTCGACGACTCGCACTACCTCTTCTCCGCTCCCAAGGTTTCCGATTCTAACGAGGAGGGAGAGGATCGCCGGAAATCGGATGGATTCAATTCTAATATGCTGGAGTTACGGGTTAACAATCATTTCGAAGGGGCAATAGGGTTTGCTGAAGGAGCTAGATGTGATTCTGCAGAACTATAGTAGCTTCTCTGTGCAGAAGGTTTCGGAGAAGGCAAAGAAGAAAAGGGAAGCTCTGGATGGGTCGCTTCACCTGTTTGATAAATTGCCTGTGTTGGTTGAAGACACTTGCCTCTGTTTCAATTCCATGAAGGGTCTTCCAGGGCCAGGGCCATACATCAAATGGTTTTTGCAGAAGATTGGTCATGAAGGTTTCAACAATTTGTTGATGGCATATGATGACAAATCAGCTTATGCGTTGTGTGTATTTTCCTTTGCGGCTAGTCCAGATAGTGGAATTGCTCTTGCTGATGCACTTGGGGTTTGTAAGTATTTGAAGAAGCTGGCTGTTGGGATTATGCTTTTTTATTCTCTTTGGTTTCACAACTTTGCCACAATCAGACTTCTAACAGATATTGGATTTGAAGTTGATATTGGTTGATATCAATTATCAACTTGCAGGAGGGTATTAGAAATCACAAATTCTGTTTAGGGAAAATTAAGAGAGAATAAGTTTGTTATTTTACTTTAGTTAATTTTTCTATCATAGTTAGTTTTTTCCTCCCTTAGTTAGTTTAGGAGTGGTGTTAGAAATCACAAATTCTGTTTAGGGAAAATTAAGAGAGAATAAGTTTGTTATTTTACTTTAGTTAATTTTTCTATCATAGTTAGTTTTTTCCTACCTTAGTTAGTTTAGGATTACTCCTGTAAATAATTGTTGTATTCTCTTTTGTTAGTATCTTTCAGTATGATAATATTTGGTTCATTCCAAAATTCTCCTTTCTCTAGTTTTCACTCTCAATTTTCTAAACCATCTTTGATTTCTAAGAGTGAGGAGTGCTACCAACACATTCTTCCCAACACACTCTTCCTTATTAGTTAAAATTCACATGAAGCCCATAAGATTATATGGGTCTCACCCCAATATGGTGTGAGACCCATGTGATTTTCAACTAATCACAATGTGTGTTGGAAGGAGTGTGTTGTTAGCACTTTTCTTACAAGTTTACAACTAGATCCATGTGCTTACGTTCCATTATTTTTTGTGTTAAATTTTTATTTGAAAATTGAATATTAGAAAAATATTAAGATTAAACATCAAGCATGAAATTTGAAAGTTCATTGTCTCATTTTAGTTTTTTAATTTTTAAGTTAATATTTTTTTATAATTTGCGTATTTAAAAAATGAAACATGTTCTTTTTGGTATATCAATTTCTCCTTAACAAAATTATTTAAAGATCAAATATATAAAACCATATGGGAGGGTAGTTAATTTGGGGTCTACATTTCCTATTCTAATACCCTTATGATAATTACTTCAAAAATAACCCAAATCAAAATATTAACCATGCACCCACAAAATACAATAACTACCACATTTACAATATTATTTTGTTCTTTACTTCACAAACCACCCAACTCAGAATAATAACTACTCATACACCACAACATTTAGAATATTATTTTGTTCCTCTTAATAAATGTTTTTACACATAATAAAAAGTATGAATACACAAACATGTGAGTGGCTGCCTTTTCACTAATTAATTATGATTTTTCTATAGATGCACCTGTTACAACCTTTGAACAGTGGATAATTTTAGGGCGGACCAAACAAAATTCGGTCCACCTAACTAGTCCAGTTTGTATATTATTGATTATTAGAGATAAATGAATAATTTTATTTTTATTAAATAGTCTCTATATGACTATTTGTATTTAATTCAAGGGAAAATAGATTATAGCCTATGTTAATTTCATTGAAAATATAATCTATCAATCTAAAGTTAAAGGGAAAAATTTTTACATGTATAAAATTAGATTTTTTTTTCAACTAATATTCCATAAAAGTAACTAAAAATTAATTTAATATCTATATTAATGAAATGAATATTAAATTTGATGATAAAAAATTTAAATTATTATATATTTACATTTTGAATCACGTGGATTGATCCACCCTAGAACTCAAACAATATCCACCAAGTAGTGAATATAAAGTGCATATAGATGAAATTTAATGGATGAAGTCTAGAGAGATAATTGTTGATAGAAAATTATAATAATTGTGATTGTGATTAAGTACATGTACATCTATAATAAACTATAGAGTTGCTAAAACATTGATACTTGATTTTTCAATCAACATTTATAATTTTACAATTAAGATTTCAACTCTATAATTTATTATAGGGAGAAGAGCATAAAACCACCCCGAACTTTTGGCTTTTTGCAAATAGGCACCATGAACTTTCAATTTATCCCAATTAATCCTTAAACTCTTATCATTATGGCAATAGGTCCTTTCATTAATATGAAGTGAAATAATTAACATAATAAATATCAATTTTTAAATATTTTGTGTTTCAAATATTAAAAACATGTAAAAGAGTAAAATTTTTTATTTTTTATTTTTGAATTGTGTCAAATTTCAAACACATTTGAAATTCTAAAAGCGAAACATGATGGTGTTTTATTTTAATTTAGGATTTTTTTCTATTTTTTATTTTTTAAAACTTTATTTTATATTATTTTAATATTTTAATTACAAAATCTTGAATAATTATGATTGGTTTCATTAATTATTTAACTCTATGTTAATGAAATGATATATTGCAACAATAATAGAAGTTTAAGGGTCAATTAGGACAAAATAAAAGTTCATGTGTCTATTTGCAAAAGGGTGAAAGTTTAGGGTGGTTATATACTCTTTTCCCTTTATTATATATGTGTATATTTTATGAGTTTAATTACTATAAATTATTAGTGTAAAAATTAATGTTTTATATTAATATTCAATGATGTATTATCACATTATTTAATAAGTATGTCACCCCATTATTAATAATGCAACACAAGTTGCTAATGCTGCTCTAGAGAGATAATAACTTAAAAAACCATAAATAGACATTAATAGAAAGTATGCATATATAAGATGATATGGTTTGAGAATATATTGTTTGAGAATAAAAAACACTCGAGAAGAAAACCACTATAATTAATGCATCGTTGAATCAATACTCTGGGGTTATATGCAATAAGGTACATATGAAAAAAAGTTTGTTTTGTAGTATAGCATTTTCTTTAGTTTCTCTCTTGTGAAATTAAACCATTCCTTTAAATCTTTTGCATAATTTTAATAGTTGAAAATGCAAAAGTAGCAAAATAATTGTAGTAAGTCAGCTTCATATGATGAATATTTAAGAAAAAATAAAAAGCAAAGAATGAAAAAAAAATAAAAGATAAAAATTTATCTTAGGAAAACAGATAAAGAAAACCAAAAAGGTGAAAAAAAAATAAAACAAAAAAGGATGACTTAATTAAACAACAATAAATGTGATATAACTGAGAAAGGAGATAAAAAAATAAATAAGAAAAAGATAAAATTCCAAAACAAAATGAATTAAGAAAAATGAAAAATTCAACTAATCCAAATAACCTAATGAGAGAGCATCTATATACGTGAATCCTTTATATTTTAATATTAGACTTTATTTTTAAATAATTGTTATATTAATTCACTAGGGTCGGCCTAATGATGAGGTTTGAGTAGTTTAACATGATGTCTTAGATTTAAATCTGATTGCATTTCATGTAAACAAAAAAAAATTGTTATATTATTGAATTACCTGCACACAAAATGATTACTATATTTGACAAATTAATTATAATTAAAACATAAATTGTATAGAAATATCATTCTAATATTTTGATCTGCAACTAATACTGATTGTACTTAATCAACTAAATTAATTTATTTGCAATAAATTATTGAAATGAATGTTGAAAGGATTTTTTTTGGTACAATGTTGAAGGGATTTGAGAATAATAGTTGATTAGTTATATATTTATGAACATATAAATAAATAAATATTAATTATTTGAACATTGAAATTGGGCTCATCACTCTAGACAGGGTTATCCATGTATTATTACCCGGATCTAAGAGTTAGTTTCATAACTATATATATCTATGAAAATTTTCAGTCAAAAAATAAAAAGAAAATAGTGAAATATCATACTACTATCATCAATCTTTAAACATTGAGTGTAATTAGTACAATGAATTAATGATGATTAATTGATCTTGAATTAGATTACTTACCAAAAAGTATGATAATGAAAATATCTTAATATAGGAAATCATTATTTGGAGAAAAGAAGAATAAATATGGTACTAAACAGTGGTTGGTTTGAGTGGAAGGTAAATTGTGACCCCAAACAAACTTTACCTGCATGAGTTTTCTATTAATAGATCTCGCATAACTTGGAATAATAGATATTTAGAAAAAAAAAAATAACACAGCCTACTATTTTAGACAAGATTTTTTCTTTTAAAAATATTATAAACCTGTAGGGAGATATTTTCATAATGGATTATTTACGAATTAAAAAAAAAAAAACTATAGTGGCAACCGTGGCACACCAATTAGCTAGGAAATAGAGAGTTGACAATCTTTTTAGGTTAAATTATGTTTTTGATCCCCAAAATATCACGATTTTTTCATTTGGTCCCTCATTTTTATTTTTATTTTTAAAGTGGTCCTCCAAAACGATTTTTTTTCCAAATGGTCCATCTGTTTTTTTAACCATAAAATGCTGCCATGGCACCAAAAAATGAGGGACCATTTGGGAAAATTGCGATATTTTGGGAGACTAATTTGGAAATCACGATATTTTATAGGGACTAATTGGAAAATCTTGATATATTTGAGGGACTATTTGGAAAAAAAATAATTATAAAAAAAGACAGGGGGATCATTTGGGAAAAAAAATCTTTTTTTGGGACTGCTTTGGAAAAAAAATAAAAATATGGGACCAAATGAGAAAATCGTGATATTTTGGGAGATAAAAAAAACATAATTTAACTTTTTTTTTTTAAATATATATCCACTTAACATCAAGGGACAGAGTTGAAAATAACTATTTCTTAACTATGTACTATGTTTAAAATCATGTAGGAATTGATGATTGAAGTGGTTGACAATCCTTCAAATGCTTTTGAATGGGCACTAGCGGAAATGATAAATCAACCTCAGCTGCTTCAACGAGCCATTGAAGAATTGGACAATGTGGTTGGAAAAGAGAGACTTGTCCAAGAATCAGATATTCCTAAGCTTAACTTTGTGAAGGCATGTGCAAGAGAAGCTTTTCGCCTTCATCCAATGGAGGCCTTCAATATTCCCCATGTATCTATGAACGACACAAACATTGCCAATTACTTCATCCCAAAAGGTAGTCATGTACTCCTAAGCAGAATTGGTCTCGGCAGAAATCCAAAAATCTGGACTGAGCCCCACAAGTTCAAACCAGAACGACATCTCAATGGGTCTGATCATGTAGTTTTGATAGAACCAGATTTGAGATTCATATCATTCAGCACAGGAAGGCGTAGTTGTCCTGGGGTGATGCTTGGCACCACAATGACTATGATGCTATTTGCTAGGTTGCTTCATGGTTTCACTTGGACTGCACCTCCGAACGTTTCAAGCATCAATCTTGCTGAGTCTGATGGTGATTTGTTTCTTGCTACTCCACTTGTTGCAGTTGCAAAGCCAAGATTGTCACCTGAATTGTACCACCTATAGATTAATTAAGTGAATATTTACCCATCAATCAATTGTGTGAAGCAAAAAATAATATAATAATGAATCACTAAATAAAAGAGTGGTGTGTATATTATTCACTCATTACAACTAGAGTGTCGGTGTATTGGATTGAATCGGGAAAAATCATCCAATCCAATAATTTCGATTTTCTCATTTAATTAATTTTGATTTTTTTTTCAAATCCAATCAAATCCAATCCAATTTTAATTGGTTTGGATTGGATTTCGGTTTCTCAAATAAACTAAAAAATGAAGTTATGAAAGTAAAATTATGATAAAAACATACAATTATCTTATCTTATCTCATAACATACAAATTATTTGATAGCTTCTAATCCTATTATTGAATGTTATTTGTTAAATATAATTTCACAATAATAATTTTTTTACATCATCACAGAAAAATAATATCAATAATGATAATATATCAAAATGTGCAGAAAACTTTAGATCGGTTTGGATTGGATTGGTTTTCATAGGCAAATCCGAAATTCAATCCAATTAAAAATTTTAGTTTTTTGCTATTTGCGATTTTTTCGATTTGCGGT
This sequence comes from Sesbania bispinosa, assembly GCA_026901365.1. Lineage (NCBI taxonomy): Eukaryota > Viridiplantae > Streptophyta > Magnoliopsida > Fabales > Fabaceae > Sesbania > Sesbania bispinosa. The sequence goes on along the minus strand of QLOH01000066.1, from coordinate 2,210,090 downwards.
TTTTTGGATCGGTTGTTGCGATTCCAATTGGATTTGATTGAATTTGAACACCCCTAATTACAACCCACACGCGACTCTTATTGTTGTATATTCATAAACATCTAAAGATGATTAATTTAATATCTAGAATTTGATTAAAACTTATTTATATAATGATGTGTTATCGGGTGGTTAGTTGAGTTTGATAACACGTAAATGTTATGATTATAATTAACACATCATTTAATGATAATATAAAACTTTTCTTGATAATGTACGTCCATTAAATCCTAATTAGAGTTATCATTATCATTTCGAGTTAAAAACACAAGCTTTAGATTTCCAGTTGGAACTTGTAGCTGATGGGAAGCTATACCAATTTCTTGAGGCTGTCAATCATAAAAAAATAAAAATAATAAGAATTCAATGTAAAGCCAAACTCAAGAATTTCAAGAAAAGTAAGGAAAATAGAAAACAATTCAAAAGGACCTCTCAAAATAATAATATTGTAACAAAATCAAGTTAATTTAGCAATTCAATCACCCAGCTTTGCCAATTACTTAGAAATATGAGTATAAAAACGTGCAATGCCATCAAATGAACCATCTTGGCACAAGTATGAGGTATCACTCTAAAGAAATATTTAGTATGGGTACAGGCTCAACAATGATTAAAATCTAGCTCAGCTAGACAAAGAATTAGCATAGAAAAATTTAACATAAATCCTGAATTACTAAGGGCATTCACAGTAAACTATGAAATGTAATCAAAGCACGAGAGAGTGAACCTTTTGCCAAGGATAAAGAGCACCAAATTAAACTGTTTAAAGCACTTTGAAATTGGCAAAAATAAATAAACAAGGAGCTACCTGTTTCTAGACACTTGAAAGTGTTTATCCCTTCATCTCTCTGACCGCAAACAGTTGTGCATCTTATAATTAACATACCTGCTTGTCAATTATTAGACAACTCAAATGCACACATCCTAGTTTTCCCTGTCCCGGACTTATGCAGTAGCAAGGTGAATCAATACCAACAACTATCTCAATAAGATAAGTATGAATCTTCTCGCCCACTTAATAACTGATAGAATATTCCTGATAATAAACAGCACCACTACTTTGGAGAAAAAATACAAAATCTATGCAAGGAGGGAATATCATACATCAAGAAAAGAACATATACCTTACCTTGTTTGCGACTTTAAACTATGCACAGAAAATTATGGTGTGGATCACCAACAAATTGATAAAAGATAATTCTTTACCTCCAAAATAGTGGGTGCATAAAACAATTAGTTTGAGTTAGAATTCAATGAATAAAAATGCATAATACGCAGTAATAATAACAAAATAATGGAGATTGGGGATAAATGGTAGGCAAGGGGAGATTTGTATAGTAAATGACTTAAGCAATAAATCACAATACTAAATCAGTCATCACATCTTAAAACAGATATTATCCTCAACAAATCGAGATTTCAGTCACATTGGCAATTTCAAAACAAAGACTGAAAGTCTAGCTTTCATACTGATCAACACCATAACACACACACATGGATGTGTGTATATCACCAATATAGGAATGTGTGCATATTCAAAAGAAAATAAGTAGAGAGAAACCACAATTAGAAACCATTCCTTTCTGACAAGGAGAATGCCACAATTAAATATCAGTAACACTAGATTGAAAGAGTATATGAGGTGCTCTGTGTTGAAAAACCAAAAAATTGAAGGAGAATCGGTATTAATCTATGAACAAATAATATATATAAGAAATTCAATCAATATCATGCCAAAAATGAATGAATAAGAAAAAAAAATTCTAATTTTCACTGGAACCAGTAATTACCTTACCAAATTTTGGACCCCCATTACAGTTTATGCACATTACAGAGAAAAACACACTTTAACCATTGGGTCAAACAACTAAAAATTCACTCTTAGAAAGGATGAATATACTTCATTGGCAATGAAACCAAGGATTTCAATCCAGAAGCACACCAATTTGAAATTTTTGAAAAAGAGAAGAAAAGCTTTGTACATATAAACACCAGAAAGAGCATGATTTTGAAATCATGTCAAAAGAGAAGGTGAAGAAGGACCAGAATTGGTTAAGAAACATGAAGAGGAGAAAAAAATGTGACTTCAAGAGTTCTGTCAAATGGGAGTGGTGCCAAGGACTGATATCTTGTAAACCATATTATACTACTCTGATATGATGACTGATTTAGTATTGTGATTTGTTTTGAAATTGCCAATGTGACTGATATCTTGTAAACCATATTATACTACTCTGATACTCTTCCTTGTTGGTTTTTGGTACCTTCCCTTTCTGTTTATAAATTCATCAATCTCCCAGAAGCCAAAACCATTCCATCATTGTGGTATCCACTTAATCAAAACCATAAAAATCACAGTCCTTATCATTCCTATCAACTCTTGAGGAAAAAAAGAGAGGGGAAAAAAATGGAGTTTAAGGGATGCATTTTGATTAAGCTTCTGCTGCTGCTACAATATTTTAATTTCTTCTACTTTGTGCAGCAGGTAATTTTAAAATTTCATTAAAAGGTCATGCTTTGAGTTATAAAAGAATCTCTTTATCAAATCATTCTCTGTGATCTTGTAGTTTCAAAGTTGTCATTTTTTTTACATTAGCATTGTCATATCTCAAGTTCATCATTTTCCACACAAATAATTGGACTAGCATGCTTAAGTCAGCTTGTTCATAATTTTCTAATATGCATATAATAATACATACATAGCAAATAGACATGGCTCTCTGATAGGTATCTGTTTCATGAAAACAAGACCTTAGGATATGAAAAGCTTCATGAGATTGTTGTTAGGACAAGACAAACAGAAAGCTTTTACTCAAGTTTCTCAACAAAGGAATGTGACCCTAAAGAATCAGAGATCCAGAAAAAGATGTAAACTTTCAAAGCCTAAAGGCAAAACTCACTTTGAACTTATATTTAGGAGCTTTTAGAATGGCCATCATACCAACTGTCTCAAAAGTACAAGTAATTTAACTCCAGACAACATCATAATAACCTTGTAAAATCTCTCCAAGTAAAGGAACAGAAGCATATATAGACCTTGGACACTTGTCATTTGTCATGCTCACATTGTTCTTATGAGTTATGACCACATAACAGGAAAATGCTCAAAACAAAAATAGAAAAGAAAAAGAAAAACAAGGTAACATTACCATGGATGTGGGAGAAAACAAGAGTTGGCAACCTAACAAAGTATTATCTACCTAACAAAATAACTTCAAAGATTTTATTAACTGAAATAGATGAAACCCAAATAATAGAAAGCAATGCTACCTGCTCTTGCACTTTCTCAAATTTAGGCTCAGAAGCCTAAAGAAAAGAGAGAAAACTCTCACTTTGTATTAAAACACTCAACTCAATTTGATCATCTAAAACACACAAACTTGGTATATATTTATAGAAGGGATGTCTAGTGTGAATGCAAGGAGGCTAAGCCGGTAGCTGATTTTAGTAGCCCATGCTTTTTGACAATTTATGGTGGCTTAACATGTGTGGTTTGTTTTATTAGGCTATGTTTAGCATGCTCCTCTGTCTTTATTAGTTATACTTATACGGCTGTTTCATCCTCTCTGGGTTGGATTGGACTCGCCCTCGAGTCAAGCTCAGCTTCATCATCAAAGTATGGCGAAAGGTCTGCAACGTTAAAAGTGGCAGAAACTCCATAGGAACCTGGTAGCTCTACTTTGTAAGCATTATCGTTAATCTTCTGTACAACTTTGAATGGACCATCAGCTCTGGGAGATAACTTGGCATTTGGTTGATTCGGAAATCGCTCCTTTCGCAAGTGAATCCATATCAAATCTCCAACTTTAAAAGTTTGCAATCTTCTATGCTTATCACGTCGAGCTTTGTACCTCGAGTTTTGCTTTTTAATCCTTTAACAAACTTGCTCATGCAGCTTTTTGATTTCTTTCGCTCTTTGTTTTGCATCTGCACTGTACTGACAACTATCAAATGAAGGGGTCAAGTCTAGTGGACTAAGTGGATAATTGCCATAAACCACTTCAAATGGGCATTTCCCAGTAGCTTGATTGGTAGAGTTGTTGTAGGTGAACTCAACCTGTGCAAGGATGAGATCCCACTGCTTTAAATTCTTCCCAACAAAGCTCCGAAGTAAATTTCCCAAAAGCCTATTAATTGCCTCGGTTTTCCCATCTGTCTCGGGATGACTAGCACTACTAAATTGTAGCTTAATTTCCATCTTCTTCCATAGAGTTCTCTAGAAATGACTCAGAAACTTGACATCTCGATCAGAAGTAATGGTCTTTGGAATCCCATGAAAATGAACAATCTTCTTAAAGTAAAGGTCTGCAACTTGAACAACATCATTGGTCTTCTGGCAAGGAATGAAATGAGCCATCTTTGAGAATCTATCTACGACTACCATTATAGAATTTTTCTGCCACTGAGTTCGCGGTGGTCCAAGGACAAAGTCCATGCTTTCATCTTCCCAAGGTGCTTTTGGAACAGGAAGAGGTAAGTATAAACCTATATTCTGGCTTTTGGTTTTGGCCAAGTGGCAAATTCTACATCTCTGAATATGCCTATTAACATCTCTTTCAAGCTTTGGCCAATAGAAATTTTCTTTGATTAAAGCCACGGTTTTGTCTCGCCCAAAGTGACCTGCCAATCCTCCATCGTGAGCTTCCCAAATAATTGCCCCTCTTAATGAACATTGGGGAATGCACAGTACTTTGCTTCTGAATAAGAATCCTCCATGCCTGTGGTATTGCTGGAAAGGTTGAACACCTGTAGAACTCCAGATGTTATGAAAATCAGGATCATTTTGATACAACTCTTTAATAACTTCAAAGCCAATAACTTTGGTTTGAAGAGTTGAAAGTAAGGCATGACAACGGCTCAAGGTATCAGCATTTTGAACTCCCACCTTATGTTTGAGTAGGAATGGATAAGGTTTTAGGAACTCGATCCAAGCAGCATGTCTGCGGCTGATCTTTTGTGGAAAGTTCAAATGTTTGAGGGCTTCATGATCGGAGTAGAGAATAAATTCTTTATTCAACAAGTAATGACTCTAATGTTGTAGTGCACGAACAATGGCGTAGAACTCCTTGTCATAAGTGGAGTACTTGAGTTTGCCATTGTTTAGTTTCTCACTGAAAAAGGCTATGGGGTGTCCTTCTTGACTTAGAACAGCACCAATTCCAGTGTTGGAAGCGTCACAACTGATTTCGAACACTTGGTCAAAGTTTGGAAGAGCTAGCACATGTGTTTCAGTCAAACATTTCTTTAGCTCCTCAAAACCTTTATGAGCTTGCCCTGTCCATTGGAACTTGTCTCCTTTCATGCAATCTGTGAGTGGGGCAACAATGGAGCTAAAGTTCCTGATAAACCTCCTATAGAAGGAAGCTAATCCAGGGAAACTCCTCACATCATGGATAGATCTTGGAATGGGCCAGCTGTTAATGGCTTCGATTTTGCTTGGGTCAACTTGAATGCCTTCAGCAGTAATGATGTACCCAAGAAAAATAACTTCATTTGTCAAGAAAGAGCATTTCTTCAAGTTGGCATAGAGTTTTTGTTCACGAAGAGTCTGTAGCACTTATTGGAGGTGCTCTAAGTGTTCCTCTTTGCCTTTGTTGTAGATCAAAATGTCGTCAAAGTAAACAACAACAAATTTACCAATGAAGGGTCGAAGTACCTTATTCATTAGGCGCATGAATGTGCTAGGGACATTTGATAACCCGAAAGGCATCACAGTCCACTCGTATAGGCCATCTCTGGTTTTGAAGGCAGTCTTCCATTCATCTCCTGGCCTAATTCTGATATGATGATATCCACTATGAAGATCAATCTTGGAAAAGATTGCAGCTCCATTTAACTGATCAAGCAGATCATCGAGTCTTGGGATCGGAAATCGATTCTTGATGGTGATCTTGTTAACAGCTCGACTATCAACACACATTCGCCAACTTCCATCCTTCTTCGGTACTAAAATAGCTGGCACAACACAAGGGCTAATACTTTCTTGGATTAACCCTTTCTTCAAAAGCTCTTCAACTTGACGTTGGATCTCAGCATGTTCTTGTGAACTCATCCGATAAACTGGTCTGTTAGGAATTACAGCTCCAGGAATGAAGTCAATGGCATGTTGGATGTCTCGCATTGGAGGAAGTCCATGCGGAATCTCTTCTGATATCACGTCTGGATATTTAGCGAGCAACTGTTCAATCTTTGGTGGAAGGATAGTACCCTCAGTTGATTCAAGTAGTAATATGAGGCTCATGGCTTGTGCTTCCACTTTCGTCACCTTGAATTGTTCCTTAGAGACTAAAGACACAAATGGCTTTGTTTCCTTCTTGCTTTGGTTGAATTCACTAGGCGGCATAGGAGCTAACTTGATCTTCGCTCCATCTTTCACAAAGGAGTAAGTATTTGCATGACCATCATACAAAGCATGACGATCATATTGCCAGGGTCACCCAAGTAGGGATGGCAATGGGTAGGGTTTGGGTAGGGTACTATAGTACCCGTCCCCATACCCGCGATTTAAAAAAATACCCGTACCCGGACCCATACCCGTACACTTACCCGCTGGGTACTCAAGTACCCGTACCCGTACCCGTACCCATTACCCGCACTTTTGTTAACTATAAAAATAATAAATTGATTACAAAATGAAAATTAATTAAAAAATAGATGAAAAATAATCTATAGATCATCCAAGTTTAACCTATAAAACAACTATGGTATGTGAAATTGGATGAGAGATTAAAACAATAGAAGGGAGGGAAATGAAAATTAGTTCATGTTTTGCTATTTTATTGTTTAGGACAAAATTATAACATATTCAAAATTATAACATTTAAATTAATTAAATTAGTGATATATATTAATGTTTTTTTTTGTGACGATAATATATATTAATATTAATTTTTTGGAACAAATAATTAATAATATAAACATATATATATATAAAATTAATCATATGTATATAAATTACATTAATTATATATATTATATAAGTGCGGGTATGGGTAGGGTAGGGTACCATAGTACCTGTACCCGCACCCGTACCCATTAAAAAGTGCGGGTAATTACCCATACCCGGACCCAGACCCATTTGGTGGGTAATTACCCTACCCATTGTGGGTAATTTTTGCGGGTACCCACTGGGTTTGGGTCCAATTGCCATCCCTACTCCCAAGAAGAAGATGACATGCATCCATAGGAATAACATCACACCATACTTCATCTTGATATTTCTTTCCTAATGAAAAAGACACAAGGCAACGTTCAGAAACTTTTACCTCACTTCCCTTGTTGAGCCATTATAACTTATAAGGGTGTGGATGTCTTTGTGTTGGTAGCTTCAACTTCTCCACCATATAATTTGATACAACATTCTCACAACTTCCACTATCTATGATAACATCATAGACTTTTCCTTGAGTAGTGCAACGGGTGTGGAAGATGTTGTGCCTCAGCCAATGTTCTTCTTTTGTTGGTGCGGTGTGTAGACTTCGTCTAATCACCAATGATTCACCATGATCAGCAGAGGTGAATTCTTCATCATATATCGGCTCTTTTTCATCCAACACCGACTCTTCATCTTCTTTAGATACTTCATGGATTTCTTCTTCAATAATAGTGACAATTTTGCGATTTGGACAATATGAAGCTATATGGCCAAATCCTTGACATTTGAAACACTTGGTTGCCTTTTGGTTGGTCTCTTTGGTGGGCTTAGGAGAGGTTTTGTTGGATGGAATAGGTTGTTGGATTTATGGCTTATGGGTGTTTGTAGGGTTCCAGGAGGAGGAAGGTTGGTATGAGGATTTTCTGGTTAATTGTTTTTCAATTTGGATGGTGAGACGAATAACATCATCTAAAGTCTAATATTGCTGAAGTTGGACCTGGTGGGCAATGTTTGTGTTCAATCCTCCAAGGTAACGGGCTATTGTTTGCTCTTCCTTTTCTTGGATGTCACACTTCATAATGAGCATTTCAAATTCCCTGGTATACTCTTCTACAGTATGGGTCTTTTGCCGCAAGTTCTGCAATTGAATAAAATTATCTTGATAATAATGTTCAGGTAAGAACTTACGTGTAAGCTCGCGACGCATTTTCTCCCACGTCTTGATCTTGCCCATCCCTTCATGCTCACGCTTCTTCTTAAAATTTTCCCACCATATGGAACCATGTTTTTTCAGCTTTTAACTGCAACAATCTTGACTTTTTGATCCTCAGGGACTTCCTTAAACTCAAACACCCGTTCAACAGTTTGAAGCCAATCAACAAACTCATCAGATTGGAGTCTACCTTCGAAATCTGGAATCTCCACCTTAATATCACTACTTCGGAATTGTTGTTTCCAAGAGTGATGATTGTCAACGTATAGGAAATCACTTTCATCTGATTCTCCTTCTAAACGCATTCTTTGTTCTTTAATTTGGGCTTGTTGAATATCAACAGTGGCTTGAAGTTGTTGAACTTGACACCTCAATTCCTCCATCTCAATTTCATGGTAAGGTCTTTGTCTGGGAGGCATTATGTAGATTAAAAGTAGGCTAGGTATGTATTTGGAGTTTTAAGGGTAAAATAAAATTTGGGAAATTTTGGGGCAAAAAGGAAATTTTTAAAAATCTAGGGGCTAAAAGGTAATTTTGAAAATTTTGGGGGTAATTTTGTAATTTCCAGAAAAATGTGGGGTGAAATTAAAATTATAGAAAGTATAGGGACCAAACTGCAATTTCAAAAAATTTATGGGTTGAACTGGAAATCATTAGAAATATGGGGGTATAATTGAAATTACCAAGAGTTTGGATAACGTGGCAAGTGGGACAAGTGGCAAGATGTGATAGGGTTGACGGGTCAAAATTGACACCTTAGTGTTGACGTAGTCGTCTTCAACCTCTGGTTTTCCGGCGACGGCACGGTGGTTTCCGGCGAAGGCAAAACTCACTATTCAAGGTTTTTCGACCTTCTGAACACGATGACGGTGTCAGTTTCTTCAAAAAATGACCGGAAACTGGACTTTTAAGGGTGGCAACCGTGAACACCTCTTAGAATTCCAAATTCTCACCAATTCCAGACACTCTTTCTCACTTAAACTCAACACCGAAATTTGGAACCTTGCTCTGATTACCAAAATGGCTCAGAAGCCTAAAGAAAAGAGAGAAAACTCTCACTTTGTATTAAAACACTCAACTCAATTTGATCATCCAAAACACACAAACTTGGTACATATTTATATGAGGGATGGCTAGTGTGAATGCAAGGAGGCTAAGCTGGTAGCTGATTTTAGTAGCCCATGCTTTTTGACAATTTATGGTGGCTTAGCATGTGTAGTTTGTTTTATTAGGCTATGTTTAGCATGCTCCTCTGTTTTTATTAGTTATACTTATATTGTTGTTTCAAACCATCACTAGAGCATGTACACCTCTAGCTATTGCAACCTCTTTACTACACTTATCATTAGCTGCCAAATTAGCCAATGCACCAGCTGCACTTTCCTAAAAACAAAAAGTAAGTAATCAACCAACTGCTATATGCATTGCAAAACAGAAACCCTAGATTCCACCGACCCCAACTTCCCCGGCTTTGCAACACAATCGCGACCAAGCTTCAGGTCGAAATCCTCCTCGTCTTCCTTGACACAACTCACGCCATCGACCAAAATCGCCATGGCTTTGAGCAAAATGACACAACGACGAAGGAGGGCCGCAATGGTGGATCAGCACAACGGAGGAGGAAGAGGGGCACGATGTGAGGAAGAAGAAACACCACGACGGAGGAAGAGAGAGAGACGAAGAGTGGGGGAGAGAGAGAACGAAAACGACGCAAATGAGAAAATGAGAGAACTGGGTGTGTTCCAGGGTTTATGAAGTCAAACAACGACGGTTGGGGGAGAACCATCGTTGTTTTAGTTGTGAAGGGAATAAACAACGATGGATGGGGGGAACCGTCGTTGTTTTGGCTTTGAAGGGAAGAAACAAAGACGGTTGGGGAGAGAACCGTCGTGAAAAGTCACTCTTTTTCTTTTTTTAAACATGCTTTAACGACGTTGCTGTTGGACCCGTCGTGAATTCAGCTTTTAACGATGGTCCTTCAGGAACCGTCATGAAAATGGCTTTTTCTTTCTTTTTCTTTTTATTTTCATCATACTTTTTATGATGGTTGTCTGGGTAACCGTCGTTGTTTATCTTTTCTACTACGGTTGAAATAAAACCGTCGTCGTAAACTTCATTATTTTTACAAAAATGCCATTGCGTCGTATACGACGACGGGTGGATATAGTAACCGTTGTCTTTTGGCCGTCTTTAAATCCTGTTTTTCCACTAGTGGGGTTTTATCTTTTGTTTTTGTTGTAATTTTTAATAAATATTTCAAAATTTATAAAAAATATTTTATATATTTTAAAGTTTTAAATTTGAATTCAGTTACTCATTTAATTTATAATTTTAATTGTGAGCTGAACGTTTTGATTTCAAATCTAATTAATCATTATTATACCGTTATTATAATTATGGCACTGTTACAAATGTTGAGTAATTAGTTTTAACATTATTATATTAATTGTTTTGATGCTGCAATATTTTATAAAGGGATGTTTCTGGGTTATAGAGTTCATATATTGAGTTACTATCTCGTTGTTCTGAAACCTAGCCAAATTGGTTAGAAGTGCTTGTTAAATCCTGGGGAGTTTTCGAGTATCAATCGAATAAACTCTTGAGGACAGCGTTAACACACGTCCCAGGCATCATTGTTCTACGTTCGTTTCTTCATTAGTTCCTACAATCTCAAGAGTTTATTATGGAGAACAACACGAGCACTGTCCCTCCTCCCAACAATGGTGTTACTCCTTCTGATATACCTGTTGTTACACCTGTCATCCATCCACCAGTTACCTTTGCAAAGCCATTCCCAGACATTTCAAAGATCAAAATTTTTGGAGGCCAAAACTTCAGAAGATGGCAAGAACGTGTGTACTCTATTCTTGACATACATGGTGTCGTAGCTGCTTTGACCCATCCCACACCTTCACAGTCTGCTGATCCAAAACAAATCGAAGATTGGACTCATTCTAATAAGGTATGTCGACACATTATCATTAGTAAATTGTCTAATGAGTTGTTCGATGTTTATTGTTCTTACAAGGAAGCCAACAAGATTTAGGAGTCGTTGAACGTGAAGTATACTGCTGAGGACGCTGGAAAACAAAAGTTTGTAATTGGAAACTTTTACAAATGGGAAATGACAGAAGAAAAGGATATTAAAACACAAATCAATGAATATCACAAGTTACTTGAAGACCTTAAAGCTGAGAATATCAATCTATAGGACAAATTTGTTGCTGGACTTCTCATTGAGAAGTTGCCTGAATCCTGGAAGGACTATAAACAACAGCTTAAGCACAAACACAAAAAACTTTCCCTGGCGGACTTGATAACTCATATGATAATCGAAGACACCAACATAAAAGAAATAAAGGCTGCAAGAGCAAAGGCTTTGGCTGCACGAGCAAATTTGGTGCAAAACAAGTTTCAGAAAAAAAGGTATGAAGCTAAAAAACCTGATCATTATTTGCCTAGAGTAACTAACCCCAATTTCAAAAGGAAGGGTACTTGTTTTGTTTGTGGAAAGCTAGGTCACCATGCATCTCAATGCAGGCATAGAGCGAGAAACGATAATCCTCCAAAGCCAAAGGTTAATTTGGTTGAAGGAGATGATACTACTGCTGCTGTTGTTTCTCAAGTTAATATTGTGACCAATGTGAACAAATGGGTGGTAGACTCTGGAGCTACTAGGCATATTTGTGCAAACAAAGATGCTTTTACCTCCTACACTACTGTAGGGGATGGAGAGGAACTTGTATACCTTGGAGACTCACGAACTGCTGCAGTTCATGGTAAAGGGAAGGTTCTTCTCAAGTTCACATCTGGTAAGACTCTAGCTTTAAACAATGTGCTTCATGTCCCAAGTATTAGGGCCAATTTGGTCTCTGTTGCAATGCTAGGGAAATTTGGGGTTAAAGTGTCATTTGAATATGATAAGATTATAATGACAAAGAATAATGTATTTGTGGGCAAGAGCTATTGTGATCAGGGACTGTTTGTACTTAATGTTTCTGAAATTGTGAATGGAAATGCTTCTTCTGCTTACTTGATTGATTCTATTTATTTGTGGCATGCTAGATTAGGACATGTTAATTTTCGTTATATAAACAAAATGCAACAACTAGGTATTATTTCTAAAGTTAACCATGAAAGTTATAGAAAATGTGATGTATGCATTGAAACAAAATTAACTAAGAAGCCATGTCCCCCTGTTCAACGTGAAACTGAATTACTTAGTTTAATACATACTGATCTGGGTGATTTAAAACAAACAATGACTAGAGGTGTTAAAAAATATTATGTAACTTTTATTGATGATTTCTCTAGATATGCCAAGGTTTACTTAATAAGAAATAAAGATGAGGCTTTTGATATGTTTATGCTATATAAGGCTGAAGTAGAAAATCAATTAGATAAGAAAATCAAGAGAATTATATCCGATAGAGGTGGTGAATATGTTTTATTTAATGAATTTTGTGAAAAAGAAGGAATAATACATGAAGTAACTCCGCCTTATTCCCCACAATCTAATGGAGTAGCAGAAAGGAAAAATATGACCTTAAAAGAAATGATGAATGTTATGTTAGTTAGTTCCTCTGCACCTAATAACCTTTGGGGTGAAGCCTTATTAACAACATGTTGCTTACAAAATAGGATTCCACATAAAAAAACTGGTGAGATACCTTATGAGGTGTGGAAAGGTTACAAACCTAACCTAAAATATTTAAAAGTGTGGGGGTGTCTAGCTAAGGTTATGCTTCCAGACCCTAAGAAGAGAAAAATAGGATCTAAAACATCTGATTGTATGTTTATTGGATTTGTTGAGCATAGTGTTGTATATAGATTTCTTGTTTTGAAAAGTGATGTACTTGAAAACAATTCTGTTATTGAAACTAAAAATGTTGAACTTTTAGAGCATGTATATCCTTTGAAAAATAGAAATGTTTCTCATGAATCAAATAATTCTCTTCAATCAAATGTTTTTCATAAACCAAGTAATTTTCTTCAATCAAATATTTCTCATGAACCATTAGAAAATAATAATGAGAACTTAGACGAGGGTTTGAGAAGAAGTAAACGACTTAGAAAAGAGACATCCTTCGAAAATGATTTTTATACATATTTGGTTGAAAATGATCCTTTGACATTTTCTGATGCTATTTTTTCTTTTGATGCACCATTTTGGAAAGAAGCTATTAAAATAGAAATTGAATCTATTTTAAAAAATAAAACTTGGGTTTTGGTTGATTTACCTCCAGGAGCAAAAGCTATTGGTTGCAAATGGATTTTCAAAAGAAAATATAACCTTGATGGTTCAATTGATAAGTATAAAGCTAGATTAGTAGCTAAAGGATTTTCTCAAAAACAAAATATTGATTATTTTGATACCTTTGTCCTGTAACTAGAATTTCTTCAATTCAAATTTTAATAGCTCTAGCCTCTGTTTATAAACTTGTTATACATCAAATGGATTTTAAGACCGCTTTTCTAAATGGTGATTTAGAAGAAGAAATTTACATGGCACAACCCGAAGGATGTATAGTTTCTGGTCAAGAAAACAAAGTGTGCAAACTTCTCAAATCCTTATATGGTTTAAAACAAGCACCAAAACAATGGCATAAGAAATTTAATCAAGTGTTGATTGATGATGGATTTTCTCCTGTTGAAGTTGATAAATGTGTGTATACAAAATTAATGAATGGAGAATGTGTGATTATTTGTTTGTATGTAGATGACATGCTTATTTTTGGAACCAATGAAGCAATAGTAAATAATACTAAATTATTTCTTTCATCCAAATTTGACATGAAAGACATGGATGAGGCAAGCGTGATTTTGGGTGTTAAGATCATAAGGAAGGGAGATAGAATAATGTTATCCCAAGAACATTATGTAGAAAAACTTCTTAGGAAGTTTGGACACTATGATGAAAAACCTGTGAGTACCCCTTATGATGCTAACACTCAATCAAAGAAAAATCGATGTGAGCCTATTGGTCAATATGAGTATGCCCAAATTATTGGGAGTCTACTACACCTGATGAATTTTTCTCGACCTGACATAGCATATTCTGTGGGAAGGTTGCGTAGATATACCCATAATCCTAATCAAGATCATTGGGATGCGCTTTCTAGACTAATGAGATATCTGAGAGGTACCATGAATTATGGTATTGAATATAGTGGATTTCCCGCTGTATTGGAAGGATACAGTGATGCTAACTGGATCTCAGATTCAGATGAGACAAAATCCACTAGTGGTTATATATTTGCAATTAGTGGTGGTGCAGTTACATGGAGATCAGCCAAACAAACAATAATTGCTAGATCCACTATGGAATCAGAATTTATAGCTTTAGAATTGGCTGGAAATGAGGCTGAGTGGTTGAAAAACTTCTTAGCAAATATTCCTTTAGGAATAAAACCAACACCATCAATATCATTACATTGTGATTGCCAATCGGCAATAGCCATTGCAATGAATAAGACTTTCAATGGTAAAAATAGACACTACAATTAAGGCATAAAGTGATAAAGCAGCTGCAAAAAGATGGAATTATATCAATTGATTATGTGAAGTCGGAAGTTAATTTGGCCGATCCTCTGACTAAGCCTTTGGGAAGGAAATTAATATTTGAAACATCAAGGGGAATGGGATTAAAGCCAATTTGAAATTAATAGGTGATGGTAACCCAACCTTTGTGATTGGAGATCCCATGAAGAATGTTCAATGGGTAAGAACAAGTCACTTGTTAGTTCTGTTAGCACAATCTTATTTATCCCTTCTTATGGTGTGAGAAGTGCTAAACTGCATTATAGACAGGTAAAACTTAAAAGTTTTAATGATTTTTATATCCCTTATGGGTGGTGTATGAATTGTAGCATACACTTGATGAAATCACCTATATGAGTGTCAAGTGAGGCCGCTTGCATGAGATTGTGGCGTAATCTCTAGAGCACTCATGAATACCAGGCGCGCGCATGGCCTATTGGCGCAAAATAGCGTTAACAGCAAGAAATTGTGGGAGTGTGATGTGATTGGTAGACCTCTAACTTACACCAAAGTGTTTTGGTTCAATGAGCGTGCTCCACCAGTTCACTTGTATGTTAAGTCTTATTTGTCTAGGTCTGGTTTAAGTTCAAAAGACACCAGATTCAAAACATTTGCACCAATTGTGAGTAAACCCAAGAAATAAAAAATATTTGTTTTATTCTCTATTAAAAAAAACTTTTAAAATATGTGGGGGATTGTTGTAATTTTTAATAAATATTTCAAAAGTTATAAAAAATATTTTATATATTTT
This sequence comes from Sesbania bispinosa, assembly GCA_026901365.1. NCBI lineage: Eukaryota > Viridiplantae > Streptophyta > Magnoliopsida > Fabales > Fabaceae > Sesbania > Sesbania bispinosa. The sequence goes on along the minus strand of QLOH01000066.1, from coordinate 2,194,673 downwards.
AAAGTTTTAAATTTGAATTCAGTTACTCATTTAATTTATAATTTTAATTGTGAGCTAAATGTTTTGATTTCAAATCTAATTAATCATTATTATACCGTTATTATAATTATGGTACTGTTACAAATGTTGAGTAATTAGTTTTAACATTATTATATTAATTGTTTTGATGCTACAATATTTTATAAAGGGATGTTTCTGGGTTATAGAGTTCATATATTGAGTTACTATCTTGCTGTTTTGAAACCTAGCCAAATTGGTTAGAAGTGCTTGTTAAATCCTGGGGAGTTTTCGAGTATCAATCGAATAAACTCTTGAGGATAGTGTTAACACACGTCTCATGCATCATTGTTCTACGTTTGTTTCTTCATTAGTTCCTACAGTTTTGTCAAAGGATCATTTATTGATAAATGCCCAAAACAACGCTTACAAAACTTGTAGGATGATAAATAAAGAGTATATTACAACAACGCACACTACATATTAAAATAACAAACCAAGCACGAATATTCATAAATCTAGATAGTTTAGCACTCCTAAAAAAATAGAAACATAACCTCCTATTATAAGGAAATTCTGGAAAAGCCTTGGACTTTTCTTCCTTTTTCTTTTTAACTTATTCCTTTCGGATCAACACATATCCAATGATAACTCAAAGCAATAATACACGATATCAACTGCAATCAAATTGAGTAAAACAATGGTGCAAAATCAAGCTCATGTGATAAAGATGTATAAAATGCAAAAGATCTTAGTAAATCAGTGCTGCAAAATACTAAGAGCTAGGCTTAATCAAAATCCATCACATAGAAGATAGAAGTGAAATAAAAATGAGGAGAAAATGGGAGAATCTCTGGAAGGAGTTATGGAGGTAGTGGTCGGGAAAAGATGAGGAAGAGATGGTGGTGGGGTTGGAGGAAGGATGATAAAGTGTGAAAAAAAACCCAAACCCTACATTTGGCCTTTATTGAGTTGAACTAAAAAGTCAAACTCAAAAGTTATTTAGATTTCTACAATAAAATCCTAAACCCTACATTTTTATAAACTTTTACGGGTCAGTCATGTTGACAAATATATATATATATATATATATATTTGAATTATTAATTACATGTTGTTTGATAATCGTCTCATCATAAAATGTTAAGATGTTGCAATCCATTGCTTTCAATAACCAAATGAAAGATGGAAGAATATGAGAGTACTCCAATGCTTCTACCCTTAAAGAATTATTAATTTTCTCTTATCAAAATGAACAAAAATTTGAAAAAGACCTTGCATATAATATGAAATCAATCAATATTCATGTTTCAACATCAAAATACTTCTGGAAAGACATTGAACAAAAATTAGATGAAGAAGAGAAGAAATTATTAAACCTGCAAACATGTGGTGCCATTACTATTTAATTAATTAATGTTTCAATGGATAATCTTAAAGACATTAAATACAAAATCGATATATATAGAATTATTGAATTATAAATAACTTTGTAGAAAAACATATATATAAGCTTGTATAAAGTTCATATACAAAAATTTAATAATAAAAACAGTTTATAGCATTTTTAATACTAAATTGATGAGAAAAAGATGTCTGTGTTCAATAATGCATGAGTATGATTTACGTATCGTTTTCCATTCTTATAGATAGATTGCATTGGGATGCTTTTAAATACATGGCATCGCAATCATTTTGATTACACACCTCGCGTGCGATGTGCTAATGATGGGATATATGTTAATAGATCTATCATATGTTATGACAGCAACACCTCGCTATATATATGTATGTATGTCGCAAATTATCTACAATGTAAATGTCAATGTTTGTTTTATGGGTCAGGATCAGTTGACATCAGATGTCAAACATTAAGACTTACACTAATTAATAACTTTTTGTAGAACGTAAAATTGATTAATCCAACCGTTAAATTAAAAGATATTATGGAGTAGATCAAGTTTAAAAAATTTCATGCAAATAGGAAACTATCAGTACTTCATCACGTCACTTTGTTTTAACGTGTAATATGTTTTTGAAATATAAGTAAAAGTCCGTTGTTAGATAGCATACCTACAAATATCTAAATGATTTGAAATTTAATATATGTGATCATGATGATAATATAATATAATATAATATAATTCAACGTTTGGATTAATCAATTTCACATTCTACAAAAAGTTATTAATTGGTGTAAGTCTTGAAGTTTGACACCTGACGTCAATTGATCCTGACCCTTGTTTTATATATATATATATATATATAATTAAGTCAAATGGTTAATTAGGATGTGGACATGTTTTTCTTGTTATAAAAAGGTCAATAATTGAAGCGGGCTGAATAATTATAGCTAGGTTAGTGCAGGTAAAATAGTTTGATTGAATTCAATCCCGTGATTAAATAGTTTTAAAAAAGTTTTAGAGTTAAATTAGTATGCACTGATAGTGTAAAAGAGTTTTACACCGACGTTTAATCATGATTCTTCATTTATATGACTTTTAAAATATTAATTAGTAAAGTCAACAAACTTACCCTAAATCAAGGGTTATGATTAACCGTCAATGTAAAACTTTTTACAGTGTCAGTGCACAATACTTTTTCTCAAAGTTTTAAGTTACTTGATTTATGGCTTTTTGTCATTTATGGTCATGGACTATATTTATGGTACAAACATTTTTATGGACAATCTTCAAGTACGTACAAACTACGCACCATGTCTTTTTCTTTTAAACAAAAAGATGTAATTGTTTATATTTAGTGGTAAATGATCGTTCCGTATCTTCAAGAATGGTTGTAGACGGCAGTCCTACAGTGGACAGCGACGGCAGTAAGCAGTTGCTGGTGGTGCACCTGTAAGGAATCTGATACTTAAGTCAGAAAGGTATTTCAGCATAGTAACGGTGTATTAGAGTGAAAAGCGTACCTGAGAGATGCACCACTGAGATATTTATAATGTAATTTGGCAGGAAAGTCCGTTAACAGTTGTAACGAATTCCTGGTTTTACGGTGGCACGCGCTCGTCCGAGATTGACAATACGCGTCGCAATATAGGTTGTACTGTGATGTACGGTGCCGTCATATGAATGTCGGTTATAGTTGTAGTTTGTGAAGAATGTCAAATGAGTAAACTATCTCTGTTGATCTCGGATATTATGTATGTTTGTTCAGAATGAAGCAATGATCCCGGACTATGTCGATAGATGTTGTATGTTGATCCACCAATCCTGACCGTGGTATATCGGTCCAGAACAATAAATATCGTGTGCATTATAAAAGAGATGTTTTAAATTGAAATAAAATTTCAAAATATAAATTTAAAAAAAACAAATTAAGAGAAATAATATTTAAAATTTTAAAGAAATACATAGTTAATTCAAATAAATAAAGAGATAAATATGAGTAATTGGGATTTGAAAGCAGGAAGGATTAATTTAACAACTAAGTTTAGGGTGCACAATTAATTTTAAAAACTGTTGCACTGTACACAATTATATTTTAGCCGTTAGATACAAATTTAAAATAATGGATAATGGATCATAAAAATATCTAATGACCAAAATATAGTTGTGTATGGTGCAACACATTTTAAGCTGGTGCAATCTAAAAAACAACATAATTTAAGAGAATGAACAGTTAAGATTTAAGATGACAAAAAAAATCTTAATATATTAATGGAAAATTTAAAATTAATCATTTTAAAAGATTTGAGATTTTAGGGGGAAGTGAAAATTCAAAGTTACTAATAAATTTTAACTAGAAAAAAAACAATTATTATATTTTATTAATTATAATATTTTATCTCGTGCAATACACATAAAATCTATTTATTTTTATATAATTAACATCTTTAGAGATATATTCTAAAATATATGTTTTAATAACAAATAAATACATTAAAATGTGAAAAATTATTGAATTTAAAAATGAATAATTTAAATTTGATTTATAGATATTATAGTATAGTATAGTTTGAATTATATATATATATATAATTATATATATATATATATGATTTGAATTCAATATATAAACAGCGTAGATAATTAGTTTGAATAAGAGATTTAATTCAAATGTACATTATAGGATAATTATTTTGAATTTAAATTATTAATTCAAGAAAGTCAATTACCTTATACCATATTATATTTAATCAATAATATTTTATATAATTTTATAATCATTTCATCTTTTATATAATTTAAATTTTGAGATACTAATCAATTATTGTATTATTTAAATTTTTAAATTTACTCATTTATTGTTATAATTAATATAATTGAGAATTATATATTATTGATTGATACTCCTCCATCCTTTTTATATATAAGAAACAAAAGTATGTATTTTTATCATAAAAATAAGAAATATAGTATTATTCTCAATGATTTAATCGTTGACTTCCTTTTATAGCTTTATCATATGTTTGGGTAGAGAAATTTAAATTTACTAGATTTTGTGTTAAAATAATAAAATAAAGAATTTCAAATGATAAATAGGAGGGATTTTTATGACAAATATGAGGAATTTCAAATGACACATACTAAGAGAGAATTTCAACATTTTTCTATAATGTTTAACTTTTTGAATTATCATTTATAATTCATTTTATGCTTACAATTCATTAAACATTTCCTGTCACAATTTTGAAAATTCTAAAATTCTCCATCCATACACACACTGAATTTATTTGACATGTTAAGGGGGTACCCACCCATTCCCATGAAAGCATATGTGTGCGTGATGTCTTCTTTTCTCATTATTGCAATCATTTAATATTGTGTGTAGTGTTTTTTTCAAAATATATATTTTTAGTCCCTGAAAACATAGTGAAATTTTATTTTGGTGCCTCATTTTTTTTCTTTGTTTTGGTTCTCTATTTTATAAAACCACATACTTTTAGTTCTTCTTATTAATTATATTTCGTTAAGCCACACTTGAAGCTCTACTACAGTTTTTCTCTAAAAATTCATAATTTTCTTTTTGATTTTTTCTCTAGAAAAATTATTTGTAGTAAATTTTCAAGAAACCGCCAATTTTTTACTTAAAAATATTGCTATAAAATTTCTCTTCTTTGTTGTAGAAAAATCCATAGGAAATTTCTAGCAAATTTTAGAATCTAAATGAAAATTTCTAATCTGCAAAAAGAGTCGAAGAAAAATTCATAGAAAAATCTATAAAAAAAATATTGTCATCACTATAGCAGAACATAACTAAGGATGAGTAATAAAATCTTGTGGTGTTTAAAAAACATAAAGGAGCAAAATAAAAAAAAATAAATGAAGGATCAAAATTAATTTTTATTATATTTTCAAAGATCAAAATTAACTGATTTCAACGTGTCTTAAATTTTATTAAGGAGATTGGAAAGCCTAGGTGTAAAACTAATGATGTTCCTATTGAGTAGAATCATAAAATGAGATATGAGGAAGATATTCCCAAGGTTGATAAAGCTTGGTATTAAAGGCTTGTGAGGAAATTAATATACTTGTCTTTGTACCAGGCGTGATCTAGTATATACTGTTAGTGTTGTAAGCTAGTTCATACATGAGGGCAGAACACTTGTAAATTGTTAATTGACCGAATTATATTCTTTGATATCTAATAGATACTCCAAGAAGAGGATTAATTTTTGTTTCCCAAGGGTACAGGTATGACCATGGAAGTGTATATGGATGCAGACTATGCAACTTCAGTTATAGACAGAATATCAACATCAAGATATTAGACGTTTCTAGGAGAAAATTTTCTCACTTCGAGAAGCATGAAATAAAATGTTATTGCTTGTTCTAGCATTGTGACTGATTTTTAAGCTATGACACAAGGAGTATGTGATTAATGTCCTAATCAATCAAATAAAACATAGTCAAATAAAACATATTCAGAATTGAATATAGTAACTAGAGTCAACTTAGATCATCTCCCAAGAAACTCAGTAACACAACTAAGCACCACTGCACACTCCAAACACATGCACAAGGGGGATTTTAAAATTGAAAATAGTTGAAATTGAATTTGAGAAAAAAAAAATAATTCAATAAAAGTTACTTCTCTGGCTTATCCATAACCGAATTTATCATTGATAAAAACTATATATTATTTCTTATTCTTGCACAAATTCTTGTTTGATCAAAATTTTACTTACATTAAAAAATGTATATTTTTATTAAATTAGGTTCGATGATTAAGCACCTTAAAATCCTAATTTGATTAGAGAAATATTGAATTCCACTATATCACAAATATACAAGAATTAAGAAATATTGCATGCAATCCTAATCCCTAAATCACAGAATTAAGAAAATTATAATTTCATCCTCACGTAATATTATGAATTGAATTCGGTGAATAAAAATGAATTGATTCAGTAACCAATTTGAATTATAACTAAACCGAGAGGAAAAGAGAATAGAAGAACATTAATCAAAACAATAATTAGAAAAAAAAAAGTTAATCACAAAACCTCAAAATTAATATTATGGATTTGCACAAGAGAAATAAAACTCAAAACTAGCTATCCTTTTATGGTGGACACTTCAAACCAAATCGCATAGAGAATAGAATTTGCAGAATAAGCAAGAAATAAAAAGAAAGAACTCTTTGAAAATTCCATTCATAAAATTTAAGAATCAAAAGTTTTTCCTAATTGATAACTAACACCTATATATATATATATATATATATATATAGATAAAAATAAGTAGTTGCTCAATCCTTAATAAGAAATATATAAAAACTGGCCTAATATGGTCAGTTCAAGCCCAAATTAAAAATGTAAAACACGTCAATAGAAATAGTTCTTTCTAGAAAAAAATTAAAGCGTGATTTATGACTTGAACATCTCCTAGTTCTGATATCCAAATGGTGTCAAGTTACATATCCAACTAAAGCCCCAAATGTCAGTTTTTTGTAGCAACTCGAATCATCTCAAAATTTGACCTATGGTTCAAGATATAACCTGAAAAGTAAACAAAGATCATTAGGCCAATCAAATCCGATTTTAGACAAAATAAGCAACGAAGCCCAAATGATTTCCAATAGATCTAAGATCAACTAAATTAGTGTAATTAAGCCTTAATATCATTCAATTATACAAAGATTAAGGTTCCAAAGTATGCAGTATGTAAGCTATTGTGGAAGAAAATTATAGTGGATGGTTTGAAGATCAAGGGTGAAAAGGCCTATGAAATTGTTATGTAATAACAAATTAGCTATACAACATTGCTCATAACCTACTTCAACATAACATAACAAAACACATTGAAATAGGTCAACACTTCATTAAAGAGAAGTTGGAAAGTGGTTAGTTAGTAACAACCTTTGGCCCAATTTGGATACACTTCTGCAGAAGAACTTCTAGAAGATAAAAGTAGAATGAATCAAAGAGGTCAAATGAATTTAACTTCTCCATAAGTTGAAATTAGTTACTTATAGAGAAGTCAACTTATGGAGAAGTTAAATGAGAGAGCTTTTGGAGTAGGTGGGCTACAAAGACTAATTTCAACTTATGGAGAAGTTAAGTACGTTGGACGGAAGTGATTTAAAATCAATTCTACAAAACCATGGTTTTGTCCTGTAACAATTTAAAACAAACAAGCACTGAATCGATAAGTCTTATTGTTTGATGAGTTGCGTTGTTTTGTTTTTTTTGTTTTATGCTATATAACTGTCATTTATAATCAAATACAAGAGATATTCCCACTAAACCTATCCACCACGTCCTAACCCACTAATCCCCACTTTCTGTATGATACTAGAACCTAGAACGTTGGTAGACAACTAGAGTGAGAATAACTATCCCATCGGCTAATCTGCAGTTAAGCTTTTAACCAATGATTGAAATTTCAGCTTCTCCCCATCAGCTACCCTTGGTGTACAAGTTTTTTCTTTTGGTCGTTTGATCTGTTAGGAAATTGTTGAAACCAATTTCTTATTCACATCCCTAACCTTGTGTTTGGGTAGAGAAATTTAAATTTACTAGAATTCATGTGTTAAAATAGTATAAAAAAGAATTTCAAATGACAAATAGAAGGATTTTTTATGACAAATAGAGAAATTTCAAATGACAAATATTGAGAGAGAATTTCAACATTTCTCTTTTATGTTCAAACTTTTTGGACGGTCATTGTCAATTCCTCTTATTTTAACAATTCACTCAACATTATCTATTATAATTTTGAGAATTCTAAAATTCTCCATCCAAACACAAGGTAAAAGTTAGGAAACAATACTATTGAATTACTTTTGTGCTTCTTGGACTTGGTCTTCCTTGTGCACAGTTACTAAAAAGATTTCAATCTTATTTGTTGTGCTCTTCTTTTAGCTACCTATTGGGTCCTGGACTTATCTTAGCCCGTGTCTCGGCTAGTTCTTCGTTCAGTTGTCATCCTGTCAACTAAAGGCATCTCCATCGCAGAGTTCTTGATTAAAAATAAAAACTATGGGAAGAAACTTTCTTCGTCATTGGAGATGCTATCACCTGGAATGCTAATTCTTATTTTAAAGTTATGAGGTGCTTAAATAAGCACTATATGCTTACGAATAAAAAAATAAATAAAAAAACTAATTTACGGTCGTCTACTCAGATCGGTTGTGACTAAAACAAATTTTATCAACGAAAAATATAAAGACAAAATACCAATAAATTTTAGAGAATGTACAAAAAATCAGGAAAATTACAAAAAAAAAAGAAAAAAATACAAAGCTAGACTCACATAAAAATTATAAGAGTTGCTTGAAAAGTAAAAAGTGATAATGTATACATGTAACACCCACCTAAAAATTAATAAAATATTCTTTAAACAACTTAGGTGGAGTGCTTCATTAGATCTAGATATAGTCTAAAAAACCATTTTTTACTAACTACTAATCCAACTTGGGTGCGGTGCTTCATTATTATCTTTAAAAAATTAAAAATATATACTTAATGGCTATGTTAATCTTTACGTGAAACCTTATAAGTCAATTATTTTTAAATGGATGGACCATACATAAATTAATCAAATAATATATATGATACGAGGTCATCTTATTTTTTACTTATTAATATAATTAAAAAATGAAATATTTTATTCATTTTTGGAATTTAGTCTAGTTATTATGGGCAAAAGTGCAAGAAAAAAAAAAGAGACACCACCTTTGACTATAATATATTTGAATTGAATTGAATTGAACATATATATATAGTACTTTTAACACAATTTCATCATGAGACGGAGAGACCTAAATGGCAACATCACCATTTAAACAAATCATATATAATCATACTTTCTGCCACACATGAGAAAACTTGTCAAGTGATCCTTCTAAGTTATATATTGCTCATCCAATTTTTTGTTAAATTTCAGACAAAATGTCCAAAAACTCATTACATTGTATTCAGAAATGCAAACACATTCCGAACCGCATGGCCGGAAGTTATCAGTTTGCAATTTCCGAATTTCATACAGCAAAAGAATTAATATATTGTATGGAACCCATGTAATTAGGCTGTAAAACACCATTAATTTACATTTTTGGATTTTAATGATCATTTTATTTTGTTTTTTTCTACAATTAAAGTTTTGTTTCAGTTTTTTAACAAGTTAATTTATTTTTTCTCAATATAATTTGTGCATTAACAAACATAACAATGAATTGGGGGCCCTGCTAGGGACATATATCCATAACTAGTTTTTCGCGTAGACCCCGGTGTATGGTGAAGTCAAGACAGTTGAAAATAATCCAAAAAATCTGATATTTCTAAAATATTAGAGTGAGCGGAAGTTTTCAACTTTAATTTGTCCAACATATATGTGATGGAATCACATTTAATTAATGTACGTTTTTTATGCAATTTTTAATTCAATCTTAATAGAAATACAAATTTAAAGCGTAAAAAAATATAAAAAATACATGTATTTAGTATTTAGTTAGATTTTTGTGAAAAATAGTAAATAATCATGTCAATTCAAGCATGTTTTTACTTCTAATGAATTGATTTTGTAATTGAAAGACAAAACCAAGATATTAGACGCAAGCAATGAAGATCAAATAACATATGTTTTCGCCCCTAGGGGAAGAATTCATCGATTTTACTAATTCTTTCTTTTTCCCTATTATCATTTTCTAGTCTTATTAAATTAACTTGTTTGGATTGAGAATCATGGGATTAGATCTAGATATGACTGGATAGATTTTTTATTCTAGTAATTGAGAGTAGCTCAGTGTAAGATGGATAATTATATTGAATTCTTCCATTTTATTTATGTTAGTTTTGTTTTTATTTAATTTTAGATAATTTTAATGCTTGTGAATTTGTTAGATCTCTTATTCACATGATTTTAGATATCATGAGAAGAACTAAAAGGTGGACCTTAATATTAGAAACTCTAAAATTAAACATGAGACTCTAAATCATGAAAGTAGATTTGGTTAGAAGGATCACTAAATTATCATAGAACTTAATGGGTTTAAAGTGATTCAATTACCACGAAAGTAGGAGTTGATCTAATCAAATACGTTATTGAGATTATATATGAAAGGAAGCAATATTTACCTTATAGGATAATTCAACTTCAAAACAAAAAAACTTGGTTAGAGGGTAATATTTACATATTTGTTGGTGCTCAGTGTGGTGAATCCTAATTATTGAAAGCTTTTAGATTTATTTCATCTCAATTAATAATTGAATTTTTTAATTTATTATATTTTCTTTCATTTAATAATTAGATTTTATTTTATTCTTTAACCAAGTCCTTTTTATCTTTCTTGATCCTAAATTTGATTGGGTGTATCTAGATAACAAAATTATGCACAATTGATAGTTAACAATATAATTCCTCAAGAGACTAAATATATCTTTTATGCTACATACTTGACTAAATTGTGCGCTTGTGATTTGCATCAAAATCAAAACCTTAGGCCCCGTTTGAGGTGGTTGTGAATTTTCAGTTTTTTATTTTAAAAAAATTTAAACCAAGTTTTTACAACTTAAACCTTTTGTTATTTTTAAAATGTCTATTTTAAAAACCACAAAAAAAAGTTTTTAAATTTTAATTTTAAAAATATTTGATTTAAAATTTTTAAAAATAAAAAACTTATTTGAAAATCAACAAAATGAGGTTTCAATTTTTAGTTTTATGTTATAAAAATTTAGTTTAAAATTTTTAAAAACAAAAATTGAAAATTCGTAACATGTGATTCATTAACTTGACATATAAGTATTACTTCTTTGTTGTTTATTAGTCAACAGAATCCTTAACGTAGTAACATAGAAAATTAAATCTCAAGTACCAACCATCAATCCATTGGAATGATAACCGACATGGACCACACAGTGCATAGTGTCGTGCTTTATATGATTTTTATCCTTTTGCTTATTCCCTTTCTGACTTTCTTTCCCTCTTATACAAGTTTACAAAGCTTTCTATTCAATGAACCCCCCACCCCCACGGCGAACAACCTTCACTAGTGTGTGTACTATACAAACTAACAAAGGTAATACGTTAATTTGATCTACATAAAAGGTTAATTTCTTCAGCATTATTGTTTGGAAAGCAGCTTCCCCCCAATTCTTTTACAATTGTAGCTCATGAACCTAAAAGTCCTTATATTTTGAACCACTGGTCATCTAAATATGTGTAAATCAACATGGTTTTTAGAATAATCCCACTTGTTTTCTTTTTCAACCTTTTACAAATAAAAAGGATGATCCATTGTTAAAATTCCATATATTTCCTTTTTGTAAGAGTATTCATCCACATGAGAGACTAATCTCTCTAATTATACATGAATTTAAGAATCGAATCTAGAATTATATGTATATATTTAAAGGATCGGAACTTAATCATTTCACTCTGATCAACGTATATATATACACCACCTGTTAATAATTTTATATAATTAATTTCTAAATTTGTGTGTGTGTTATCTATTCATATTTGGAAAATAAGTAAAATATATAAAAGGAATATATTCAGATATATAATAAAGGAATTAATTAATATATTAAGAAAAAAATATAATTTAAGACTCTAAATTAAAATGTCCTTGTTATAACAAATGCACATGTCCATGACTTTAGGGATCCTGCCCACCATGCATAGAGTCATGTCTATCACCATATATGTCACTTTGACTTGGACGCAAAACTTTTTTTGTTTCTATGTACATGAGAGGAATGGAACCGGTAGTGGAAGATATGATATCAATATAGCATTATGTGATAGAGGACCCTACTTCATTAACTCTACTTGTGTCCCACATAGCAGGTGGCGAGTCATCATATATCATAAAATTATCAAAGTGACCATACCCATCTATATCCAAGTTTTTGAGTGTTCTTTCCCCTTTTTGACCTTTCTTTAATTCACGTGGAAAGGGAAATCAATTACAGGTGCAAAAGGAATTAGCTAGCTTTTATCTTTTATTCCTTTGCAACAGTTACTCCCACTCCATTTTCCCTTGCAATATATACAATTTTGAAATATATCCTTAATTGCCCTAGATCTGCACATCAATTTTCTTTGATTGCATTAATTATAAATAATTATAAAAAAATTAAAATAGAGCTTGCATTAATTGTGAAATCACAATAACATCAATTGTTGCTGGAATACGATCGAAGTGGCAAAGGTGGTTGGTGGTAACCATGATTCAGAGGCACCATGGCAATGTGGATGAAGCACATCAACAACGATGATTGTCGATGATGATAGTTGCTAGTGACAATAATTTATTATTTATATCATCAACAAAGATAATGAATAAAAAATATTAAATATTTTTAAATTTATTTTTTAATTGTTATTCTAGATCGTATAAGCAAAGAATTTAACATAATATAAATAATTCACCATTTTTCAATTCTATCAAATCAGTGTTAGAATGGTAATTGTTCAAATCTGGAACTCGGACTCGGGTGCTCCAAGAATCTCGGATTCGGGGCTTGGGAATCTCGGACTCAGGATTGAACTATGATGTCTCTCTACTCGGTCCACGGTAGGGGGAGTATACCTGCAAAGATACTTTGACACCTAAGTCAACCAGAACTCTAGCAGAGTAACAGTAAATGGAGTAATTAACGCGTACCTGACATCTGACATTACTATTATTTATGGGGAATTTCTAGGGATTTGGGCCTTTGAGTTACCCATGGGACGTGAACCGGTATGGGTCTGTACAGACATGTCCATGGTGTTCTTACTAGGGTTTCTAATGGTTTATGGACTAGACTGACTTGTGCGATTGAACTGACTTCATGCAATCAACACTTAGTAGTTACTAGACTTTATTGAGCTGACTTGCGCGAACTCAAATGCTAATGGTCCGTAACAATAATATATACCAATTCTAACGCATATAACTAAAAAATGGAATAATTAAAATATGGGAAAATATTTAATCCCAATTCAACAGAATTGGTTTTGAAGTCACTCCAAAATATTTGTCAGCAAATGATTAGCTAAAAAACAAAGTATATAGGTTGCAATTTTTTTGTCCAATTCATGGATATCCTCTATGATAGTCAATTTTGTTCAAGTTGAGAAAATCACATTATAATAGGATTAATTCTTCCAACGGCTTCAATTTGGCATGTAAGCTAGCAAAGTTAGCCTATTAAACATACAAATGGAATTTGAATTTAAGAGTTTTATTAACATATTAGGAAGAAAACACACACACAAACACATAATAACAAAAGACAGAAGAATGAGGGTATTGAACCATAAGTCTTAAGCTTTCAGTTTCTGTTAATTCTGTTAGTTGTTAATTTTTTTTAGTTTTCCTTGTATTTAAGTTGTATTTCTCCGCTCTAATCGATTAAAAAGTTCAATTCATCTTTTATCAAAACTCTTTTAGAGGGAAAAAATAAAAAAGAAAGCTAGAAACATTGGGATCATGCATGTAAAAGTTTTCTCAACATTATCTTAAAAGAAAACTAGAAGGAATGGGGACAATATATTTAAATCATGTAAAAAAATGATTTTTTGTATCTTTCCTTTTAAAGTGTTAGTTATGTGTGAAAAATAAAGAAATAAGACAAAGTTGTATAATTAAAATCTCCCCGTTATCAAAGGAGTCCATAAATTCAGCACAAAAGAAAATTGCACTATTATTTTTTCTGGTGACATGACACTACCACACGTTTAATGAGAAGATTCGAATAAAAATATTCAAACCTTGTTGACAAAGCATTATTTGTGCATAAAAGAAAATGATGAAATTTGGAGTAAAAGAGACAGAAAGGGTAATATGACAAAATTGTCAAAACCTGCTTAACAACTTTTGTTCCCGCTTTCACTCCTGATCTTCTGAGCAACATTTTTTACTTTTCTCCGCAAATCCCATTGTTACAAGAACCACATCCTTTCCCCTTTTTTTGCCTAGCTATTTAATTAAATGCTCAAATCAAAGACACCAAGATAAATAGAAAAGCACACCGAATGAATAAAAGTAACAATCAGCCACCTAACTTGCAGATTTTGAAACATATATTTTTATTAAGATGATTAGATAAGTTAAAAATGTAACATATATTCACTAATCCGGGAAAGATAATGTAACTTTTAAAATAAAAAAGGAAGAAAGCATAATTTAAACCTCTTTTGAAAGAAAAGAGTGTAACTTACTCAAAAGAAATAGTTGTGCGTGCAGCTATAAACCCGTTAATAGCAATATCATAAAAAATAAACTTGAAATCAAACTCATACCGTTATACGATTTTCACATCATGGATTGATTGATTTAATTAATTGAATTTATGATTGAACAAATAGAATGAAATAAAAGATTATAGCGGTTTTGGATTTTAAAATATCGGTTCATGATGTACACTGTATACACTACTTGACTGGTTGATTTACCGCAAAATCACGTTTAATCCAAACACGTATTATACTGGTTAGATGTTTATAATTTTTTTAAAGAAAATTATATGGAAAATGATTTGTAAACAAGTCTAGGTATCACAACTTTCTACCATGTCTCTTAACTGTAATCAAGCGAACTATGGGGTTTCGGTGTGGAACATGATATGTGATATGAGGTAGAGATAAAAAGGTTGAATTTCACTATTTGTGTCTATAAATAATTTTTTTAACGGTAACTATAAATCATAGTTGAATTTATATATGTGTTGTCACGTATAAAATAAGATATAAAAAGCAAGGTATGTCCCACAAGGGAGGCCCATTGCTTTGGACAATTGCAATCTATGCAATGAGCACCACCTGTTTAACGAAAATGGCCAAAGAACTCCCCCAACAGCAACATCTCCAACTGGGTCTCTGTCTCTTTCTCCACTTCACTACTACTACCTTAAACCCACTACTACTGTACTTTTATCTTTCCCTTCACATTCTCTTGTTCTGTTTCACTATCCTTTGTGTTTTTTCTCACTCCCTATGGACCGTACTGACAAGCAGCAGCAGCAGCAATTGTCCTTGGCCAAGAGTGCCAGGCATAGATGCAGTGAATGGTATGTTTCATTTTCCATCCTTTCTCAGTCTACTTTTCCTGCTCTGACTGACTTCCATGCCTTTCTTTTTGTTTTTTGGTGCTGGTTTTGCTTGTTTCTTGTTTTGCTTCACTGAAAATTTGTTACTTCAAGGGTGAGTTTCTGTTTCTGCATATATGTTGTTTTCTTGTGGCATTCTTATTACTTTCATGGGTATTGAGTAGTTTTTTCTTTGTTCAATTTTTGCTTTGTGTTGCCAATAAGGTGATCTATTGAACAGCCAGTTTGTGGCATGTCATGTAGTCTTGCAATTATGCTAATTAACTTGGTTTCTGCTAAAGATTGTTGTTACTGAACTTGCTTTTTCTATGGTTCTTCTGAACTTGATGCTGGAATGGAATGATCAAAGATCTGTTCTAATATTGTTATGATATGATGTTATGAAGTATCTCAATATTGATCTTCTATGTTATCAATGAACTCTTCTACCTGCTTCTTTTTGCATGGAATGGCTTCTTCTTGGGTATTTGGATGCTAAAAGTTTTGATCTGGACATCTTGATTACACTGTAACACCATCTGAATTATTGTTGTGAACTGTATTTTCCATCTTAATTAATTGAGCTAAGGGTATGGGATTTCAGTTTTAAAATGACTTTTATTTTCTTCTTTTGGTTTGGACCTTTGTGGAATTAATGCAGGCAATATCATTTAATGAAAAAAGTTATAATTGTACTTTAAAACCGTTACCATTTTTTGTTCTTGAATGATATGGTCACATAACTCAATTTTGCTACATTCACATGTCTTTTTCCTTATCTTTTTCTTCTGCTTTTTGTCATTGGTAGAAAAGTTGTAGTGTGATTTGTGCCTTGTAAAGCAGGGACATGTAAGTGAAGGAATGAGGGTAGTATGGGATGTTTATATGCATCTTAATTCCAAAGCAATTACCTAATTGGTATTGATGCCTTTTTGGTTCTGATTGATTATGAGTGTTTTTATCCTTCTAAGCAAAGGAAAGATCAATTTTCTTATATGCTTATATGTTCTCTTAAAGAGTATGATGAGTGAAAAACTCAGTGTATGAATTCTTCTAATATAAAGTCAAGAAAAAGACAGTGTTGTTCCTCAACCAACTCTTGAAATCCAAAGTTGGTCTTGAACTTAGTGCATACTTCAAAGGAAAATAAAAAAACTGTTCCTTTTTAATGATTTACCCATTAACCTTTTGTAGGATTTTTCGGGATGTACCAAGTGATATAACTATAGAAGTCAGTGGAGGAACATTTTCATTACACAAGGTAAGTACTTCCCTTGTTTAATTTGGAATTTTTTTTAATATGATTCTTAATAATGACATGACAATGACTATGCAGGAGTTCGTCTCTGTGATTGTTCTAACTGTTGTTATTTTTGTCTGAAGTTTCCTCTTGTCTCCAGAAGTGGGAGAATTAGGAGACTAGTTGCAGAACACAGGGATTCTGATATCTCAAGAGTTGAGCTTCTTAATCTACCAGGAGGTGCTGAATGCTTTGAACTGGCTGCCAAATTCTGTTATGGCATTAACTTTGAGATCACATCAAAAAATGTTGCACAACTATGTTGTGTTTCTGATTACCTTGAAATGACTGAAGATTTCTCAAAAGACAATCTTGGTTCCCGTGCTGAGGAATATCTTGATAGTGTTGTTTGCAAGAATCTTGAAATGTGTGTTGAAGTCTTACAACAATGTGAAAACCTACTTCCTCTTGCTGATGAGCTAAAAGTAGTTAGCCGCTGCATTGATGCAATAGCTTCAAAAGCTTGTGCAGAGCAAATAGCTTCAAGTTTCTCAAGATTGGAGTATAGCAGTTCAGGGAGGTTGCATATGAGTAGACAAGCAAAATGTGATGGTGACTGGTGGATAGAAGATCTTTCTGTTCTAAGAATTGACATGTATCAAAGAGTCATAACAGCCATGAAATTTCGTGGGGTTCGTCCAGAGAGTATTGGTGCTTCCCTTGTGAATTATGCACAGAAAGAATTGACAAAGAAATCCAGTTTGTGGAATCCTTCTAGCCAGACTAAAGTTGATTCAAATTCCACTGTGCATGAAAAGCATGTGGTTGAGACCATTGTTAGCCTTTTGCCAGTTGAGAAACTTGTTGTTCCAATCAATTTCCTTTTTGGTCTTCTTAGAAGTGCAGTGATGCTTGATTGCTCAATTGCTTCTAGACTTGACCTAGAAAGAAAGATTGGATCACAGCTAGATGTTGCCACTCTTGATGATCTTTTGATTCCATCTTTCAGGCATGCAGGTGATACCTTATTTGATGTTGACACAGTTCATAGAATTTTGGTAAATTTCTGTCAACAGGATGATAGTGAAGAAGATCTAGAAGATGCTTCTCTTTTTGAATCTGACAGCCCTCATTCACCCTCACAAACTGCATTAGTTAAAGTGTCAAAATTAGTGGACAACTACCTAGCTGAAATTGCCCCTGATGCAAACTTGAAGCTTTCTAAGTTTTTGGTCATTGCAGAAACCTTGCCAGCACATGCTCGCACAGTTCATGATGGCTTATATCGAGCAATTGATATTTACTTAAAAGTATGTTTTGTTACCTTTGCTTCATTATATGTGTACAAAGATTTTGCTGCTTGAAGTGTTGAATATAAGCAAAAGAAAAATCCTATTTCATGTCAAATATATACTTTCTCTAGATTTTCACAGAAGGGTACCTGCCTAACCACTCTCTTCTTGAAGTGGTTGACAAAATTGTATACAAGATTTGCATATCATGATTCATAAACTTTACTGGCTTAATCAAACTTATGTTGTAAATATGATGTCTAATATCTATCTATTCTCAAATTCTTCCCTTAGGCAAGAAGGAAAATTTGCAATTTAAAGCTGATTCTTTCTGTAAATGCATTTTCAGGCTCATCAAGGTTTGTCAGATTTGGACAAGAAGAAACTATGCAAATTGATTGATTTTCAAAAGCTTTCTCAAGAAGCTGGAGCACATGCTGCACAAAATGAGCGCCTTCCTCTTCAATCAATAGTGCAAGTTCTGTACTTTGAACAACTAAGGCTGAGAAATTCTTTGTCCTGCACCTATGGGGAAGAAGATCAGAAGCCAATGCATCAATCATGGCGCATAAGTAGTGGTGCATTGAGTGCAGCAATGTCTCCACGAGACAACTATGCATCATTGAGGCGCGAAAACCGTGAGCTCAAGCTTGAGTTGGCTAGACTAAGAATGAGATTAAATGATCTAGAGAGGGAGCATGTTTGCATGAAGAGGGACATGGCAAAGTCTGGATCACGTAAATTCATGAGTTCTTTCTCCAAAAAAATTGGTAAGCTTAGCATCTTTGGACATAGTTCTTCAAGAGGATCAAGTTCTCCATCAAGGAATTCTCATAGAACAGATTCAAAGGTGATTGAGAGAACCTGTGCTAGCACAGAGTAGGTAAATGTGTAAGTGTAACTGCCATTTTGCTTTTGTTTATCTTTCAATGTACCCAACTAGGCAACTGTAAGTTATGGTCATGGTGACATATTCACTTCATTTTGTTTATCTTTGTTCCTTTTTGGCCACCTTTATGTTAGTGCAACTAGGAGGCTCCTCTTGCTTGCAGGTTCAGCTTTTTGGTGATTGCTGCATTAGCTTTGTTGTGTATAAAATGTTGACATGAATGTGTAGTCAAATATGTTAAAACTTAAAAGTTTTTCTGTCCCATCTTTACTTGAA
This sequence comes from Sesbania bispinosa, assembly GCA_026901365.1. Classification (NCBI taxonomy): domain Eukaryota; kingdom Viridiplantae; phylum Streptophyta; class Magnoliopsida; order Fabales; family Fabaceae; genus Sesbania; species Sesbania bispinosa. The sequence goes on along the minus strand of QLOH01000066.1, from coordinate 2,175,501 downwards.
ATACTTTTCCCTCCTAATAGCTTGTCCTGAAAGTATTTAGCTACAAGGGTGATATTCTTGTTCTTAAAGTTTACTATGTTAAAATCCTTGGCAGTCATTTGTCATTTGACTTTCAAGAGAAAATTGTGAATTATTTACTTCTGTAAATGATGTCACCATAAATATACGGGCTACAGACCCTTGGGACGGAAAATGTTTCTTTATGTGATGTTAATTAAGCCACATAATCACCAATTCACCATTGGCAACTTGTTTATCATCTGAAATACAAAAATATGGTAATAAAAAACATTCCTGACAATAAGGAATACCTTAGAAATGTGTTTGTTTTAAGTTATATAATTTCGTTTCAGGGAATAACATTCCTATAAATATTATTTCAAGGTTTATTATTTCCAAGTATATTGACACAGATGTGTTTGGTTAACTATTATTTAGTTTATATTATAATTATCAAAATATCCCTATTATGAAAAACATAATTTACGAAAAATATGGAAGCATGAAGGGATAAGTTAGAATTTTCATACAAATAAGATGAGAATGTATTATTCCCAACCTTTTTTCTTGGGAATAATGAAAACCATGAGAATGTAGGAATTAGGAAGTTATTTTTTTCATAGAAACACTAGAAATATTTTTTTTTTTAATCTTGTAACAATATAAAAATACACTTTCTCTCCACATATATTCCTAGGAATATATATTTATAACATCAAACAAACACCTCCTTAACCAAGGAAATGAAGGAATGATTGGTTGCATATGGAAAAAATAAAATCTCACGGGGAGAACTAGTTGTATCATGATGTAATGTTCCTGACTCAAGGAATTCTCTCTCGTAAATAATACAAAGAGCGTGTTTGTTAAAATTAGCTGCAAAAGGTAGCTGATTTGATTGAAAGTATTTGATAAAACTAATTGAAAATAATAAAATGATATATAATGGTATCATTAATCATTATATAATACCTGTTCAGAGTTGTTGAGCGATAAAATTCTAATAAATGTTCAATTAGTAGCTGAAGAAGGGAGCTCTTTTTAAAAAACTACATCAAGTAGCTTCTCTAAAAAAACTAGTAAAAAGCTACTCCCTCCGGTCCTATTTAAAAGATAACGTTTGAAACTTTTCCATGGTCCTATTTATAAGATAAAGTACACAAATCTAGAAACATTTATTTTTTTCCCATATTTGCCCTTGTTGACCATTAAAGGTTTTAAGGTGACACAATTACCATTGTAGTAGAGTTTAATTTTAGATAGGGTAAACTTGTAATCTTATAGAGTAATTTCTTGAAAATCAACGTATTAATTGTTTTTCTTAGTATGTGTGTTTTTGTCTGAATTGTCTTATAAACATGACCAGAGGGAGTAGTAGCTATCTAAAATGATACCTTACCAAACACGGATCAAATAATTTTAACTACTAATTTCAGTTTTATGGTGTGTTTGGTTTGCATTGAATTCACGTTTCAAACGTGGATCCGTATAGAAGCTATTCTCGGTAATGTTCGACCAAATCCACGTTTCAAACATAATTTTGGGGTAAACCAAGCATACACTTAATCTAGTTAAAATATCTTAACAAACACACTAAAAACCCCTTAAAACAAAGAAGTTCCCTCCAACCACACCAAAATCATTCCTTATATACTCAAAGAACCTTACTACATAGGGTCCTATATCCCAATTCACTAGTTCCACAAAAGCGATAACACTAACAACCACCAGTTCCTCACTAGAGTGTCCTATATCCCAATTCCTTTTTGTCCGTACTTTGTAGGATTCAATAGTTCCTTATTGAAACCACCATATAATCAAGAATGATGAAATTGATTCTGTACTGTATGTGCTTGTCGTCAGTAAACATTATATACCAAACAACATCGAAATGCAAAGATATTCTTGCTTTGACTGTGGCGACAAGCGTGCCCTTCTGTCCCTATGGTTCACTTATTAAGATCAAACTCTTCGTAAAAGTCGAAGGTTCATATGTACTATGAATTGCACTTGATCCACTTGTAAGTCAACTGTGCATTGTTTTTTGGTTACATTGCAGATGTGCAAGCACTTATAGTCAGAAAAAGGACAAAGCGTGATTTGGAACAAATGATAAAAATGTTGAATTTTATATATCACCCAATAAATTAAGAGGATAACTTTTTATTTTATCATCATATACACAATATTACTCAAAAGTCAAAAACACATATTTTTTTATCCCTTTTTTTCCTTAATTCTTTTTTCTATATGTCCAAATTGCTTGTTTTGTGTATTAATCACCAAACAATAGATAAAATAAAAAGTTATATTATGGCATAGTCTTTGTAATATGTTGTTCTACTTGTGCTTTTTTCCAGTATGCATCAAATGCAACCTAAAGTGCAAAATTGAAGGGATTTTAATAAACTAAATTGTTACATAATGAAAAATAAAAATGGTTCCCTAAGCTCTTCAACTCATTATTTTGGGTGGAAGAATGCCAACTGTGAATGATGTTAATTTCCATTCTCTGTAAGTAGTGATAGCAAATAGAACACGCATGCAAACTCAGACACGATTATGATGTCCGAAGCTTTTATTTATCTTTTTTTCTCTTTCGACGGAAAAGGAAAGAGAGCGAGCATGGGGAGAGAGAGAGAGATAATTCATCCAAAACAATTTTTCAGAAAGGAGGGAAAAATCGGGTAAGGCAGCGTTTCTTCTTTTACATATTTAATCTGTTGGTTTCAATAAAAATATCTTTGTCCATTTAATTTCAATGTAATTGCACTGCATTTGATTTTTTTTTTTTTTCCTAGAGTATCCTCTCACGCCACTAATCTCTCGGGGTACTGTCAGGCGCAAAGTGGGGACCCCTCCCAATAGTATTTTTTTCATACACATGAATCCAAGGATCGAATTCAGGACTTCATGCTTAAGGAACCCGAGCCCCTTCCACTCGGACCAATACATAGTTGGAAATCATTTTATATTACATATGTGGAAATCATTAACAAGATTAGAACTTAAAATTCTATCCAAATTCCTGTAAATCCTGTGGTCCCTCATCCCTCTAGACAGTAGACACCCGCCCACTAGTTTTTTTTTTAATAAGAAAATACAGGCCTATGTTGGTGAAAAGTGAGTACGGAAATAAAATATGAGTGTGTTTCATAAAACTAGCTGATAAGTTAGCTGTTAGTTGATAAGCTCCTAGCTTATAAACTCCGAGCTGATAAACTAGCTTATAGAATTAGAAGTGTTTGGTAAAACTAGTTGATAAGCTAGTTGATAAATGTAAAATGACATAAAAGGGCATAACTACATAAATTTTATTATATAAATTCTATTTGTGTTTTCTAGAAAAAAATATATTATAGTTTTTTTTTTTAGAAAAATAATTAAATTCTAATTAAAGAGTGTTAGGGAAGACGATGAAAGTAGCTACTAACTTATTTGACTAACTTATAAGTTAGTTTGATCAACATAATAGTGTTTGGCAAGGCACAAACTTCTAGCTTATTTTAGGAGTTTTTAGCTTATAAGTTACAAGGTAGCTTAGCTAGCTTATAGCTTCTAGCTTGTAACTTATTTATTTTTCTTCCACTTTTATCCCTTATATTTTAATAAAATTTTCTATTTGTCTTTCTTTTACGTCTTTTTATGTTATTTTACATTTTTTACCTAGAATATCAGCTAGAATTACCAAATACTTTTAATTCAATAAGTTAGCTAATTATAAACTTGGAAGTTGGAACTTATCAGCTAGAAGCTTATAAGTTAGGTTAATTAATTAAAAGTGTTTGATAAAAATAGTTGATAAGTTAGATAATAAATGTAAAATAGCATAAAAATACGTAAAAGGAAGACAAATAGAAAAAATTATTAAAATATAAGGGATAAAAGTGGAAGAAAAATAAATAAGCTAGAAGCTATATGGTAGCTAAAATAGTTTGTAGCTTATAAGCTAGAAGCTTGTGCTTTACCAAACACTTTTATGTTGGTCAAACTAGCTTATAAGCTAGTTAAATAAGCTAAAAGTTAGCTTATTGGTCTTACCAAATACACTCTATAAAGAGGGGAGAACTCTATCAAGCCAACTTCTCTAAACAAGGGTTGAGGTCAAACCCAAACATTAAACACCGTCAAACCAAATTCTCAGCAGCCCAATGAGCCCAATGGAATCATCGGTTGTGACTTGTGATACAACTGTTAGACAATGAAAGAAAGTTTAAAGAGCGGAGAACTCTATAGAATTGTTTTTTACACAACTCATTTTTTAATCCTACACATTCCAAATACCGGAAAGAACAATCCTATAACACATTAGGCAGACATCCATTTATTGACAACTTATTGCCAATAATTTGTTTTTCCAAATATCAACAATAAATTTCTGGAAACTACTGGCAATAAGTTTCCGGTAAACAAGTGTCTGCCTAATGTGTTACCAACAATTAGAAAAGTTACCAAAAATCAGTTTCTGGTAAACTTCTTCAAAAGGAAAAAAGCATACAAACTCACAACGATGAAGTACGGTTTCAGCGAATTTAACGTTACACGATTTATGTTTGAATAGGATTATTATAGCAGTTCAATTAGCATGAATTAGGGTTTATAGAATCACCATCAGAAGGGGAGAAAGCAATTGGTAAGGGAGAAAGCAATTCAAATAAAGAGCAAATAATTTAGAAGCTTTGAATAGGACTACTAATGATGGGAGGGGGAGAGAGAGAAATGTATTTAAATATTTAATATTAAAAAAAGGAATTTTGAGAAATAGAAAAAAAATAGAATGTGTAATATAAAAAATGAGATGTGTAAAAATTAAATCCCCAAACATAATTAGCTTTCAAGCCCGTCAAGTCCATCACTAATAAACTTTAATTGTTTGGGCCGTTGCAAGGGGTTGAATCCAATACAAGCAAGTTGTGTGTAAATTATGTGATTATAACCAAAGAGTTATGACTTACTTGGCAACACAAACCAAGATTGTGGAAAGAATTTTCGGGTCCAATCCTCACTAAACACACTTTTAGAGAGGGGTGGAGAACCTTAACCGTGACTAAGCCCCGAACAGGATTGCCCCTTATAATAGAGGATACATGTGATTAACAAAAAAAAATTATGTTACTATGGCAGTTGAGGTGATGTGGCTATTGGCTAAGCATGGAGGTGATCGAACTCTGATATGGGGTTTGGGTAATTAGTGGGGTGAAGTATTTGGGTGAGTACAAGGAAATTTGAGTCACTTTTGCCATGAGTTTAAGTGTGTTTAGAGTGAGAGATTCCATGTGGTCTTGATCGTGTGTTGGATTTGGTTAGGAATGTATGAAGAAATTTGGTGTTGGTAGATTTGGGTTTGGAACTAAGGGCTCTTTTGTATTTTCCATTTTAAGTGCTTCATAAGGAAGCTGATCATTATAAATATTAGGTTACAAGGTCATTGGCATGCCAATGTAATTGTTTACTAAAATGAGACAGGTTTAATAAAAAAATGAACCGAATTTCAAATATTTCTTCCTACCATTAGGATTACAAGTTAACGCTGGAAAATGAAACCTGATAACAATATATGCTATCAAAAGGTAAGTTTTGAATTAATTTATTGAGGATCACCAAAAATTTCTGAAAGTTTAAACTGCATGAAACTGTTCCTGTAGCAAATCAATGACAGAGAAAGACAATTTGATATTTAGCAGCAAATTACACTGAAAAGAAAAACAAGCACAATATCACATGCAATACCCTCTTAACCCTTCATAATTTTAGAACGGAAGAACAAAATAGGCAGAGGGTCTTTCTTCAACAGTCAACACTAACATATTATTGCAAATGCTGATATTCAAGTGCTCTTGCAGTTTAAAAGATTATTATGATGATTTGGTGTAGAAACGAACACCAACTGCCAAACCCAAGATAAACAAGGGAATTAGAAATTGGAGCACCCTGATGATGAACTCTGGTGTCTTGTCCTGGTTATAGTGAGGTTGTTTTGGAGGAGTGTACTTAACCTTAGAAGGAATGGTTGATGTATCAATGTCTCCAACATAAAACTCATCCATCATAGCTACTGCACTGGTGCTGTGACCAATATCGTCAAAATCATTAGATGCATCTTTCCCTGCAAACATGTGTCATTTGGATTATCAAAAGGTACTTACACCTCAATTTGCTGAGATCATGAGTTATGAATAGTTAGTTAAGGGCATTCAAAGACGGTATTCCATACCTGTGGAAGACAACAGGACCTCATCCCCACCAGGGTGATCCTCTAAGAACTTTGTCACATTATAAACCTGTTCCAAAAGGAATGTGGTAAGATAAAGAAACAGAAGCCACCAACAAAGCATGATTCCAAATCAACTAACAGATCAAAGACCTAGCATTCACAACTTAGAGTTTGAATTTCATCCACTAGTTCTCTAGCATTCACAACTTAGAGATTAATTTCATCCACGCAATCGCAATGCCCGCAACCGCTACCGCAATTTAGAACCATGATTATGATCTATGAGAATCAGGAACAAATCCCAACCATTCCCACATCTTTTTATCAAATATCATATTTCAATGGAGGAAGACAGCACCAAGGTTGAGTAAATCCAAGTTATAATCCTAAAGTTTTACCTCCTGTATAACATAAAAGCATGTGCAACTTGAAAGAAGTGAATTACAAAGAATAAAAGTGGAGCAACATGGGAAGGTTTATCTTACTTCCAGAGTCTACAAATCAAGCATAAAGGTTAGAAGCACAAACTGAACGTTTAATACTACCACCTAATTTTTAAAATCTACTCTTCACTCCTTGTCTACCAACTTAAGCTTTCAAGACAATGAATAACACAATATCCCAAGAAAGAGTGTTTAACACACATACCTAACCACTAATGGTCATCATTCTATTTGTCAAAAATCCCACATAACTTCAATTTCATTTCAGCAAGATGGTATAACTAAACATTCAACACTCCATTATGGAATCATGATTCAAAACATGAAATGTAGAATGGTATCAATTAATCTAATTAGTGAAAAACCAAATCTACTGTGACATATGACTACAAATTGAGATCAACAACTCAAAAACTGCACTTCGAAAATCCATCAAACTGGGGCTTAGTTTTCTCCCAGCTACAATTTATTTTAAAACAAAAATCAGTGCTTTGGTTCACATGCTTCAAAAAACACTGCAAGCATCGAAACACAAAATAAAAGCACTACCAAAATTTCTGAAATTTTCAAAAAAAAAAATTAAAAAAAAAAAAAACTTTACAGAATGGAATCCTTCAATCAAAACAAATCGCAGACCCTACATAGATCTAACTAATCTAGTCCTCTAACTAAGGTTGTTCCAACAAAACGAAACTGAAAAACATAAATTAAAAGACAGAAACAATGTGAATCTCCAACAATTCCATTCAAAGTGAATTCAATTTCAATTCAAAGCAATAGAATTTCAAAAGAACCAGAGAAATGCTGAAACCCCACAAAGAGAGCATTACCTTGCCATGAATGACAAGCCAACAGTCTTTGGCATTGTTGTGCTGAGAGACTTCAGCCAAAGTGAAAACCTTGCGCTCCCCACCCATGGTTTGTGCAGTCTTTGATACCACAAACCTTGAGAGGGCTTTGAATAAGAGCGAAGCGGTGGTTGGTGAGAAATGAATAGCAAGGATTGGTTGGTAATGGGTTGGTGAGGGTGGGAAGGCTTTGTCACACCAAACCCACTACCCACTTTTCAGACATGCAATTTTTTTTTCTCCTGTTTAATATAAAAGTATTATTCAGGTCAATGTTTACCTAGGTGACGTTAAGGATGTGTTTGTTGAAGTTTGGGGAAAAAATTATATTAGAAATCATTATTTTTAATTTTTGAAAACTTATTAAATTAAAAGTGTATGTGGTAAAACGGATATTTTAACCTTTGTAATTTTTTAACATAGGTAATATTATACATAATAATAAATCAAAAAGTGAAAAAAATTTATTAGAAAATATAATTTTCATAACATTCGATGTATTGATAATATTAAATATTACATTTTCCAATAAAATAATTTTATTTTTTATTTATTATCTTTTGTAATGTCGTACAGGTTAGAAAGGTCATTGATAAAAATTGTGGACAAGGAAGTAAAAACACCCAAATTAGCTAAAAATGTTGAAAGTATTTGTTAAAATATGAAAGTTGAAAGTTAGCTAAAAATGTTGAAAGTTAAAATATAAAAGGTAAAAGCTAATAAGTTAGTTAATTGAATTGAAAATGTTTGATAAAATTAACTTATAACTCAAATAATAGATAAGGTCATGATTAATTACTGGATCGAAACTTGAAATTTGGTAATTGTGAAAAATTTCAAGGATGAAAATTAAAAATTTATTTCAACTAGGAGCTGAAATTTTGAATTTTTTTTTTACTTTAGCAAACAAAGTTGGAATGTCTTAACAAACTTTTTAGATACTAATTTCAATTTTATGTCTGTTAGTTGTACTAAACAGTTTCAATTCAATTAATTTATCACTTTTTATCTTTCAACTTTTAGCTCTAGGTTAGTTTATCCGTTAGTTTTACCAATTATGCTTTAAAATAGTTTTCTTAACATTTTTCATTTATTTAAACAAAAATTAGAAGATCATTGTAATATTTTAAACATATTTTTATTTCAATTTTTAAATAAAAACACAACTAAATAATTCTTAAGTAGGGCAATTTACCTGATAAAAGATATATAACCGGTTTGGAAATGATATTATGTTTTCAGTTTTTAATCATATTTAAAAATTTATTTATATCAGTTTTTAAAATAATATAGATAAGAACTTGTCTGATGGAATAGTTTTTAAAACACTTTATGAAAAGAATAAGAAATCAAAAATTCATTTGCCATAGCAATCCTTAAAAAACAATATATAATAAAGAAATAATTAAGTTAATCCTTAAAAAAATATTTTCTTGATCATATTAATTTTTAATAATGAAAATTACGTTTTAAAGTTCTTACCTAATTTTTTTATTAAGTTAATTAATTCTTATGTCAAAAAATTCTATTATAAATAATTCCTAGGGGCTAGTCGAGTGAAGTAATATAGAGTATCACACCTAACAAGTCGAGATCTAAACTGTCCACCTTTTTCTTTGAGATGAGATAAATGTACTAAAAATTATTTGAGTAAATAGGTGAATCTTGGTGATTTTATTAGTATTAAGGATTAACCTTAATAGGTTTTTATTTTGTGAAGAAGAAAAAAAAAATATTTGGCATAAATAATCAATGCAAATAACATTCACCCTTTTGTAAATTATTGTGTAAGATATATTGTGTATTATAATTTTTCATAAAATAATTTAGCGTAATATGAACCACATTCCACATAAAAGAACCATCAAAGAGCACTTCATACTTCATATACTAGCTTGTGCAGAGAGAAAAGGCAATGAAGTGTAGTTGATCCCCTGCGTGTGCCATGGTTTCTCCCATGGATTAACCTTCCATCTGTTTTTATTGTTTCTTTTGCACTAACCTTCTTTTTTCAATGCGTATATGTCAATCATGGGTCTCTTCAGTGCAGTGGTGGCGGGGTTAAACCCCCTATAATATGAATCTTAGTCATTCATCTTAAATCTTAACAACTTTATGGAACTTTAGCATTGATGTGCACTAAACTTGTTCACTTGTAATTATGTAATCAAAAGAATAATTTCAAGAGCCAAAACAAAGAAGTAAACAATAGCAAGCTCCAAGACAAGAACTTACAGGACTTCCTCTATCTGTAATTGAGTATCATAACCTTCTTCTCTCATTTTCATATCTAATTTTCTCAGCATTTCATAAATCTGATCAGATTCATCATGGAATCTATCATAGGCTACAAAACTGTGAACCTCATTCTTTAACTCAACCATACTTTGGCCTACAATCTTCTTCAACCTATTGTCCTTTATCAATGTCCTAAGTTTCGCAGCATTATGCCAATTCTTGTCTACACAATAAATATTTGACAAGAGTATATAATACCCTGCGTGATTAGGGTCTAATGAGAAAAGATTCTTAGCTGCAATCTCCCCAATCTTTATATTTTGATGTATACGACATGCACCAAGTAAGGCTCCCCATACATGAGGCCCAGGTTTTATGGGCATGTTACTAATTATGTCCAAGGCCCTATCCAACTCACCCATTCGACCAAGAAGATCAACCATTATCCCATAATGTTCTGAGTTGGGCATCAATTTGTATTTGTTCACCATGATATCAAACATCTTTATCCCTTCTTTAATCAAACCTGCATGACTACAAGCAGATAGAATTGAGATGAAGGTTACATTGTTAGGCCTAATATCTGAATAGTTGGCCATCTGATAAAATAATTTCAAAGCCTCTTCTCCTTGCCCATGGACTCCATAAGCTGCTATTATTGAGCTCCAGGTAACAACATCTTTATATGTCATTCCTTTGAAAACCTTGTTAGCATTATCTATGCTACTACATTTTGCATACATCTCTATGAGTGACGCTCCAATATATTCGTTATTGTCAAACCCACATTTAGTTACAAAAGCATGAAGACATAAAGCTTGTTGAAGAATCCCCAATTCTGAAATAGCAGCAAGAATCTTCACTAGAGCAATAGCATCAGGCCGAGTTCCATTAGATAACATTTCGCAGAAAACCCCCATTGACTTGTGTGGCATTCCAATTGCAGCATAGCCACTAAACAAAACAGCCCAAGCAACTACATCCTTCTTGGGCATTCTGTTGAAAATGTCAAGTGCATTTTCAGGTGAAAAGCATTTCATGTACATGTCCATCAGAGCTGTAGAGACAGTGATTTCACTCTCAAAACCATAATTGACTGCTAATTCATGAAGCTTCTTACCTTCTTCCAAATTGGAAGTGGAAGCACATGCTCGCAATGCACTAACCACAGTAACCCAGTTGGGTTCAATTCTCTTATCTATCATTTCATTGAAAAGATCTAATGCATTGGTTTCAGCTCCATTTTCAGCATAACAGGCAACCATTGAGCTCCAAGATATAATATCCTTATAAGACATTTCCCTGAACAAATTTGCTGCACTCTTGATAGAACCAGTTTTTCCATATAAATTTAGCAATGAATTGGCCAAACATAACTTAGTGTCTAAACCCCTTCTCTTTACAAAACCATGTACACTTCTTCCGAGCTTAAAATCAGATAACTTAGCACAAGCAGAAGCAGCACTGACAAGTGTCACAGGATCAGGACTCACTTGCTCTGACACAACCATTAGGGAGAAAAATGCAAGTGCAAGTTCAGGACTTCCAGTTTGCTCATAACCAGTAACTATTGAAGTCCATAAAACCACATCTGGTGTTGGATACTCCATGAACACTTTCACAGCATCATTCATTTGTCCACATTTTGAATACAACTCAATCAAGGCAGACCCCACAAACATGTCATCGTCGATCTTCTCCTTCTTGAGAAATCCATGAATTATCTTACCCAGCTCAAGCTTCTGCAAACCCACACATGATTTCAAAGCAATAGATACTGTGTAACTGTCAGGTCTTTCCACAGTTGATATAGCACTGGCATTCATTTGATGGAATAGAGATAATGTCTCTACCCATTTTCCTTCTGAACAATAGTTCCTAAGCAAAGCATTCCATAGATAGACAGTCTTGTGAGGCGTTTCTTCAAACAGCTTATGTGCATGGCGGATCGATGCATATCTAGCATAAAGAACATTGAGCTTGGTCACGATGAAACTATCATGGGCAAGGCCCACTTTCAAACACTGTGAGTGTAATTGTGCAATTGATGTCTCACTGCAGCAAGTTTCCAACAGCTTCACTAATAGATTCCTCCTTTTCATGTACAAAGACTAATGACTGCTATAACCTTTTGAAGCAACAAGAAAGCACATAACTTTTCTAATGTAGACATACATTTTAAAAAGAAAAACATAAAAACAAAGTAAATACACCTCTATCCATGAAAAGTGGAAAAATGAAAAGAACCAAAACTTCCTGATAACAAAGCATGATCAGCAGTCTACCCTCTGTATCATTAAGATTCCCAGTTTCTACACTCAAGTGTTCTTTAACAATGAATAAAAGAGACCAATATAATTGCTTCTAAACCTTATTCAAATCAATCTAGTTTTCATGCCTAAAAAGTGCAAACATTGTTAACATGTTAAATGCTGCCACATTGCGTAGTCATGCCAACCTATTCCTTTAGGCCATTTTATCAAACACACAAAAAGCAATGCAACCAAAGACCCAAAAAAAAAAAGGAATTTTAATTAGTAAGCATAATCAGAATCAAAAGAACACATCAGACAAGGAAAAATGAATTGGTTTGCATGTTACAGTAACTTGAGATTTGACAGAAAGAAACCAACTGCAGGCATGAAAGAAAAGCAAGTAGCGGTCACATCCCACTTACCACTACCAGGGAGTGTTCTTAAATGGCGAAGCAGAGACCAACAAGAAGGTGAATGAAAGCTTCAGTTCAGCCTTGGATAGAATTATTTGAGAGCTTTTGTTATTTCTTGCAGCAGGGTCTTTGTAAAGGTTGGGTATCACTTCAGTGGCGGAACTTGAATCAAATATTAGAGGGGCCTGAAATAAAATTTAATGTATAAATACATTTATATTATATAATCTAGTTTAGACTATATGTAATTTTGTTTTTTTAAGTTTTTTTAGTAAATTATCTCCATCAATTTTTTTAAATTAAGGAAATATGAATTGCGTTTAATAATAAGGTATTTCTGACGGATGAAAACTGAAATTGGTAGTTGAAATTATTTCACCAGTATTTGGTAAGATAATTTTGTTAGATAGCCACAATATTTTGTTGAGAAGCTAGCTACTTGAGTTAGTTTTTTTAGAAATGCTCTTTTTTCATATACCAGATGAAAATTTTACAATTTTATCACTCAACAACTCTCTCTCATCATTATTTAATAATTAGTGATGTCCTAATTATATGTCACTTTATTATTTTCAGCTAGTTCAACAACTAATTTTACCAAACACTATCAATCAAATCAACTACATTTTCTACTTTCAGGTAGCTTTCAGCTTTCATCTAGCTTTTTAGTTAATTTGACCAAACACACTATTGGGCCCCATCAATGGTCTTCTATATAAAAATCTCAAGTTCTCATTTTCAATCCAAATATTTTTTGTAGTTTATGAAAAAATCGTGGTATGAAATAACTTCAAAGGTTTTCAATAAAAATTTAATAAAATTTGAAGGATTTCGTAGGAGGTGAAATTATGGTTTAAAAATGGCACAAATTTGGGACTTTTTGGTTTTAGATGAATTTTGAGGTTTTGATTAGTGAGTTTAGAAAATAATATTCAAAAATATTTTGATCAATTCAATTTGTGGAAATATTAAGTATAAGGCAATAATTTGAGGGTTTTAGATAAAAAAAATTGTCAGATGGACCAAATTTGCTCAAAAATACTTGAGGGACAAAAATTACACATAATAAACTAAATGGATCAAAATTGTAATTAAGCCTAATAGGGTATTAAAATAAAATTAACCATTGAAATAATATTTAGATAGATAAAATTATCCCCAATTAAATAAATATTAGAGAATAACTTTAAAAATTATATTAAATATTATGAGAAATTTCATTATAGATAATTAAGAATATAAGTCTTTTTTATAATTATATAAACGGTTTTTTAAATATGTGCAATGTTGCACAAGTTAATAAAGCAAAAGTGGAAAGGAATTTATTTGAAAATTACAACTATCACAACATTCAATGCATTGGTAATATGAAATGTTACATTTTCTATTAAAATATTTTCATTTTTAATTTATTATCATATATAATATTACACGTATTAAAAAAATTTTATATATATATATATGTGTGTGTGTGTGTGAATTGAAAAATGCTCCCCTGTCTATACGAAGTTCCGTCCCTGTATCAGTGTACAACAGTACACGTGCCTTTCATATTATTTAGGAAAATTTAGGTAGTTCTCCATTTTCTGGAAAAAGTTCAAGTTCAACGTTGTAATTTTTTTTTTAAGATAAAATTTAGGGTGAGGGAATGCACCCCAGTTTAAGGCAGGGAAAACCTCAGAGCTCAAAGAATAAAATTGAATATTTTGAACTTTATAATGGGGGGTTTTATATTTTTTATTAGGATTTTATAATTTTAAGATATTGTAATTATTAGAAAATTGTAAAGATAATCTAATGTTAAACCTGGATTCACCCGTTAACGCAGAATGACTTAATTCAAAATAAATTTCAATATCTTAATTCAATCATAAGGTATTAATTAATTATGGAAGAAATTAAAAATGTAATCTACAGTCTTAAGCAACATACTTTTTCATGCAATTGGAATGAAGATTAAAAAAAAAAAATTGTTCGTGAATAATATACTAACTGAAAATAAAATTTGAAAGAATAAAAATATATTCTTGGTATGTAGACCATTAAGATTATTTTGAATTATCATCTTTTTCCGGATTTTTTCTTGTTCCTATCAAATAGTATATGCTACATTTTTTCATTTTGATACATGTCACTCTAAAATAAAGTGTTGAATAATGCTCATTTTCATTTTGTTTGAGTAATGCTTATATTTTTACTATATTAGATATTTTATATTTTGATAAATAACAACTTTTTATTTTACGATATTTTAATGTGAATCACATTTGTTTTGCGAGATCATAGATACTTGAGCCAAGTAGGACTTATATAAATAGTAATTTCTCCAATATTTAATGCAATTGTATATCCAACTATGTGCAATTTGATACACAAGCTTGATGGTACATGAATGACATATTTGCTTATATATTTCAATCTTAGACATTTTAATTTTAATATAATATGAAGGATTTTTTAAATATTTTAAACATTTTAATTTAAAAAAAAATAAGATGTAATTAAACAAAGAGGATATGATTTAAAATCAATCTTTGTAAAATAAAAGATAATTGTAATTTAAACATTTTTTATCATAAGAGGAAAATTTTACTTTAAAAATAATTAGTTGAATAATTAAACGGTATTTATCAGAAAAAGATTGAGGAGAATTTTAAGGGTATTTTTAGAAAAACAATCAATAGTTCTCAAAAACTTGTATATAAACCAAACGTAGGATTAAAAAAAATCTCAAAATACATTATTTAAGATTCCTAGTATTCTTTCGAACATACCAAAATAACTAAGTGACAATTTGATTTACAGTTGAATAGAATTATTTTGAAAATCAATGGTTAATATGTGATACACATTTTACGAAACACATTGGACAGAATTGATTTAAAACAATTATATGAAACTATAATTTTGTACCGTTGAACGCCAAACCAAACAAACTATACCTTTTTGGGTAGAATTATTTGAGACAAGTGTGCAATTATGTGAAAATCGATGGTTAAGACAAGTGATACACATTTTATGAAGATTTTCGGAAAACAAGATTCCCAAGAACACAAAAAATCCCCTTACCAAAGGTTGCGTTTAATATGAAGCATCACATGGGTGCTTCATGGGTGAAGCACCTTTTATGACCGTTAGATATAATATAAAATATAGTAAACGGTCAAGATGATTTATTGGCAACCGGCTGTACTTTGCGCGGAGTTTGAAGTTTGTGTTTGTGTAAATTTATAAACTAACCCTTGTTTTTTACATTTATTAATTATGAATTCACCCCAAATGAACTTGATATTCCAGATGGGTGCTTCGTTGAAAACGCGATAGTTCTCCGTCGTCGTTCATGCGTAGCTGTCGTGGTGGTAGCGTAGCGAGGTTGCTGGAAACACGTTTTTCTCGCGATAACGTGATTGTTCTCCTCGTGCATGTGAACCTTTCGTCCTAGTAGCGTAGCTGTCATCCATGGTCGACTAAGTATAGGTGCTTTGTTTGATAATGTAAATGACAGAAGAATAATCAAACATAATGGGTGGGATTCACATCCTTAATTGATATGTAAAACATTTTGCAAATCAGAGCATGATATCCTAGAATGAAGATGGGCATTTTTGTCCCAAATATGAAAAGAAAGCAATTATCACTACCCAGGACAGGGCAAATAATGCGAGGAACAATTTTTTGGTTTCCTCCATCACCATTTGTAACTTTCTATCTTCAATGTGTTAGAATGGAAGATCATGTTAGATCAATTCGGACAATGTGGAGGTGTTCCTTGGAATATGTTAGTATCGTCATCAAACCATTGAAAGTAGTTGCAGCTACCTTCTTTCTGCATGATAATGTGAGGTATATTAGTTAAACAGGAACCCAAAAATGGACAAGAAGAGATGCAAAAGGTGTGAAACATGTTTACATTCCAATTGGCGCAACGCCAAAACCTTCTCCCAGGATTTTTTGTACTGTTGGATGTTAATAGCAACATGATGTCTCCACATGCACACACTTTGTGTCCCACTGTTGAACTTGAACCGAATGATGCTTTGCTACCACCCATTGTTTAGTGTTTGACGTTTGTAGAACAGGGAAGAAATTAAGTAAGGTAGATTGAAGGGGATGTAATCGCGACTGTTTCATGCAAGAGAAGGGCAAAATGTATTTAGTAGTGTTCAGACATGGAGTTGTATATATAGACCAGGAGCGCTATTTTTTTTTTGTGGAGAGGAGCGTTGTTGAGTTGCAAATCGACGATGGGCTTTCATTGGGCCATAAATTTGTAATGCACCATGTAATAGGACCCGTATAAATTGAGTCCACAGTAGGAATTGGTTAACCAAAAAAAAATTGAGAAGGAGTGGGTTAATTGAAGGCATGCACCTGACCACATTAATGCCAAAGTGTTGCTGCAAGTGAGACACATCTTCGGCGGTTGAATTTGTTGTTATGTTACAGTCAGTGGGTGCGTAAATGGATGGATGTTGAAAGTAGTAAATGTTCCATTGAAACATCATTGTCATTGTACGATCATGAGACAGCTGGCCTACGTGGAAGATTAGAGGCAAATAACACACTCACTGTAGATGAAGGGATCAAGGGATCATGCATAATTAATATTTTCATAAATGAATTGTTTAGTGTATATTTGTTTAGTGCAAAAAAATATTTAGTATGTGGGGTTTATTATTTTAATTATTTCTATTTAAAAATTAAATTCATTATTTGGTTTGAGAGTTAAGTTTAAAATTTGGTGATTTTTTTAGTTAAACCCTATTTTTGGTAAATTAGTTACGTATAAAACCCAATTAATTCACAAAAAAATAGAGTTAATGGAGAAAAGTAGTGAAAAAATTTGTGGAGAACCCCGATGGGTTACATGTTGTTTGGTTTGGATACGGGTTATTTTCGGTGTAGTTGATAGGAGGTAGGTGAAAGGGGAATGGGTTTGATTAAACCTTGAGTTCCCTAACCCTAACCCTGAGGTAGTGTTTCATGCAATGGAAGAGACGAGTTGTGGGTGTTGACTTCTGATGTCCTTGAATTTTTGCACGGTGGTGGTGTGTGTTGAGAGAGAGTTAAGTTTAAAATTTGGTGATTTTTTGAGTTAAACCCTATTTTTGGTGAATTAGTTACGTATAAAACCCAATAAATTCACTAAAAATAGAGTGAATGGAGAAAATTAGTGAAAAAATTTGTGGAGAACCCCGATTGGTTACATGTTGTTTGGTTTGGATACGGGTTAGTTTTGATGTAGTTGATTGACGGTAGGTGAAAGGGGAATGAGTTTGATTAAACCTTGAGTTCCCTAACCCTAACCCTGAGGTAGTGTTTCATGCAATGGAAGAGACGAGTTGTGGGTGTTGACTTCCGATGTCCTTGAATTTTTGCACGGTGGTGGTGTGTGTTGAGAGAGAGTTAAGTTTAAAATTTGGTGATTTTTTGAGTTAAACCCTATTTTTGGTGAATTAGTTTCGTATAAAACCCAATAAATTCACTAAAAATAGAGTTAATGGAGAAAATTAGTGAAAAAATTTGTGGATAACCCCGATGGGTTACATGTTGTTTGGTTTGGATATGGGTTAGTTTTGGTGTAGTTGATTGACAGTAGGTGAAAGGGGAATGGGTTTGATTAAACCTTGAGTTCCCTAACCCTAACCCTGAGGTAGTGTTTCATGCAATGGAAGAGACGAGTTGTGGGTGTTGACTTCTGATGTCCTTGATTTTTTGCACGGTGGTGGTGTGTGGTGAGAGAGATTTAAGTTTTAAATTTGGTGATTTTTTGAGTTAAACCCTATTTTTGGTGAATTAGTTACGTATAAAACACAATAAATTCACTAAAAATAGAGTTAATGGAGAAAATTAGTGAAAAAAGTAATCATTAAAATATGAATGTTATAAGTTTTTTTTAAATAAATAATAAAATATAAAAATAAAATTAATTACTATATATATACTTGAAAATAAATATTGAAATAGTTCTTATATTACTCACGTGGTTATTTATTGAATTTGTACAAATATAATATTTTAGAACATTTTTAACTATATATATTGTATATTAAGAATTTAATTTAATTTTTATATTACCATTTAAAAATAAAATATACTTGAACGTATGAAATGCTTTTTATGCCAAAAAATTTACGAGAGAATTCATATCTCTCTCTGGTAACGCACGAATTGCAGCAATAGTTTCACTGAAATGAGTAAATGAACTACTGCCAATGAATCAAGTCTGTCATACTGATAACCATCCTCGGCAATGCTACGCATTTAATTCCTCTGAAAATTTATACGTTGTTGGCCTCGGATGGACTGCACGCTGCTGTTAAAAAAAGTAGCAACGTCCAATGGGTCTCTCTAACGTGGCATTATTTTTTATAGCTTTTTCGTTGACCGTGTTTAAACTAGACCATCTGTGCCTTGACAGGAAAATGTCTTTTATGTTTCTCCCAAGGTTCCTGACAGCGTCGCTGCATTTTTTGGATAGCCAGAGGAATGTTTCACATAATTAGTAAGAAGTGTGGTGAGGGATAAAAAAGCATTCTCCCAGAGATAGGTTACCCGGTAGAGTTAAAGGAGAGGCCTTTGGATATGTGCATTTGCGCGGGGTCATGAGGCATATGAATATAAATACCCATTCACTCTGCATTTACACCTACAACCCTTAAGTATCACCTACCATATTAATGGATTGGAGCCCAGACCACGTTGCTGCAATGGATGAGTTTCTAAGCGCTGCTGAAGCATTTACCTCAGCACGTGACCTGGCGCATAATGGGTGAGGGCCTATTTACTCTGTTAGTTGAGTTGCAAGCAAGGATATAACTCTTCATTTAATGTAGTTAATATACCATGTGTAGGGTTAATGGCAACAAATGCCAAGTTGAACAGCAGGAAGAGAAGGACACCTCTAAAGATACCGTGAAAGGCCTTGTATGCGTAGTGGAGCACACGATGGAAATAACACATGTATATTAAAATAAATAATATTCGATTTATATAAAAATGTAGGTGTTATGGGTTTCAATGTTTAACTTTTAGTCCATATGGCCACTTAGGGTATGGGTCTTCAAATACAAGATGTAGATATAAATCAAAAAATGTTGATGGAGAAGATGTCACGCATTGAGACCGTGATGCAACTGGTGCTGAAGGTGTTAAAAATAAATTTGCAATCAATGATATTGCCTAAATCTAACAAAAAAGATGAGTCTACAACATCAGAGAGCCAGCCAAATATCGACCTAGGAGCTGAGTTGTCTGCTTGTTTTAAAAACATGTCTTCTATGGCAAAGGAGACACGAGATGCTACAAAAGAAGGTCCTCATAAAAATGTTACAGACATCGCTGACTTGGATGATGGACCACATGCTGATGAGAACAGACAAATGCTGAAACGGAAGGCTTGTGAAACAACTAACACTTCAAAAATAACATTGCCTAAGACTAGGAGCTTCATACAAATGGAGAAGGAAAAAGTATATGGGCCAACCGAATCAAATCCATGTATGAGTTACTATCGCAGGAGAAGTTGTGCAAAGGTTTGTCTTTATGTTTAGAAGCTTTAAATTCATTTAGTTCCATATGAACCAACCAATATCTGACACTATTACCTTAATATTAATTATCAGGATGCTATTCATGAGAGTGGTACTGGAAACATGAATATTATACCAAAAAAGTTAACATTTAACACACCACCTAGCTTGGCTGAATCAAATGGGAAAAAAGAAGAACTCAAAGTAGATGACACGCCCAATAGGGGTAAGGGGGCTTGGACAAATCCAAGTTCTCAAACTAAGAAGGACAAAGGTAACACTATACCCAAGGTATCTTATTTACATTAGATGCTTGTATTTTTTCATATTATATCACTTAATATAAACTAAAGTAGTGTGTTTACACAGTTCATTAAATCAAGGTTCTCTCCTACAACTGACATGCAACTTACAATGGACCAAGTCCACGTGGCAGTATACGCGTTTCACACTACAAGTAACTATAGGTATACATTTCCAACAATCATTAAAGACCTAGTAAATGGAATAAGTGACCTTAACTAACTTTAACCACAATTTTTCTATCTTTTTAGTGAGACAATCTTCAAACTTGGTAAGATTTTTGGCACTATTGCAATGTTTAACACCCTGTGCCCTGAGAGAAATGTTTCGCAACAGGTAAAACTAGTTTCTAGTTTCTTAAAATAAATTCAGCCACATATAATGAGAGTTTATTAACATGTTAATTGACCTAAATATATTGCACAGATACTATCAATGGTTGCTGCTAAAAGTAATTGGGTCCAACAGCATAGTTCAGCACCTACATATTGGTGTCTTCCTCCATCATTTGCAGTAAGACTGACCGTGACCCTTATATACTCCCTTTTTTAGCGTTATATGTAATTCACTTTAAATTTCCTTCTTTCAGATTGATAATGCTGAGGGAAAACCGTTGGAGGAAATGATTAAAACATATGCAAAGGACTGGATGCATGCATACGATGATTTAAGATATGTAAGATGTCAAGTTCAATACAATAAATGCCTTATTATCATTTTTTTTTACTAATGCAAAATTAATTTTATTTCATAGGTTTATATACCAATACAAGAGCATGGAGATCATTGGTATTTGATGGTGATGTCAATTAAAGAGAGAATCATTCACTATCTAGATCCATACGTCATAGACGAGACAATCCCACATATTCAAGAAACAGTGAAGACAGTGGTATGTTATTAATTTATTGCAGGAAACTAACATTATATAAAGAAAAATGATTCCTTTAATACAAATTAATTTCATTTTTAATTTTAACCAATGTGTAGGGTGAGGTCATATCTCAAATGATAAAAAAGTGATTCCTTTCCACCAAATTACATGACTGAATTAAATGATAATTGCCCATGGGAAGTAAAAGGCACTGGATTGAAAACAAAGAGCAATGCAAAGGCAATGATCAATTCACCAAATGAGTATGTTAAGCAAAACTCATCTAGTCAATCCATGGTACGAAACAAATAATTATATTAACAAGGTACTGTCTATTTGCAGGAAAAGGTCAATGTTATGAGTGATTGATTGGATGCATATGGGAGATTCCTTCCAACCCAACGTTTTGAATAAGGTGAAGGTCTTTCATTGGTTCATATAATTTGTTATTTATATAAAACTAATAATCACGTTTGTCATTAATTTTTTTTTAATTTCAGATGAATGAAAAATGCTTAAGGATGAGAATTGCATTGGATTTGCTGATGGGAGAACATAATGAAGAGTGGAACATGTTGGACATGAAATCTAAGTCATTTTGGCTTAAAGTTCGGTACAGTCGTACCACTTGAGTCAATGAAGAGATCATCCAAGCTTCTAAATTTGAACAATGTTTTGTTATTGTTATGGTTTAGGACAACTTTGATTTAATCTACATTTTAAGTCTATGTTAGTTTTATTAATGTTGCATTCCTTAGTTAGTTTCTAATTGTGCCTACTATGTAATGGTTCATATTTTGCTGTGACTTCAATTAATGTGTCATGTAATTGGAGACTTTAGCTAGGTCACACTTTTTGGTTATATGAAACCATCTACCTTTTGGTCAACCCGTATTACCATATTGATTGTATCCAACTTTAACAAATTCCTTGGGATAGGAAGCTAACGAGGCCCACAATTGATTGTATCCAAGTTTAACTAATAACTTGGGCTACGAAGCTAATGAGGCCCAGATATCCACAACCATAGGGTGAGTTCTAATTGTCTGATCCATTGTCAGTGAAAATAAAGCCAAATAGCCTAAGTGTACTAAAACGACCCATTTGGTGAGTTCTAATGTTAGCCACATTAGGCGCATTAGGGTCTCCATCATAGGTCAGATTTAAATGACATTAACATAGAATGCATCCCTAAATAACAAACACAGAATCAAATAACAATACAAGCACAACATAAAAGATGAGATCCTTCGCCGCTAGCTTCACACCAATGCAGAGTGTTTCATGACTCTGAAAATAACACAAATGTGTGCATCATTGGTTCACAATTAAAACTGCATAAACACGATAAAGGGACAAACAAGAAACAATGAGACAACTAACCTTTCAACTATTGAGTGGACCAAATAAAGTCTTCTTTGAGGGTATCGTCATCATTACCCTCTTGCGCAGGTTGAGACATATGACCTCCAACCTCAACAACTGGACATGTGACCCTATTGTGGCTAGGTTGCTTACATTTTGAGCATTTAGTACGCCTCATGGGTCTTAAACCAGAAATTCCACCACGCCCCTTGGTGTTTACACGGACAGGGTCTCTTACACCATCAAAGTCAGTCTGAGTTGATGCACTCCCCTGTCCAACTTGAGCTGCCTTTCTAGCCTTGCACTCTTCTATTTCCCGTAAAAGCCTCTCCCTCTCTTCATTGAATTCATCAACTGTGTCAGATTTCAAATCACACAGTATTCTGTATAATTCCATCAACGCTGCACTTCTTGCAATCTTATGTGAATCCCACCTATTGCCCAAATCACTATGAAAGTTAACATGATCCTTTGCACCCTTACTCCATCTTTTCAGAACCAATGATGCAAGGAGTTCTTCTATATCTAGATGAACCAACACAACAATTATATGATGACATGGTAGACCACGTGACTCCATCCACAAGCATGAACAACTAAACTCATACTCATCCGGATAGAAAGAAACGTGCCATTCCTTCGTCCTCCGCTGACCAACCTTACACACTTTGTAAATAAAAAATGAAAGCGTTTGTGTACAGCTACAAACTTCAAACAAAGATGCTTTAATAAACACAGGGCGAAATAGGAAAAATACATTCCTTGTAAACTGTTTTGCGGCTGACCTCTCTATCCCTTCAAAATTGCTTCGTAAAACCGGGTCTCCATGAATCGATGCAAAATCGTCTTCCAATTCTCTAAAATGAATTTTGCTTAGACAACGATGGAAGTGTTGAAGGAAATCAGTCAAATTGTACCGGGAATGAACAAACTTGCCTAATTCAGAATGCAAACTTTCACACCGTGAAGTTGTTCTAAACCCAGCAAAAAAATGACCACGAAAATAGGTTGTTGCCTACATGTGCCTCTTTTCGTAAATCATATTCACCCACGAGTTATCTTGCAAACCAAACCTACAAACCATTTTTGCCCAATTCTCTTCAAATTCTTCTACATCATAATCAACTAACATGCACCTCTCAAATTCAGCAGTGAATTTTGGAATGTGAACATTGGACGTTGCATTCCGCAACAAATGCCAACCACACAATTGATGGTGCGCAAAAGGGAACACCCTTTTAATTGCATTTTTCATCGCAACATCTCCATCAGTAATAATAGCACTAGGATATTTACCTTTCATTACCTTTGAGAATTGCTC
Organism: Sesbania bispinosa; assembly: GCA_026901365.1. Lineage (NCBI taxonomy): Eukaryota > Viridiplantae > Streptophyta > Magnoliopsida > Fabales > Fabaceae > Sesbania > Sesbania bispinosa. Next base: position 2,151,695 of record QLOH01000066.1, on the reverse strand, counting down.
CAACAACCAAACATAGGTTTCTTCACACTCAATAGCAACGACGACAGTTGCAAATATAGTAGTACGATTGTGGTTGTTCACTCCAGAAAATATCACAACAGGTAGTAAATATTTGTTCTTACCATATGTTGCATCAAATGCCAACACATCACCAAATAACTCATACTCCTTTTGACTTCTACCATCACTCCAAAACAAATGTTGTAGTCGACCTTCTTGGTCCTCGGTGTGATCAAAGTACATGGGTGATTGTTTTGAACTCAAGTCTTGCAAGAATTGTAGTGTGGCCATAGCATCCGAAGTATGCCTCCGCCTTTGCTGTAGAATTTGGTTATATATGTCTGCCTTTCTAAAGCCAATCTTGTCATACCCTCCACACTGGTTGGCAAATGAAGCAAAGATATGTGATGGAGCAATACCAACCTTCATCATATTGTTCATTTGAACTACATCACCTTGTCTCATCCTTCTATGTCCAGGAAGCATTCCAGAAAATTTTGGTCCTAATAGCTCATGATTGTGATTATCATTAAAAACAGTGGCATACCAACGGCCGGTGATTTTGTCAACATGAGCACGAAAGGTTGCTTGACATTCACACCTAGTTTCAGCTCTAGGCTCACGTTTCCTATCTTCCATTTTAAGACCCCTGTCTTCACGGAGACCATTGTTTGAACAAAAATATTCTTGCTGTAATTCTTCCCGTGTTTTCTTACTGTATAGGATCTTCCCTTTACGGATACTAAAACCATTAGCTTTTCCATATTCCCGATAAAATAGGTAAGCTAAATCCATACTAGCAAAATCATATTTACTAATATCATGAGGACTAAAATTCTCTAAATCCAAGTTTCTTATGTCTTGCTCACTATTAATACCAATGCAATGCTCACTATTGTCACTACCATTTGCGTGATCATCATTATTGTTTAAATCATCATGAACCATAAAAGGAACCTGGCCATCTTCTTCAACCACTGACGCATAGACACCTTTCGCATTCAACTCAGATTCATAGCAGGACAAATCCTCCAATATCTGAGAGCAAAAAAATAATTAGCAAATTCATTAAAAGACAGCAAAGCAGTTGTTGTCTTAAACAGTGGTAATATGATTTCAGAAATTCACACCTTAACCAATGTTTCCTCATCAATGGAAGCATCCCAAGTGTAATCCATTGTTGTCTTCTTGTAATCACAGATCACAGTATAGGAAGATTGATCCTAATTGCCCTGAGTCTGTTGCTGTCAAAAGAATATACACATCACATTAATCCTAATTCTTGTATTCGTATTAACTACATCCCTAACCATTCAATCATTGGGTCAAACAAAAAAAATCATTCATTAACTTAGCAAATCATACAATCATGTTAATGCAAACAACACCCTAAACGATACATCGATATCGATCAAGATTCCAACACAGAATGCTTAATAGAGCTAACATTAAAAGAAGAAAATCGGACCACATCTAAACGAGAAATTCATCATTATAGACTCAGCCTACCTCTCCTTGCTGCAATAAAGTTCACACAGGCAATGTCATTCGAGGATCTACGTTCAATCATGACCCTCAGCGCCACCTTCACCTTCGCCGTATGCCGCCGCTCGCTGTTTGAGAGGTTATGGGTGTGGGTATAATCGATTTGGGTCGTAGACAATGTGTGAACTGAAGAGGGTCTAGGTTTCAATGACGACCCGCAGCAAAACCTTTGCCTTCGCCGTCTGCAGCCGCTCGGTGTTTGGGTGGTTATGGATGTGGGTCGATCGCAAATGAGAAGAGATAGGGTTTATCTTTAGAAAGATAACATCCCTCAATCAAAGTGAAAACAGGGTTATTCAGTGAATTCGTAGATATTTAACCGAAGGACTATTATGTAATTTTTAAAAAATCTGGGTATAAAATGTGAACCGAAAATATTTCACGCTTCCGGTCTCATTACCTCTATTTATCGGTCAAAAACAAGACTTCACGGGTGAAGCACCCATTTGGTGCTTCACTGTAAACGCACCCCTTACCAAAAGCCCTTAACATCATAAGTATCAAATTCAAATAATAGGGTACACCTTTTTTAAGTCGATTTTTTTACTTTTATACTTTTTTTGAATTTTCACTGCCACATCCATAAAAAGCCAAAGCCGCCTTTCCTTGGGTGAAATAAGGAGGTGAAGACTGAAGATCATTGTACACATGCATGAGATCGTCCCATCAAACTAAAACAGTGGCCTTCTCCATCATAATTGAACAAAATTTTGGGAAAATTGCTCTAATAAGAGAAGGCCTTAAGAGCATTAATAAAGGCAATGCCGCAATGGAAATTAGACGAATGACAAATGACGTTAAAGTTCTACAATACAATTAAATAAAAAAAACAGCTTCCAAGCAAGGAACCATTACAACAAGTTAAAATTAAACAAATAAACGCTTGCTATTGCCAGAGACAAATTTTAGGAAAGTTAGTCTATTGAGAGAAGGCTGGCTGGCTAACCGTGAATAGCCATTTTGAAGGCAATGAAAATTCTCTGGATGACATAAAAATTGTACAAAGTACACATTTAAATAATAAACATCTTCCAAGACTATCAGATTTATGATCCAATGACAAATACAACAGCCAGCAAAATTGAAAGGAAGTTCAATTTTGTATAAATCGAATCAAAATTTTAAAAGCTAATAAAGACTACTACTCAGTACTTAAAGGGAGCAAGTATATCAAGTTGAGAACCAGGCTTCTCATCAGCAACCTTCTCTGCTTTCACCCTCAATTTGTTGAGCTGTTTCTTTCTCTCGTAAACCAAATGTGGCCTTTCCTTTCTCTTCTTTTCCAGCTCCTGTGAGCAGCAAAAGAATAAATCACATCAACAAAAAACAGAATTAACTTCTTCTCCTTCTGAAAAGTACAACACTCACAACACAACACACCAAATTCCCAGCACCCAAACTTCCATTCCCCCTCAAGAGTGAGCAAAAGAATATGAATAAGGAAAAACAAAAAGTTCACAGATAATCTATATTCCTAACTCTGGGAAGAAAATACATTGTCCCAATCATAAAAGATAAGTAACAATAAAATATATGGTCTTTGCAATCAGCGCATAGAAGGAATTAGATGAAATAGTATCATATCATATTAGAATAGAAGTCTACTAATCACTAATTCAGTACTAAAAAATGCACATTTTAAAAATCAGTAGTAGCATTTTAAAAATTCAGTACTAAAAAATGCACATTTTAAAAATCAGTAGTAGTAGCATTTTAAAAATCATTCAAATGACACACTTAACCTATTATTATCAGAGCAAATAAAAGAGGGATCATATGATTAAAACAATAAAAAGGAAAAACTGACCCACGAACAGTGCGCCAGAATATCTTGGCAGGGGCACGGAAGTGAATGGGACCATGGGAGGGTTTGGTGTTCATGCGCTTGCGGAGGAACCTCATGTACTTCATATTCTGCCTTACCAAACCACCAGAGATGCAAATCTCTTCGCACCTAATGAGCACCACTTTCTGTCCATTGAGCAGCTCCTTTGCTACGATGGAAGCGAGACGACCAAGCATGTGGTGGCGCGCGTCCACCACTACTCTCTTCGCGCAGACCCCTGAACCTGACACCATGGTTGCTTGCTGCTGCTCCTACCTCCACCGTCGGCGATTCGAGGGTTTTAGGAATATAAGCAATAAGTAAAGGTGCAAATTAGGATTATTAGAGTCGGGTCTATGGTTTGGGCTTTGACCCAGGCCCAACTCTTCCAACATAAGGTTTATCTTTTTTTATTCGGGTCTAATATTGAGTATGAGTTTTAACTCTTGGCAAAAAAAAAAATTGATTGTTAACTTATTGATTTTAATCTTAAAGGCTGTTTTTTTCTTATAAAGTAATTTCTTATATTTTCTTCTTATTTTGGTGTTTTGCCTTGTCACTCTTTTTAATTCTTTTTTTTTACAATTTATGTGTTATATTATACATTAACTTTTTATTATATAATTTTGAGGCATCACTCTCGAGAGTAAGCTCCACAATACACACTCTTTGTCATTTATCCATGTCATCCCCATTTGATTAAAAAAGAAATTTAATTGTGCTTTACACGTGCTTCCCGTTTGGTATGCATTTACCAGGATTAAGACTATCACTTTTCTCCTTTGATTCTCACTTCCAATAATCAAATCTCATCTCCGTGTGAAGATTCAACACAAATTCTCATATTTCTATGAAGATATGAAATGGACTCTCTCTCAAACCATGACATCAAAAATTACGAGATCGCCTCCTATAAATTTGATATTCTCATTTATGTATAAAGATTCAAAATGAACTCACTTCCAAATCACAACATCGAAAATCAAAAGATTGCCTCATACAAATCAGATAGTTTCCCAATTTCCTCTTAATTTGAAATCTTGATTCTCTCCTAAAATCCTTTTACCTATGTGCGTTACAATAACATGAATCAAACTTGAACTAAATCTAATTATCAATCTCAAATACAATGTTAATCTCTCAATCACAATATCTTTTCCTTAAAATCGATTTTATGGCAATAGAATGTATAAATACCCAAGTAAAAAAAAAAATATCTCCTCTCTTAATGTGGTCATCTTCAAATTTTCAATAATATGTCCAATTTAATTTTTGTATTTTTTCTTTAGAATTTGCCAGTAAATTACATAACATTCTTCCTATATAATTTTTTTTTGCTCATATGACCTGAGGGTTTATGCTTTTGTAATGATTTCTTTTTTGGTTGAAGTGTTATATTTTTTGTTTTGGTTATTATTTCATGTTGAAATTTGAAATCATTTTTCCTTTTATTTTGCTATTTAAAGTGTGGATATAGTTCAAAGTTAAGTGTTGACATGCTAGCTATGGCTTAGAATCACTACTTAATCTTGCAGTGTACACAACCAACCCCCTTGATTGTCTTGATTAGTCATTGCATAATATTAGACTAGTGGAAGAGTGTTCCAATGTGTAAGCATATGCATATGCAAAAAAGAAGTTATATATTGATTATGAGATTTGATTGACACATAGAATGGAACGTGTACTCCCGAGCCTTATCTCCATAAATGTGAATGCCTCCATGTAGTTGCAAGTTGAGATTTAGGTTCTCATACATTTTGATATTCATATACACATGGAACTATTGAGATAAGTTATCTATGGATAAGATTGGTTTAAATTGATGTTATTGCTTTATTTGTGTTATAACTTTTCTTCATTTCTTAGCCTACTGTAAAGGTTGTATTATAAGTCTCTTACCCCTTTCTTGTTTTTCTCAGTATTTAAATTCCATGAGTATGTGTTATACGTTACTAACCCTCTTCCTTATGACTTATAACATACCTACATATGGATTGGATGTGAAGTCTGATAAAGGTGCTAAAAAGTGGGAGTAAGATTGTCGCGGTATAACTATAAAAGCATGGGAGAAGAAGTGTACCGGTCAAGCCGATGATGACTTATAATTTTATTTTGGATTGGAAGGATTGTGTTGTTTTCATTGTGTTTTGCCTTTGATTAGTAGAGTGATATGGTTAGCCTATGTCTAGCTTATTATTTTTGGGCCCTTATACCTACTTATGTTGTATTCTCGTCCATCATTGTAGAACATTCATATGTTACACTCTGGTCGTTGTTATTACTAGTGTGTTATCCGTGCGTTGCACCGGACATTTAGTTTTGAAGGGCAAAATATAAATTATAAAATGATAATTTAAAAAATAATGTAATAACACATGCAAAACATATGTCATAATTATTTACAATATTAACTACATAATGCATAAATAAATTATAATGCTTATAATGCACAAAAAATATATTTATTGAAAGATGTGAAAAGAATAAAAAATATGATTAACATGATTGTAAAACAAAACATAAAAAAGAAATGAGCATGAAATATGATAAGAAAAAGTGTGAAAATAGAAAATATAAAATAAGTCACGGTAAAAAAATAATGTAATAACATGTATGAAAATATGTCATAAGTATTTACAATATTGATTACATAAATTATACACAAAAAGTAAACATATTTTTCAACATTGTTTCTTAATTAAGGTGAATTATATTTACTTATTGTAATCTATATATTAATATAATGAATAAATAAGAATAAACTTAAATTTAAAGATCTATTCCCTTATGATGTATAAAAATTTAAAAGGGAATTTATATGGATATAAACACAATTCAATTTTAAAAAGTTATTCATTCTTATTAATTAGTGTGTTTTTTAATATTTTTACAACTAAAGACAACAAAGTATAAGTAAAATATTTACATACAATTGATAAAAATTTATACTAAAATATTCAATTAATGCATACTTTTAATTTAGATATTAAGGATTTTTTTGTATAATGTTTAATCATAGATGATATTTTTTACTTTATAATTAAAATGGTAATAAAATTTTAAGTAAATATAATCAACACAAAGTTTAATATTCTTAGGATAAAAAATTCCTCTAACATTGTTTCTTGATAAGAATCTTGCTTAAAAAATATATGTATTTATCTGAATTATTATAAATTGAATATCATTATTTTCATATAGAATGGTCATCCCCGTGTGTGTTATACTTGTACTGTTAAATAACTATGTCTTAATACAAATGTACTATTATGATTTATATATTAATGTGTTTTTCTTAAAATAATTATTTTTACGTGTTATAAGTCTATTTACCCCTATAAGTTAAATTAAATATTAAAATATATAATTTGTGAAAATTTTTCATCCTCAAGCAAATTATATCTATCTCTTGCAATCTATATAATAAATTAACAATTAAATATTAACGAACTTATTATAAAGATCTATTCCAATGTGGTATTTAAACAAATATTTTAAGAAAGATTAAAAAAAATTCTATGGATAAATACAAAATTTAATTTTAAAAATCAATAATTTTTATGAATTATTTTTTAATATATTTTTACAACTAAAAAGCAACAAAATAAAAGTAACATTTACAATCAAGTTAAAATTTATATTAAAAAGTTCAATTAATGTGTATTTTTAATTTCTTTTCCCATTTACCAGAAAAATATACTTTTAATTTTGATATTTATAAGCTTTCATATAAAATATTCATTTTCGTATGATATTTTCTTACATTAACATTTAAATAATAATAAATTTTCATATAATATATGATCAACACAAATTTTAATATATATACTTTATTTTTATACCATTCTTTGAGTAAATTAAATATTAATTTATTTTTATTTAAATTTTTTAATCATGTGTGATTTGCAAACAAATTAAATTATTTATTTTTATAAGATAAAAATTAGCAAAAGTTGTAGGCTTTTCAAGTAAATAAGAGGATAAATTATTATTATTATTATTATTATTATTATTATTATAAGTTAATAATTGTAGTGATATTTTCACTAACATAATTATTATAACTAATTATTGATGATTACTAATGTTAACAATTTTAAAAGGGAAAATGACTTACTATTTTTGAAAATTTTTTTGAAAGAAATTTACCCATTTATCCTTCTTTTATGTTTCAAAGGATGATTTTACTACTTTACTTTTATATATATATAGAGATGCATCTAATTGATAGTTTTGCATCTTAAATCTATTTTCTTTGTCTTACATATTAGATTTCTATTTTCAAAGGTTTGTTAGAAATTAAACGTAAGATTTGTAAAAAAAATCCACAAAAAAATTGAGTTAGTACTTGTAGCACATTATAGCCATTTGGTCATGAAAAAGAATAAAGTGTTAAAATAAAACCCTCAAGTAATAATAAATAAGTTTTATACTTTTTATATATTAAATCCAATTCCTTGTCCTAAACGAGATATTTTTACATCAATAGATTTTTGATGTTCATTTTCTAAAAATAAAGCTCTCACATCAATCCATGTGGTTTATTTTATTTTAAATTCTAAACATATTAATTAAAAGATATATTGATAAATTTCATGACAAGCTCTTTATCATATATACATTTTTATTTAAATTTAAAAATATATAATTTTAAACTCAATACTTTTTAAATTATCTTAAACATATCAACAAAATACAAATAATACCCAAGCACATATGATTTAAATGCTATAAATAAAAAACTACAAGATAAACATCAAATAAAAAATAATTATAAGAAAATAAAATGATCATAAAAGCAATATTATAATAGATGAGATGTTTGATTTTTTTTAAAAGTAAAAAACTCATTCTAGAATTTAGATGATGTAAGTCTTTTTTTTTTTTGTCAATATTATTAAACGAAAAAAAAAGCTTATGTTGGAATGTGTTGGGCCTGGCTTAAAGTCCAACCCACTGATGGCTCCGAAAATCCTAATTTACACCTTCTTCTTCCTTATAGTTATATTCCTACTAACCCTCAAATTGTAAAGAGAGAGGGAGCAGCAAAAGCAGCGGAAGCAAGAATGGTGTCAGGTTCAGGGATCTGCGCGAAGAGGGTGGTCGTTGACGCCCGCCACCACATGCTTGGTCGTCTCGCTTCCATTGTAGCGAAGGAGCTTCTCAACGGACAGAAAGTGGTGCTGGTTCGTTGCGAGGAGATTTGCATCTCTGGTGGTTTGGTAAGGCAGAAGATGAAGTACATGAGATTCCTTCGCAAGCGCATGAACACCAAACCCTCCCATGGTCCCATCCACTTCCGTGCCCCTGCCAAGATCTTCTGGCGCACTGTTCGTGGGTCAGTTTTTCATCTTTATTGTTTTAATCATATCGCTCTTTTATTTGCTCTAATAATAGGTCAAGTGTATCATTTGAATGTGACTGGTTTTTAAACCGTGTATGTTTTTTTTTTATTAAATGATGATTATGGGAATTAAGATTAATTCTTTTAATATAATGATTCTGTTTGCTTTGGTTAAGTGGATATGATATTCTGTGGCCGGTAAATTTTAGTTAGAGAAGACATTTTAATATTCTATGAAATTTAGGAGTATGAAGTGGAAGTTATGCCCTTGATTTATTCAATATTATTTGGTAATTTTACTTTCTTACTGGAAGGTTCTGAAATTTCTGTTTGTTTACAGAATGATACCACATAAGACTAAGCGTGGGGAAGCTGCACTTGCTCGATTGAAGGTTTATGAGGGAATCCCTCCTCCATATGACAAGATGAAGAGAATGGTTGTCCCTGATGCGCTCAAGTATGTTCTTTCCTTCTCAACTCTTTTTCTGATGCTACTAGTATCTTATAATACAAGTCTTTTTTTTTATATGTATACTATATGATATGTTTCTATAAGAAATAACTAATCAATGAAATCTCAGGGTGTTGAGGCTTCAGAAAGGACACAAGTACTGCCTGTTGGGCAGATTGTCATCTGAGGTTGGATGGAACTACTATGACACCATCAGGGTAAGTTCTTGCTTTTTAACATTCTGCTCCCTTTTCACAATGTCACTACTGATATTTAAAATCTGCATTTTCTAGTACTGAATTAGTGATTGATTAGTATAGACTTCTAATATGATTCGATCTCATCTAATTCCTTCTATGCCCTGATTGCAAAAACCATCTATTTGATTGCTGTTTATCTTTTATGATTGGGGCAATATGTTTTCTTCCCAGAGTTTGGAACATAGATGAACTGTGAACTTGTTTTTTTCCCCTTATTCATGTTCTTTTTTATCACTCTTGAGGGAAATGAAAATTAGGCTGCTGGAATTTTAGTGTACTATACTGTGAATTTTGTGTTTTTCAAAAGGAGAAAAAGTAATTGTGTTTGTTGATGTGCTTTATTGTTTTGTTGCTCACAGGAGCTGGAAAAGAAGAGAAAGGAAAGGGCACATTTGGTTTACGAGAGAAAGAAGCAGCTCAGCAAATTGAGGGTGAAAGCTGAGAAGGTTGCTGATGAGAAGCTTGGTTCCCAACTTGATGTCCTTGCCCCGGTTAAGTACTGAGTAGTCTTTATTAGCATTTACAATTTTGATTCGACTTATACCAAATTGAACTATCTTTCAATTTTGCTGGCGGTTGCACTTGTCATTGGATCATAGATCTGGTAGTGTTAGAAGTTGTTTATTATTTAATTTTGTACTCTACAATTTTTATGTCATCTATATAATTTCCATTGCCTTCAAAATGGCTATTCATGGGTTACTCTACTTAGCCTTCCTTCTATCAACAGAGTAATTTTCTCAAAAATTTGTTTCATCTTTGACGGGGAATGCTTGTGCGTATTTTTAAATTAATTGAATACATTTTATTTGTTTCTGTTTCAATTTTTATTGTTTTTGTTTCTACTTATCCTCCATGTTGTTTTAACCCAACCCAAGGAAGCTCTGATTTCTATGGATGTGGCTGTGACAAGGTTACATACACTAATAAATATAGAAAAACCTTTTTATTAAAAAGGGTTTATCCTAAACATTTAATCCTTGTAAAGTTATTGTTCCTAACAGTGGTTTTTTTTTTTTTTTTTTATAATTGGACATGCTAAAAGAAAGAAAAGAAAAACGGACACAAAAAACAAAACAAAAAGACTACTATTTTTTATCTAAATAAAAGAGAAGAGATTGCAGATTTGCAGGGCCTCGATAATAATTGTGTTGGGAAATTCAAATTTGAGTTTGGTCACTTTCAACGTCAAATCAAACATATACTAACTAACACTAGTGGCCTTCCTTGCCCTCTACTCTATTAACCTCAACATGACCCAAAACCCATAGAAACTATTGGTTTGCAGTCCAGTTACTGGTAAATAAACTTTTAACCAAGATGGATTTTTTTAGAATTCAATCTTTCTCATTTCATTTATATATTACTATTTTAACGCCTAAAAATCATTTTAAAATCTTTTATTTTTAAAATTTTAATTTATTTGTTTTGCATATGTTTATGTTATAAATATTTATACACTATTAATAAAATGAAATTTACAAATAAGACAATTTTTTTTTCTAATTATTTTGTGAATTTATTTAACATGATTAATAAATAATAAGTAGGGGTGTTTGCGGTTCTATTTAGATCGATTTTGAGACAAAAAATCATTCGATCCAATCATTGTGATTTTATCATTTCATCATCGGTTTTTATATTTTTTAAATACGATCCAATTTAAATTGGATCGGATTGAATCGGTTTTTGATTTTTAAAAAGACAATAAATATTAGATAATAGTAATAAAATTATGAAGTGCTAGTAAACATTTTTTTATTGTAACTTATTAAAATAAATATAAAATTATAATAAAAAAGAACATGGACATGAAAACTAATTTAAAACTAATTTTAAGTTGATATATTTATTAAAATATTAACATGATATTAGATAATAATATTATAAATAAATATATTAGTATATGTATTTTTATAAATATATATGTATACAAGTATAAATATATGATTATTTTATAAATAATAATATATGTATACGTAAGTTCGGTTTGAATTGGATCGATTTTTAATATGGGATCCGAAAACCAATCCAATGTAATAAAAAAAATTTTGGTTTTTGCGGTTTTTCGGTTTTTTGGATTTCGATTTTTCAGTTTTTCAGTTCGATTTATGTTGTTTGCATTGTATTGGATTCGATATAAATACCCCTAATAATAAGTAAAAATATTAATTAATGTAATTATTATAAATACAAATTTACAAATAAACAATCTTATTCCTTTTGATTGATTTGCGCGAGATAATTAATTTTTTTATTTTGGTCAACACGCGCGATAATTACTTGACCGACTCATTAATCACCGAACATGTTGAAAAATATATAAAACTCACATAAAACTAAAGATTATTAATTCAAAACACACACTCAATATCATTCAGAGTATTCACTTCGGCTTAATTTCCTTGTAGAAAGTGTTTTTACGGCCGATAAAACCCTCTCATTTAATTTAAATTGGATTGAATCGATTTTCAGTTTTATTAAGTTATAATAAATTAAGTTTGGATTCTTGAACGCAAAATTTTTAGTGTTGTAAATAGTTTATCACGACCAAATATGCTATAAATCACTTTGGAAGTTTTAGACTGTTTTGTTCATTTTAGTATTTTTTAGAAGAATTAGTTTTATAATTTTTTAGCTTGCTTGTTTAAACTTTTGAAAAAATAATGACTATTTTCTAATTGTTTTAAGTAGTTTCTGAAAAAGAAAATAACTATATTTTATAGCAGAAAAAAAGACTTTGTGTAAGTATAACTGAACGGAAATTAATTTCCATTTTATATAAAATCTAAAAAATTCAATTATCTTTAAGCAATATTAAAATTACATTTTTCAAAATTTCAAAAAATGGGCCTATGACATTTAATCTTTTTTTAAAAATTACTTCTAACTAATTTTTAAAATTAAAGATGTCTTTTATGTGGCAATATATTATTGAATGTCTATGTAATTTTTTTTACATAGAGTGTGTATCCATTAATCTCTTTTATTTTAGCTAAAATTTCTAAAAGATAAATTATTTTATCATGTAACTTTAAATTAATTTTTTTTTAAAAAACTTAAACATGTGAACGCGCGCTTCATTTCGGTCTATGAAAACCAAAATAAAAATTTAGTAATCCTTGAGTGAATGAAGTCAATGAAAACAAAGCAATACGAAGATACAACTTTAATTATTTTTTGCACACTCATTTTTATTCCACTTACTTTCACAATTTCTTTTTTTTTTTTCCTTTCACATTATTACATATTTGATACCTTACTAACTCTTATTTCATTTTTTTATTTCTCTGTCTTCTCTACACTTATACACTTGAATTTTAAGTGTGAATAATTTTTTCCATGAAAGTACGTGGTGTGTTACAATCATAATTTATATTTGGTTAATTTTTTTTTGACTTATCATGTTTATCACAAACAAAATGGAAATGATTAATTAATATGAAGTAATTCTAACTCCCACAATGGGAATTTTTTGTTATCATATCCAAACAGGTCAACTGTTGATGAATTTCGAGACTGTGAAGGGGAAACTAGAGAAGGGTTTATATGAAAACACTGATCAATTTGCACGAGATGTTAGAATCCTATTCAGCAATGCCAAGGTGTTTTATCCCATGAAGCATGAAATTCACAGAATTGCAATGAAACTGAGTGCACTTTTTGAGGCAAAGTGGAAAACTTTGGAGGAAACATGGAAAGCTGAGAAAGAGAAGGAAAAACCACAACCAAAGCCAAAGCCAAAGGAAAATGTCACAGAAGCAACAGTAAAGAAGAGGAAAGCTTTCTCTGATGTAGAATCATTAGCTAAAGAGGCCCATGGTAACTTGCAAATCAAGAAGGAAAGGGAAACTACTAGAATGATTGTGGAACAGATAAGGAGAACAATTTTTATTGATGATGGTTTGAAGTCATTTGAAGAGCTAGAACAATTGTGTTGTCATTCACTGGAAAATCACTCCAATAAGGAAAGTCCATTGAAACAAATTTTGGGATGAGTTTTTATATGATGACAGATGTGGATGAGAAGAAGTTTCTTAATAGAGATTAGGAGGAAGAAGAAATATTCTGTTTGGATTGAATTACAATTATTCAGTTGTCTATGCCAATTGTGAAGAAATTTAAGTGATTGTTGTGTGTGATGTGATCATGGTATGGAGAGAGTTTCACATCTGTATTTTGAATGTCCTTTTGCTCATTGCATTTGCATGCTTTGTTTGGATTCGAGCGTTACAATCGTTAACTGTTTGGATGACTACTTTGTGATTATTATGGATTGCTAGAAATGAGATTGTATTAAACTTATCTTGCAATCTGATTTAATAGTCTCTTTGGTTTGGCGTTCAACAGTACAAAATCATGGTTTCAGGAATTAATTTTAAATCACTTCCGTTTAATGTGTTTTGTTAAATATGTATCATTCATCTCAACCATTGATTTCTAGAATCAATTTTACTCAATTGTAAATCAAATGTACGCTAATTTAATTTGTTGGAGTTGGTTAAAATCCTTTCATGGAATTGGCTAAAGCTAAGGACACATCTTTCCGATATTCTTTTTCATTTTGGGCTGCTTCACTTAGTAACTGCACCCTAAGGACACATTTTTACATATGTGATTTGAGGAATTTCTCTTTCTGATACTGATGGATGTTCTACTTAGAGTCTTTTTTTAATCTGTTGTAACATCACTTCTGCACAATTCTGATGCAATTACTGGAGCTTTGGTTTTGAATATGTGGTGGCGGCATTCGGAAGCTTTTGGCAGATTGGTATATTGCTATTTGACAATTATTATGCTTGCTGCAGCCTGCATGCATACCACTTCCTATAAGCTAATTGGCATTGGATGGTTCTCCTCTCGGTTATGATGCAGTTGTTTTGTATGGTATCCTATTATTGTATTGATACAAGAATTCTGGTTGTAGATTCTTGGTACAGTGTAATTGCTTTGTTAGCTTGGGTTAAATTTCTTGTTGGGTAGTATAGTCCTGATGTTGTGTATTGTACCTTCTATTCTGCTTAATCCTCTGTAATCTGTATCTTTATTTGGGTTGAATTAGCTTGTACTCTCATTTAATTAAATTTATTTTGCTTAACAAAAAAGAAGAAAGTGTAAAGAAATATCTTGTCCAAGGTATTCTTTGTTTTACATGTTATCCCTAATTGAGTTCTTTATCTTGTTATAACATTCGGGTTTTTGAACTCATTGGGGTAATTTAATTTTAAAATTACTAGAATGATGTAAGAATTTTTTTTTTACTAGATAGAGTATATTCGTATATCTAAAGTGAGACTTTGAAATGAAAGTGATATATCTAATGTGAGATTTATTATTTTAATATTTGATGCATGAAAAGTCTCACTTTCAATGTGAGATTTCTATTTTTTTAACGAAAAAAATAAAAATCGTATAAAAGATGTACAACTTGTTTGTGTTTTTTTAAATAGAGGTCTCATATCTAATATATTACTTCTATGAAATATAATTTTTTAATCTCATTGAGGATGTGAGCAGTCTTGGACTTTCCTGCGTATCCCTTCGTGTTTGAGTTCAAGTTTAAAGGGAATGGGTATGAAACTATGAAACTCAACCCCAACCCCACGGGTCCCCGTCGGGTTCAGGGAAACCCGTGAGAATTTCACTTTCTTTTTTTTTCTCTATTTTTTTATAACTTAAATATATATTGTTTTAAATAAGTCGTATATCTAATATATTCTAATTCAAATAATACATAAATCTGGACATTGATAATCCTAAAAAAATAAGAAACTTAATAACTATAATATATTTTCATGAAAATATATAAGTGGACCTTTATTATTTAACTATCAGTATATTAAAATTATTTAATTATTCTATCGGGACGGGGGTGGGGTGGGGCGGGTTCTTACACCCCAAACCCGCCCCTGTCCTCGTTAAAGGCGAGGCGGGGTCGGGGTTTACTTAAACCCGGTCAAAGCTGGTTTTCCCCGTCAAAGTCAAGGCGGGGCGGGTCATCCTACCTGTGTGTCATGTACCAATACATACAAATTTTGACCGGTATAGGCGGTAAGAGCAACCGATTCTGTCTAAAAGTAAATATTACAAAAAAAGGTACAAAATTGATAAAATTACAAAAAGTTCCATGGGACTCATTTGATTGTGTTCGTTTACTTCTTTGATCCCTTATCGTCATGCCTATATGCAAGTCCCCAATTTTTCCGCTTTCTCTTTTTTTTTCTCTCAATTTTTTCCTGTGAAGTGTGTTTATATTCAAGGCTTAGTTATTCAGTAACATTTCAATTGGTATTGCAGGGAAAAATAGAGAGATTTTACCTATGATTTTAATTTCTTCTCTTCTTATATTTTTGTTTCTGGTTTTTCACTTTGGATGCAGGTGATGAGGGATGGCCTGGGTGTTTCAGGTCACTGCATAAGGATGATGATAGACGGTGATAGGTGATCTAGGCATGGGGCGATGGTGACGTTTGGTGAAGCCACGAGTCACAACCATGGATGGTTTTTGCTTTCGACTCTTTTTTTCATTGCTTCTCTTTTGATTGTGTACATATGAAAAAAATGTAAAATTGTTTGTTCTGTTTATTTATTGATCATATTTCTCTCTTAAATGTTCATTCCAAAGATTTGACCTCAAATGTTAATTTGTGGGCGGGTATTGTTCTGGGTTTACTGTCCTATACCCAGAATAAACGCAAATAGTTACTTCTCTCAACATTTAATATTTTTTAATTCCAAATTTAACAAAACCAAATGTTTCACTATGGGGACCAATAAACATGCACACCATTTGACAACACATTCCCACTCAAGAAAAGTCCATTTAACATGCTCTCTCATGTCTACCTTCAAGTTTTCAGCTAGCCACATAGTGCCTCCGGTGCCTCCACCGGAGAAACCACCAGATTCTTCTAAACAAAAGATATCCTTCCGTGACAAAGGCACCACCAGATTCTTCTAAACAAAAGATATCCTTCCGTGACAAAGTGTTGAGCGACAAAGTTCCTCCAATGATGC
This sequence comes from Sesbania bispinosa, assembly GCA_026901365.1. Classification (NCBI taxonomy): domain Eukaryota; kingdom Viridiplantae; phylum Streptophyta; class Magnoliopsida; order Fabales; family Fabaceae; genus Sesbania; species Sesbania bispinosa. The sequence goes on along the minus strand of QLOH01000066.1, from coordinate 2,135,250 downwards.
GTCCTAAAGCTAATTTGCTGGCTCAAAATCTAGTGAAAATAACACTAGAAGATGGTAATCGCCTTCTTCCTGTTGTTAATGTGGATGATAAAGTTTTTTCAGATTTATCTCAAGCTTGGTATGATGCTTTGATTATGAAGCTTCTGGGTAAGATGGTGGGTTACAATACTATGCGTGAAAGGCTTCCAAAATTATGGAAACTTTCAGGTGGGATGGAAATTATGGATATTGATAATGGATTTTTCATGGTCAAGTTTGATCGTCAAGAGGATAGGGACAAGGTAGTGGATGGTGGTCCATGGATGCTTTTCGATTATTACCTCGCTGTTTCTGCCTGGACCCCGGAATTTGTCTCGTGTGAAGCCAAGATTCAAAGAACCATGGTATGGGTGCATATACCTTCTCTCAACTTGGCTTGGTACGATGAAAGTTTTTTATTAGCTATGGCTGCAGCTATAGGCCACCCAGTTAGAGTGGACACCAATACTCTGCAAGTAGCTTGTGGAAGGTTCGCTCGTGTTTGTGTGGAAATTGATCTGAATCAACCAGTTGTTGGCAAAATTAAAATTCATGATCATTGGTACAAGTTAGAATACGAAGGATTACATATTATTTGTTCCATTTGTGGGTGTTATGGACATCTTTCAAGAGAATGCAGTAAAAGAAAAATCCATCATCATAGTGGTGACCAGCAAGAGCATAAGCCCTCTGCGGCAGAGCACGGTGGTTCGGCTAGCTCCCAGCAGCCACCTAATTCCAACGGTAATAATGTAATTAATGTTAATTGTGTAACTGATGATTCGGTAGTGAATGCAGGAGATTCTTGTCATGGTGATTGGCTAGCCGTTACAAGGACGAAAAGGAGCAATAATAATAGCAAAAGGATCAATACATTTAATAACAATCAAAAACGGGAAAGCTACTCAAAAAATGCCTTCAAGGTTCTAGCTGATTTGTCGGACAAACCATATCCTGTCCCTAAAACCAAGTCAGAACCAAGCAATAAAACTCAAGGGAATATTTCCGTACCACATCAAGGCAAAAATCAGGGAATTAAAAAGAAACGTCCTCGTGTGGCCCCACCTACAATTGACATTGCTACTTTACTTGAGAATGCAAATAAAGGCAAGGCTAAAATTAATGGGCCTATCAAGACTATTCCAGCACCTCACATTACAAAAGATACTTCTACTACATTTAAAGCTCGAAATAAAGAATTCGATATTCAAAAGGAGGTAACCCAGTCTATTTCTTTCCAAAATGATGCTAACCTGAACCTGCAGGGGGCTCGACTGGACTTGCTTAATTTGAACAAACCAGCCCTCGAGTTACCTACAAATGAAGAAGAGAAAAAACCACCTGATGTCACAATTATACAATCAGAAGAGGATGGTGAAATTGACATGGACGAGAGCTCAGATGCAGAACAAGATGAATGGGAAGATGAGGTGGTCCAAGAAACTAACCCCATGCATGATCACTAAAGTGTTTCGGTATCCTTTTTTGTCTTCTATTTTTTAATAGTTTTTTATAATGAATGAATTTAAAGACTTTAATTTGCTAGCCTGGAATATAAAAGGAGCTGGCAATAAAACTAGTCAACGTCATTTAAAGGATATCATGCGTAAATATACCCATAATATTATCTTTTGTACGGAAACTCACATTAATTTTGCTAAAACTAATCTTTTCTGGTCTAAGTGCAGCTATCAACCTATTCACATCATTGAAGCTAATGGTCATTCTAGGGGTTATGGGCCCTTGCCAAGGCTGGTACTCAGTATAATATCTCTGTTATTGGAACTAGCCCTCACTGTATTACTCTTTGTATTTCTAAAGGTACTCAAGATTGGGTGTGTACTGGCATTTACGCTAGTCCTATTCCTACTGTTAGAAATGATACCTGGCAGTACATTAAAAATCTTAGAAACACCATTTCAAAACCTTGGCTTATTATAGGAGATTTTAATGAGATTTTTCTTCCCTCAGACCAACAGGGAGGGAATTTCAATCAATCTCGTGCTGACATGTTTGCAGATATAATGGAATTTTGTAACTTAATAGATGTTCACACCATTGGCAACAAATACACTTGGCAAAGAAGATGCCAAGGAAACGGGCTCATATCCAGAAAGCTTGACCGCGGGATTGGAGACTTACATTGGCACTTAGCTTTCCAAAATGCTTCTATTGATAATCTTTGTAGGCTTCATTCTGACCACAACCCTATTCTGCTAAGATGCAGTGGTTTTCAACACCTAAGAGGCATTAAACCTTTCCGTTTTGAGGCAGCTTGGGTTTCTCACCATGATTACATGAATGTAGTGGAGCAAGCTTGATCTAGATCTAACAACTTCATGCAATCTTTGAATGAGGTAAAAAATGATTCCATCAATTTTAACACTAACGTTTTTGGTCATTTTAAATACAGGAAAATCAAGTTAGAAAGAAGAATTTAGGGCATCCAAAGGAAATTGGAATCTGTGGACATTGCAGCCCTTTCTTACCTTCAAGATGATCTTATTAAAGATTACAATAAGCTTCTTGAACAAGAGGAAATTCATTGGTGGCAAAAAGCTAGAGAAGACCATGTCAGGTTTGGAGATAAAAATACTAAGAACTTCCATACTAAAACTCTCATTAGAAGGCACAGGAACAAAATCCAGGTCAAGCTGAAGCTGTCACATTTTTCACCTAATGGTGTGAGATATGATGACCCGGAACTCCTTCAAGCTGAAGCTGTCACATTTTTTAAGAACCTTTTTGTGCAAGGAATTCCCAGGTTCCTCAACCTCTCATAAATAGTCATTATCCTATTATTTCTAATACTAGTTTGGAAAATCTTATGTTGCCCGTGACTAAAAATGAAATTTTTGCTGCTTTAAATTCTATGTAACCCCTTAAAGCCCCTGGGGTTGATGGTTTTCAGGCCCTTTTTTACAAACAGTATTGGCATATTGTAGGTGATGACCTTTTTAAGCTCATTCATGATGTTTTTCATAATGCTTACTTTGATCCTAAAATTGCTAAGACTCTTATTGTCCTGATTCCTAAAATTGATAATCCTAACTTTTTAAAAGACTTTAGACCTATTAGTCTTTGTAATGTTAGTTATAAAATCTTGACTAAGGTCATTGTTCATAGAATTAGACCTATTATTACTGATATTATAGGTCCTCTTCAAAGTGCTTTCATTCCGGGTAGGGGAACCTCTGAGAATGCTATAATCCTCCAAGAGATCCTTCATTACATGCACAAATCTAAAAAGAAAAAAGGGGATCTAGTCTTTAAGTTGGATCTTGAGAAAGCCTATGACATGGTTGACTGGGATTTTCTTAAAGAAACACTTTTACTTTTTGGATTTCCTGACTTTTTAGTGAATCTTATTATGTATTGCGTCACTTCCTCTACTCTTTCTCTTCTTTGGAATGGCAATAAGCTCCCTGCCTTTTCTCCCACTAGAGGGCTTGGACAAGGGGATTCGTTATCACCTTATCTTTTTGTGATGGTCATGGAAAGATTAGCTCTGTCTATTAATGAGGCTGTGGATAATGGTTCTTCGTTACCTATTAAAGTTTCTAAGAATGGTCCTAACGTATCCCATTTATTTTTTGCGGATGATACTCTCTTGTTTATCAAAGGTAAAGCTTCACAAGTCATAAACATGCACCAAATTCTTGCTAATTTTTGTCAGGCTTCGGGTTTAAAAATTAATTTTGATAAATCACGTGCTTTCATTTCTAATAGAGTGCCTAATAGCAAAGAAGACAAGTTTACCTCTATTTCCGGTATCCGTTTTACCACTAATCTAAATAATTATTTAGGTTTTGTTGTTAAGGCTGGTAAAAGAACTAATGTTGACTACAATCATATCATTGATAAAATCACTAAAAAGCTTAGTTCTTAGAAGAAGAGTATGCTTAATAAGGCTGGCAAATTAACTCTTGTTAAATCTGTCCATACTATCATTCCTCTGTATTATATGCAAATCCAATGGCTCCCAGAATCTGTTTGCAACAAAATTGATAGTATAGCTAGAAAGTTTCTTTGGAGCAATAATGATGACGAGCGTGGGTTACATTTAGTAAGTTGGAATAAGGTAACTAGAACTAAGCAGCAGAGTGGTCTTGGCATCAGGGTCGCTAGGAACCAAAACATATCTCTCTTGGGTAAGCTTATTTGGGATATGAATTATAATAAAGATAAGCTTTGGGTTCAACTTCTTCATGACAAGTATGATATTCAATCTTCCCACTTGCATTCTAATAAATCTGCAAGATCTCATGTCTGACAATCTATGTGTAAAGCTAAAGATAAGTTGCTCAATGGTTATGAGTTTCGCATTGGTAATGGTCAGACTTCTTTCTTTTATGATCCTTGGCTTAATTGAGAGAAAATATGTAACCTAGTGGATTATGTAAACATTCAGGATATTAATTTAAAAATCAAGGATGTTTTACAGGATGGAAATTGGTATCTCAATGATATAGCTACAATTATTCCTGATAACTTAAAGCATGACATTGTGCAGAATCATTTTCATATTAATATCAATGTCAGTGATGCATTTATTTGGCAAACATCTTCTACTGGTAAATATACTGCATCTTCAGGTTATAGGTGGCTCACTAGCCTTAATAGGGACAACCAACAGGATACACAATGGAGCTGGATTTAGAATCTAAAATTACCTGAGAAATTGAAGTTTTTCTTGTGGCAGGTTTGGCATCAAGGTCTCCCTGTCAATGCAGTCCGTGCTGCTAGAGGATTGTCTCACTCCCCAACTTGTAGCTGCTGCAACGAGGAACCTGAGACTCTTGTTCACTGCTTCAGAGATTGCAGACTGGTTAAGGACTTCTGGCAAACACTTGGTGTGCGCCCAATTCTAGGAATTTGCTCTCAAGAGTTTGACACTTGGATCCGCACCAACTCTATCAACAATCCAGTACACTTCCCAACCACTCTTTGGTTTATCTGGCTTGCTCGTAACCAACAAGTTTTAGGAGACGGAAATCGCCCAACAAATCAGAAAATTTGTTAAAATCAAGCTCTCTGGCCAGAAGGAGACTGTTCAACTGAGGAGGAGGTTCATGAAGGACCCTAAAATGGTGATCTCCCTGAGCCCCTGTTTTTGAAAGCAGATCTACGCAAGAATTTCCTTCTCTGAGGATATGGTGAAGCTGGACTTCCCAATTTCTACTCAGCAACTCCCTGACCGAGAGGATGGTTGTCGCGAGCCTATGGTAAGCTACATCTTCTTCCTTAACTAATTGAAGCACAAGGGTTGAATCTGTAAAACAGATTATCTTACGAAAATTGCTCGTCCACGCAAGATTGAGACCCTGGTAAAGACCTTGAAGCTCAGCATGGGTGATATCAGAAATTCCAAGACAGCTGGTGAAACCCATGATCCATTTTAATTAACTTTTAATTCTTCTCTAAGTTTCATAGGTGTCTGTTGTCCAATTATTTACTTTAACCAATTACTCTTGTATTTTAATTTTGTATTTGAGTGTACTCTCTTTTAATCATCTTTGCTTAGAAAAAAAAACAATCATATTTATGTGTGGTTAATTTTGATTTTTTGTGACTTATTCATTTTTATTAGAAATTTTCAGTGCGTTATAAGTTAATTCTATTTATTTCAAACAAAACACAAGTGAATGATATGGTAGTATTAGGAGCCAATTGTAAAGATATTCTTTATCCTAGATATTCTTTTGTAAAGATATTCCTTGTCCTAGATATTCTTTATTCTAGACATTCTTTATTTTACCTGTAATCCCTATTTGAGTTCTTTATCTTCCTATAAATTTATGTGTATATAACCTTAATTCTTAGGCAAATGAAGTTCTAATATTAATCCAAGTTACCTTTTTTATTTTATTTTAAAGTATTAAATGAATCAACTAGTTAATAAATTAATTTTTTTTTTTATAATAAATTGAAACTTCTATCATTATCATTTAAATTTTGTTTAAATTTTCAAAAAATTAAAAAGTACACTAATCATTTTAATATCATGCTCTCCTTTTCTTTTGAATATTTTATTTAAAAAATATTAAAAAACACATTAATTATCTTCATATAACGGTTTATTTATTTTTTGAATTTTTCTTTTAAATTTTGAAACACATTATCTTTAATTTTTGGAGTTATTACCTCTTTTCGAAAAAAACAAAATAAATGTGTTATCTCCATAAAAATATTAGTTACAAATATATTAAAATCTAATGCCAATCAATACAACACACTTTTGATTAATTTGTATTAATTGTTTCACTATCATATAATTTTTTATCCACTCATTAAAAGTATATAAAACCCATAAAATGAATTAAAAATTATTAATTCAAATGACAAACTCGATCTCATTCACAACATTGTTCTAGCCTTTTCCATTCACCTCACCAAAGGATGAGTCCATTGAAGCAAATTTTGGGTTTGGTTCTAAAGGATGAGTTTTCATACTATAACAGATTTGGAAGAGGAGAAGTTTCTTAGAGAGATTGGGAGGAAGGATAAATATTCTATTTGGATTGAACAATTATAATTGACAATGTTCTTTACTTACTCTCTTTTTTGTAGGGTTTATGTATCTACAACTTTAATTTTTTTACACTTATTCTTATACACTCACATTTTTCACTTTCTCTTTGTTCTTGTTAGCCTCGTATTATTTTTTTATCACTCTCCTTGTTACATCAATCACACCTCATTTTTGGGATGTGAAAATTGTTATTGCTCTTTAAATAATTATCTTTTTTAATTTTTTTGCTTAATTAACATACCAACATCATCAAATTTGATTTTCACAAATCCTGAACCATCTAATATGATGTGAAAGTTAAACCATTGAAATGAATTAATGGTGAACATACTTGGAAGGATTCGAACCCTAAATTTGTTTGCTTGAATTTTTCTTCTATGCAACATAAATTAAAAATAATAAAAGCATAACTTAAAAGGATGAAAAGTGTAAGATAAATTTTAAATATTGATTTAAAAGATATTGTTTGGTATAAACTACAAGTAAGTACTAAGAATCATTTATGGGAGAAAATCTTGTTTCAACCGAGAACATTTACATTATGATAGGGCTAACTCTCCTAGTAGGAATTCTTTTCGTCCATTCGAATATGAGACCTTGCTTAAAGGGATATAACTTGCTAATGTGATAAAAAAAATGATTAGTAATTAAGGTGTTTATACTTTAAGTTTATACTTTTGTTAACCTTTTGGCATGCGTACCAATAGTCAACTGTAGTATAATGATTTTAAAGTACGAGTGTCGAACCCACGAGGAACGGATTCGGTTAAAATTCAGAGTTTAGCTCACTTAGTATATATACAAAGGAAACATATGGATTCATGATAAATTTTAGTAACAACTATGACTAAGTTTGCATAAAAGTAATAAAGAACAATGTAAAAGTTAAGATAAGATTCAAGTGGAGAAGTTGGGATTGAATTTCATCTATCTCACTCGTCTGTTTTTATTAGAAACTCTGTAAATAAATCATTTCATTTATAGAAAATAGTTTTTAAAACAGTTCAAAAACTAAAAAACAAAATTGAATCAAACAGACTCTTAATTTGACATTTTCATTATTCATTGGTGAGTTTCTTTTTTTTTTGTCATAAATAGGCCATGATTATTGGGTCAACTATGTTTGCTAAAGCTATTAATTCAGGCTATGTAACCCCGACCCGATGACGTGGGTAGCTAGTTTTTGAGGATCGAGTTAAAAAAAAACTTAGAAGTTATTCAAGTTTAAGAAATAAAGGTCTGAACCCGACATTTTTGCGGGTTTTTTTTTTTTTTTGCGAATTTAGTATGATTTATCGGGTCGGGTTAAAATACTCAAAAGTTATCAAAACTTTTAAAATAAAACCCGAGCCTACATTTTTAAGGGCATTTTGTGGACCGGCTTGCGAGTTCCATGTTTTGTATCTATAGTAAATAGTAATAAAATATAATTTAAAGACACGTGTGATGTCCATAGTGGGTTAGTGGAGAAGTAGGTAATATGTGCTTCATGTGTTATATTCTCATCTGAAAAATAAATATTATGATTTTTTGTATTTGCAATTATTTTTTCTTGTAATTCTTAGAATATTCTTATTGTTTCCATTGCCTATTTTTAGAGCATTATATTGTATTTTGTTTGAAGAGAGAGAAGTGTACAATAAATTGGTACATTTTATACAACAAAAAAAATATAAGAATAGAAGAAAGATATTGTGAGATATGATAAGTGATGTGATAAAGAAAAATAGAGAGAAAAAACTTATTGCATAATGTTATATAATTATGTTGTATGAAGCACACCACTTTTATGAATGGTCTATATATATTGGGTACATACCTTGTCCTTGTGAAATATGTGCAACTATCATAGTATCATTTTCCTAAATTTGTAGGCAAATCATTTTATATTATTCAAACTGTAAAGCAAATTTATACAATATATTTTACAACATAAAAAGAGATAGATAGAAGATTAATGTGATTAAAAGAGACATAGATAAAAAATTTGTTATATAATGTTGTACAAATTTATTATATAAATTACACAACTTTTTTATGAATGTTTCATATTGTGTACATACCCCACTCAGTATATGCAACTACCATAGTATTGTTTTCCAGAATTTATAGGTAAAACATTGTATATATTATTCAAAGCGTAGAGGTAAAACATTAATTATAGGTAAAACATTGCATTTGCAAATACAAGAAATTGATTCAATTTTATGTTTGATATAATAATATCATATGTTTTTGTTTTTTTATGTAACCAAACAATGTTATATTTATAAAAAATAATTTTAGATCAAAGATTTCATATACATCATTGGACAACAAATTCATATGATTAGTTGAAGACTTTATTTTATTTTAACATGTGACAAAATTGAATTTGACTTTAAAAAAATTATTTATTTAACAATGAAAATGAATTAGATAAAAAGATTATGGATAAAGTGTAATATAAAAAAAAGGATAATTTTATGAAATATGAAAAATAACTAATAATATGTATACAAACTAATTTATTTTTAAAATATTTTAAGGTTACTAAAAATGAAGTAAAATATAAAAGATATTGGTATTTCAAATTTATATTTTAAAATTTTTAAAATCTATTTCATTGATAATTTTTTTTTTAAAATAGTTTGTCACACAAAATTTTTACATACATTCTTTTAAAATTTAAAAATTAATCAATAAATATCTCATTTATTATATAAATATTTTATTTGATATAAAAAAAAATTTGAGATATTAAAATCTCGTGTTGAATCATACAGGTTGAACACTAGTTTAATATATTATAAATGGATACATTAAGCTGTGTTGTCATCGTAGCGAGTTTGCCTATTTCTTTTCTTCACTTTTTTATTAATTGTGTGTTGTTTCTCTTTATTTATTAAATCAGTTTATATGTTTAATATATTAGAAAATTTATCTCATTGTGCGCCTTAATTTTAAATTACCAAAATAAAAATAAAGAGTTTAATATATATACACCGTCAATGTAAATAAATTTTACACAGACATCCAATGATGTGTTGCCACATCATTTATTGAATTTAATAACATATGAGGTGTCATATTCATTAAATGATGTGGTGACACACCATTGGATGTCTATGTAAAATTTCTTTACACTGACAGTGTATATTAATTAAATCCTTTTTTAAAAAAATGAGACTTTGATTCCCATTGAAATATACTATCTAGGGGTGCAAGTTAAGGGACACTACAAAATTTTCCAATTCTTATACCTTTTAATTGCCATCTTCATTGTTTTATAAGGTACAAACTTATTTAATTCACACAAATAAAGGTAGGATATATACACCTTAAAAGCAATACAATTCCAAGATACATACAAGTGAAAATATAACTGTTGGAAGCGAGATCTTGCTCATGCTTAATTTAGAATTAATAATTGCAAATTACATTTCATGTGAAGTCTAAATTTTCTATAGAAACAGAAAATAAATGTTCATTTTGAGCCCAAGCCTATGGTCTTCAGTCAAAGTATAATGAGTAAACAGAGAAGGTTGTCATACACATTTAATTACATTTCTAGCGTCTAGAGGAAATCATAAATGCATATATCTCTTGAAGGCACCGTTCTATAGCTTGGTGGTTTGTTAGCTTTTACTCAACTGATCCTGCTTCTGTTCAATGCTATCATCAACTTTTGGCCTTGCGTTCATAAGAACCTGTGTAAGTAAATCAAGTTCAATAAAAAAAAAAATGCTAACAACATACTTAGATGGAGTCTTCCTAACACACTGCTTATTATTAATATTGAAGCTCACATTATTCCTATCATATTAACAAGTGAGATTCACATAAATTAATAGGATTTATGAAAATTTCAACCAATAACAAGTATGTTAGAGAATTTATTGATAGTACTCCTCAAAATATCTATTTTTTAATTAAAAACTATTTACTATATATGAATTTTTTTTATTAAAAAATTGACCCTCTTCTTACCTTCCGCAGCATGGTGTTCTCATTGATCAAAGTTGAGATGCGCTCTTCTAAGATAGCATTTTTGTCTTGCAACTCTGTAGCCCTTGATTCCAAGTCATTCACATAAACCTTCTTTCTTTCGCGGGCTTGTTGAGCAGAGACCCTGTTCCTCAACAACCTACAATTACGGTTTATATTTATTCACATAAATTAAAATTGTAGTAAGATATTATGAGATTGTTTGAGTGTCATTGCAAATTTTTCTCACATTATGTATAGAAAGTAGAAACATAAAAGTTATATAGAAGTTATTTTAATTGATTGTGTCTACGCGTCTGTTTGGTATGATGTTAAAATTGAATAAAATAATCAAACTCAACTTTAAATTTCCTAACCCAAATATGTCTAGCGTTAAAAATATGATTTTATCACATTTCAACGTTAAACCAAATAGGTTCGACATAGCTGTATTGTAAAAGCGTCCCTAAAATCTTTATATTATTATTATATAAATACCTCTTGAGGCGTCTATGTTCCTTATCTGCAGGGTTTCTTCCCCTGCGGCGCTTTCCAGGAAAGCCAGTTTGAGATTGAGGATTTGTGACGTTACTTTGATTGAGGTTACTATTTGGAAGAGTCACTGCAGAATGAACACTAATTGGTGTGCCTTCCACGTCTGGAACTGTGAACATATCTTCATCACTATCTTCTGAATTAGTAGTAATCACTAATTAGTTCCACCATGCATAATTAATGTGCATAAATTAACATTCACTAATTTTTAAAATGAGAAGAGGAATTTATAAATGACACATTATCAATATCATGTCATATTTCAATGATGCAAAAAAATGAAAAATTTACCCCCTCCCTATGATACATAACATGATAGCATTAGCAGCTTAAGCAATGTGTGACCTACCAAGTTTGCTTCTTTTGATCTGTAGAGTTAAAGGGGGGAAAGTATTTCTGTGGCTGTTTTGCATATTCCATGAAGAAGAGGATGAAGCTGTTGCTGTTGCTGGTGCTCCTTCTTTCACCTGCTGAGGGGCTTTACCATCAGAGGGTTTTGGAAGGGACATCTCTCTCTGTATTTCTCTGAAGGGTTTCTGAAAGGATGGATTTTGAACAAAGGGGGAAAAAGTGTAAGAGTAGTACTAGTACGTGTGCAACATGGGGCCAAGTCTTTTATCTTGGATGGAACCATCTCATCTCAAACCATTGACGATGAAACATTGGAATGGGGCCAAAAAATTTGGTTCACAAAGGAACACGTTGATGTACACAGAACCGCCCCTTTCTTCACTCCACTCTTCTCATCTCATGGCAGCTACACAAATGACAAATCTGCTTCTTGAGTGGTCCAAACCCACCCTATGCTATTTCTAACAGGACTCTGTGCTGCCCTTTTTCAAATGTTTTGGTGTATTTGACAAATTTAGGAAGTGGCTTGTTTTGTTTTAAGTTTGGACTAACATAAGCATGTGAAAATGTGTAGGAGAGGAAATAGGTAGCCTGAACATGTTAGGATACTATTGTTGAGAATTATTTTGATGCAAAAGTGTTTAAGGTACGGTTGTTAAGGATTATTTCACTGTAGGTGTCAATATTGATGAGGCCAAGGGCAGGGTGGAGACGTGGAGTCAATCAACCAAAATAAATCAAAGAGTAAAATAATTTTGTTTGACCTGGTCTTATAGAATCTTAAAAGACTCTTTTCCTGATGAATGTGGTGTGGGAGTGGACCCCTTTGAAAACACATGTTTTTTAAATACATACCCAACAAGATATGCCGCTCTGATTTCAGAAATATGATGATTGCTGAAACCATATGATACAACATTGGTCTAGTTAAATATTTTTCTTCAAGCTTGCCAAACCATGTGATACAACAATGATACCAAATGCTCAACTATGGAGAACAGAGGGGTTATATGAACTGGCCCAATCCAGCTTGATTTGGTTGGCTTAGTTCGCTAACAAATGTATAATAACCTAACAAAAAAATCAAAACTAGATTTAGACTTGTGCATTGCATATTTTTTGAATTTGTTACATTAAATTAGAATATCTTCTTTTTTTTTGACGAAAACATTAAATTAGAATATCAAGTATGTCAATAATAGTAATAATAGTGGATGATATCATGTTATTAGAGGTTAAAGAATAAATTCTTCTTATGAGTCAGTAAAAAAATTGATAATTTGTGAAAGAATGGATAGAGTGTGCAATCAAGCAATTTAGCGGTGAAATTAATTTTTGCCAAGTAAAATACTTGAAACTTATCTGCATGTCTTTTTTTTTTTTTTTTAACTACAGGTATCTTCCACGGGAGATAATTTTGTTCGAGAACATCCACATCATGGTGAGGCTAACTCTCCCGGCGGGGATTTTTTTCATCCACAAGACTTGAACCCGAGACTTTACTTAAGGGGAATCAAACATGTATCACTTGAACCTACCCCCGTTAGTTATTTGCATGTCTTCTTGAATATACTTCAACAAGTTGATTTGTACCCACTCATTCCCTTGGGGTAAGGTAAATATAAATACCTCTGTAAATGCTCTTTGAGCTTGGAGGTTTTCCCTACCTTAAACTAGGGACGAATTTTTTGTATATACATAGTCCGATTATTTTATAGTAACATTTTTGTTATCACTTATTTTTTTATCCAATAAAGAATTAGAGAAAAATATTTCTTAATCTTAGTTTCTTTCATCTCAATTCATGAGATTAAATGTGAAAATTATCAAATATTAAAACATGGACTAGAGAAACAATTAAAGATATCATCTAAGGTCAAGGAATATTGACAGTTGTAAAAATTATGATATATATATATATATTTATATTCATACTTTGAATAATATTATATTATATTTTTTAACACAACAAATATATATATATATATATGTTGTCCCCATAATTTAAAATTTTTGGATCCATCACTGGCTCGGACTGTGGCGTCATTCTCTCACCATAAATTCTTTTTTTACAAAAAAAGGTGGTTTGTCCCTGATATGATCATCTATGATTTTTTTTCCACATATAAGGATCTCACAACCATATTTAACACCAAATTGAGATGGATTTGGATTTTTTTCAGCCTCTCAATCAAACTTTCACGGCAAAATCATTAGGTAACTAAAATTCGTAGTTATTTCGCAATTAAATTTTATTGAAGAAGCTGCATGGATGGAGAGGATCCTTACACAACTGTGATTCAAACACCTAGTGTTTAATGCAAGTGTTGAGTGATGCATGGTTTATAACGACATTTTATTTATGTAAGGTTGGATTTTGTTTGTGATAATTAATGAGTTTGTAACCTTTTGCTTAAGTAACACAACTTTATTTATAGTAATTAAAAGCATATGTGATTTATTTTGGCAAAGTTTGAAAGTAGTAACCTCACATGTGTCAGTTTGGTTTCAAGTCAAGACCAGTCAGAATCAATCAGCTGGAATTGATTTTAAATCACTTCCGTCCAACGTGCTTCATAAATTGTGCATTATTCATTTCTTACAATTTATTCTATAAATCTATCAAAATCAATTCTATCCAATATAAACAGTTAGATATTGAACCATATATATCATATGGTTAAAAAAATATGAAAAAAAAATTAGCAGTTCCTTGGAAGAGCCTAGACATTAATTGTGGCTTTGTTGGGAAGTTACTTTACTCTCCTGACAAAAATGACATGGTCGATCTTTATGGAAAGTTCAAAGCAAAGCCAAAAAGAACAATTCATTATGATTACTTTGATGGATGCCCATCTCTTAAGCATCCTATGCATGCGTTCTTTCCATCAGATGAAGTAGTACATATTAGTCAAAGCTTGCATTATAAGCATTTATATAATGTGAAGACTTTGCAGATAATGAAATAAATTCAAAAGGAATATCACCTTATCTCAAATTATTTTTTTTTTTAAATGGTACATATTTAATTCCCCATAAGCAATATCTGAATTTGAACATTGTGGATGAAAAAAAAAATCTTTATTGAGAGAGTTACCTCACAATAAAAAAAATGTAGGCTTATCAAGTCAAAATGCATGGCAACAGTGCAGCAATTTCTGTGCGCTACGGTTTGTTCAGTTACACAGCATCCCTGGTGGAACATTTATATATCATTAATTTGACTCAATTTGTGTTATTGACGATGCAAGTCATTGCAAAACTAAGTGAAGATATTGTTTAAAATCAAAATAAGTAAAAAAGTAAAAACTAAATGGTTAATACTTATTAAGTAGTTTATATTAAAAAAAGTTCTAAGGGATTTTTTATTTTTTAATTACTCAAATCCCACAAGAGTAACTCACTCTTTGCTAATGGCTTAAGTGGTGTTACTGTTAAATGTTTTGTTTCTGTAAGCAACAAAAACAGGATTATGATAGGATTTAAAGACACCATAGCTTGTTACTAATACTAGCTACTTCACTTTAAGTGCTGAGTTGACAAACCCTTTCAACACATAATTGAAAATAGATATGGATGATATGGAGGCCTTTCTTTTTCAGCATTTTCACTAAACCTGCTAGGAATTATTAGTTAGTACTAAGATTAAGGAAGCAAAATTAAAATAACGGTCACCATTTGCCAATTTTCAATGACTCAGCTAACCTGTAATGATAACAACCCTGGCACACTCACTCATATTTCTTCATTTCCTTTCACCTTTCTTTATACTTCAACATAGTTTTCTGTCATCAATAATTTGTTCACCCTACCAAACGATCCATTCTACATTTCCACCTTGTGTTCTTTTCCATTCCTTCAAGCTTTGTCCTGCCTATTGAACATATTTTCATTATTACTTTTTACAACTACATGTGGTAATGATTATGGATCAATTCATTACACAATTCTGAGTGACACTAATTTATTTATTGACAGATTTTCTTATTCTCTTTGGTTAAGAAAAAGAGAAAATAGGAATCAGTGTTGGTGACTTCATGGACCTGAGGGATGCATGGGCTGGCTTCTTTCTGTTTTGTAGTTTCTGGCTTGTCACTTTCTGTGGACAAGATGGTATGACTATACTTCTCTATAAAATAGTACCATGTTTTAAACCTACCTTTTTATTGTGGCAAATTAACCAAAAGATTGCAGCCTCCTAATTCATGGCCATGGTTTTTTTTTTTCTTGTATGTTTTTTAGATCATTCACAACATGAAGTGATTAAGCTGTTTTTTTTCCTAACATTACTCTCCATTTGGTATGAAAAAGGCTACTGTTTCTTTGCATATTTTTCAGGGGAATTGATATAGACTTTTGTATTTTACTCCATGAATGATTATTCCATTGTTTGATTTGAATATCAAAGACATGGGGAAATTTCTTTTAGTAAGGTCAACCTTATGCAGTTCAAAATGTTTCACAGTGAAGTAAATTTCATGGAACAGGTTTCGTGAGTCTTTCTTGTGGTGGAAGAACCAGTTTCCATGATTCATATAACATTTCATGGCTTCCAGACACCACCTACATAACCAGAGGCAAGACTACAATCATCACATACAATGATGGTTCCTCCTCATTGAATATCTCAGCTCGGTTCTTCCAAAATTCCAGAAGCCGCAGATGTTACAGAATACCAATGAACAATGCAACAACTTTGGTTCTTGTTAGAGCAAAATTTGTGTACAAGAACTATGATGGACTTGGGAAACCCCCTAGATTTTCTGTTTCTATTGGGACAGCTATTGCTGCTACAATAAATCTTGCTGAACATGATCCATGGAATGAAGAATTACTATGGACAGTGAATAAGGATACACTTCCATTCTGTTTAATTTCAATTCCAAAAGGTGGTTCACCTGTAATTTCTTCCCTTGAAATCAGACCACTTCCTCAAGGAGCCTACACAAGTGGCATTGAAGATTTTCCAAATAAGCTGCTAAGGAAGACTTATCGAATTGATTGTGGATACACCAATGATTCTATCCGGTAAGAACCATATCATTCTTCTGTCCTGAGTCAATTATCCCAAAAGCTTAAACTAGTGAATACAAGAGCCATTTGGGCTTGAAGTATGAACAATGCACAGATCTACCTACTTTGTGCTAAAATTAAACTTTATTTTATTAGACTAATAAGGGTAGCAATGATTGAACTTTAAGTCACTTGGTTATAGAGGTTCTGATATCATGAACCAATTATCACAAATGCTTAAGTTGATGGGTGAAAGACACATGAATGATTTTTATATTATATTTCTAACACCTTTTTTACATTAATATTATTGTTGATTAACTAAGATTTTGAAGCTTTAGCTATATAAAATACAGGTATCCCTTGGATCCATTTGATAGAATATGGGATGCTGATAGAAACTTCACACCCCTTCATGTTGCAATTGGGTTTAAGAGTCAGCATAGCTTTAATCAATTCAGTCTTTTGGAGGAACCACCAGCAGCTGTTATTCAAACTGGGAGAGTTTTGGCAAGACGAAATATGCTGACATATAACCTCCCTCTTAGCACATTAGGGGACTACTACATCATCCTCTACTTTGCTGGAATTCTTCCTGTCTTCCCCTCATTTGATGTTTTAATAAATGGAGATCTAGTAAAATCAACCTACACAATAAAAAACTCAGAAATCAGTGTTTTATATGTTACACAAAAGGGAATCAGCAGCTTGAATATAACACTGAAGAGGATAAGCTTTTACCCTCTGATCAATGCATTTGAGGTATATAAGATGGTTGATATTCCATCTGATGCCTCCTCAACCACAGGTTGCTCTCCAACTTGCCTTAGTATACATCTCATTCTCATTTCCACCAACTATTGTTTGTTTCATTTACTTATTCTTTGCTCCACTTGTATACCAGTTTCAGCACTGCAGGTTATTCAACAGTCCACAGGATTGGATCTTGGATGGCAAGATGATCCATGCTCTCCTTCACCCTGGGATAGAATTGATTGTGAAGGAAACCTTGTTACATCATTGTCTGTGCAGTCAATACATTGTTTTGTTTTTGTTTTTCTCAAAATATTAGTTTTTATTTCATTGGGAATCTAATAGTAATGTCATATTTCAGGGATCTTTCAGACATAAACTTGAGATCAATTAATCCTGCATTTGCTGACTTGTTAGACCTTAAAACATTGTAATTTTCTTTCAGCTTAATGGACATCATCTTTATGTGTTTCTCATATTCAATTTCTTATGTCCTTATTTGACCTCATTATTTATCAGGGATTTGCACAACACATCGCTTTCAGGTGAAATACAGAATTTGGATAGCTTGCAACATCTTGAGAAACTGTAATACCTTCAAAGAGCATGAACTTAAACTTTGGATTTATGTACATTGTACTAACAACTGCTAAAATTTTCAGGAACATGAGTTTCAATCACTTAACATCCTTTGGTGTAGATCTTGATAGCTTGATTAGCCTTCAAATATTGTAAGTTACATCTCCCACATGCTTTTGAAATTCAGTGAGTTCAAGGCACTGCTAGAAATTTTAAGTTTGAACTTTACAAAATAATACTTGTACCTTTATCCATCTTTTGTCTTTTGAATTTGTAGTTCTGTCTCAAAGCCTTAGTTTAGATACAAGAGGTGATATTAATCTTACACTCTCCTTTCCTTCTTCTTTATTCTTTTTTCCCTATATGTGAAGAGACTTGCAGAATAATAGTCTACTGGGAATAGTGCCTGATAGCTTGGGAGAGTTAGAGGACCTCCACTTACTGTAAGCAAGCATCAGAAAAGAAGCTAAAAAAGATTAATATCCTTTAATCTGTTTGCATTCTTTCTATTTTGCATTCTATCCTTGACAATTGACATATTACAAATGCTTTCCATTCCACAGGAATCTGGAAAACAACAAACTACAAGGTCCACTACCACAGTCTTTGAAGAAAGAAACTTTAGAGATCAGGTATGGAATTAATGCAATGGTCTACTTAGAAAACAACATGCATGGTAATTCATTGTTTTTTTTTGGCAGAGCATCTGGGAATTTGTGCCTTACCTTTTCCACAACCAAATGTGATGATGCATCATCCAATCATTCAATTGAGACACCCCAAGTTACTTTGGTTCCTAAGAAGAAGCACAATGTACTTAACCATCTAGCAATAGTTCTAGGCATTGGAGGAGCCACAGTAGCCTTTCTCTTAATGTGTGTTTCAGTATTTATATACAAGACTAAACAGAAATATAAAGTCTCACAGACAACAAGTATGTATATATTCTTTGACATCATGCATATATCTATACATTTCTTTCATGTATTACATCCATATCCTTCTGTCTTTTAGGAGAAGAAATGGATATGAGGAATTGGGGTGCAGCAAAAGTCTTTTCCTACAAAGAAATCAAATTAGCTACAAGAAACTTCAAAGAAGTTATAGGAAGGGGAAGTTTTGGATCTGTTTATCTTGGAAAACTTCCAGATGGAAAATCAGTAGCTATCAAAGTTCGGTTTGATAAATCCCAACTTGGTGCTGATTCTTTTATTAATGAGGTTCACTAACTCAATTCCTCTTACTTGCATATCATTGGAAGGATTTTACTTTTTAAATTGTGTGCTCACTTTATAAAAAATAAGTTACCTCTCAATGATTATCTAATTCTGAAAACATTTATTCTATCATATGATGTTCTTCTCTTTCCTTTATTTTTGTTTTTGCTTAATTCTTACTTTGATATCTACTGTTTTTCTTAGGTTAATCTTTTGTCAAAAATCCGGCATCAAAATCTTGTGTCTTTGGAAGGATTTTGTCATGAATCAAAACATCAGATATTAGTTTATGAGTACTTACCTGGTGGACCCCTGGCTGATCATCTCTATGGTACTAATGCTTGAACACAACTTTCTGTATAGTACATACCTTTAGCATCATAACTTCCATGAATGCAATCAGCATGAAAGTTCTTTGCTTAATGCTACATCTTTTTTTTCTCTTTTTCCATCAGGTACAATCAGTCAAAAAACTTCCTTAAGCTGGGTTCGGAGGTTGAAAATTGCTGTTGATGCAGCAAAAGGTACAACATTAAGTTCTTAAATAATATCAACATAAGATTAAATATGTTTTTAGTTTATGAAATATAGTCGTGATTTTATTTCAGTCCTATAATTCAAAATCAACGGATTTGGTCTCTCAAGAAATTAAAATACCCCTTTTTTATGATAAAAACTCATAACAAAATCAGTAGTAAAATTGTGAACTTAGGAATAAATTAGTGTATTTTTAATTTTTAAAAGATTAAAACCACCGGTTTTAAATTATAGAAATTAAAACTAAATTTTGACTATATTTCAGAAACTAAAAACATATTTAACTCAATCCTAACAAAAAAACAATAATTTTTATGGTTATGAAGGTACTTGTTAGTATTTTCCATATTTTTATTATTATTCTTATACACCTCTTTTTTAAGACCTGCATTTCTATGTTCTTGGAACCATAATCACACCCTAAAAAGGAATCAAAGAGAGTAATATTATTAGTGGAAATTATAGAGCACCATGTTTCATTTTAGTTTAATACATCACATAATTATCTTCTTCTGAATTTCTTTTTTTTTGGGGCTTGAAAGCATTGGATTATTTGCACAATGGAAGTGAGCCACGAATCATACACCGTGATATAAAGTGCAGTAATATCCTTTTGGATAGGGATATGAATGCCAAGGTGTGTGACTTAGGTCTCTCTAAGCAAGTAACTCATGCAGATGCAACTCATGTCACAACTATTGTCAAGGGCACAGCAGGGTATCTTGATCCAGAGTATGTCCTTAAAATTAATTAATTAATAAATTAGTTGTTTCCTGATCCAATAAATACATAATATATGAAAATTAATTTCCATATACAGGTATTATTCAACTCAGCAGCTGACAGAGAAAAGTGATGTATATAGTTTTGGAGTTGTTCTTTTGGAACTCATTTGTGGAAGAGAGCCATTGACTCACTCTGGAAATCCCGACTCATTCAATTTGGTGTTATGGGTAATCTACCGTTCCTTTTATTGTTTGTACAAAGGAATGCAAAAAAATGGCTTCTTGTTAAAACTTAAAAGTCCAAGTATACAAGTGTTTCTAAGCTCAAATTTTTTAGTAAACTAACAAATCCGCCCCAAACTTCTTGTTTTGTCTGTCACTATAATTTAATTGTATGTCATTAAACGTAACATGTCATAAAAAAAATTAACGGTAAACACATAGTTAGACTATAGTGATAGATACAGCAAGAAGTCAGGATTATATTGAGTTTTTCTATTTCTTAGAGACTAAATTGTATAATTCTAAAAATGTCAATAACGGATTTGATAGTTTACTCTCAAATTTTTTGTTACTATTGCCCCCTCTTTCTTATGTTTTCTTTTTTCCCTATCAAATTTAACTACAGTTTTAGAATATAGAGAGCAATTTAATTTTTTTTTTTTTTTTTGGTTTATGACTACCAATTGCAGGCAAAGCCCTACTTGCAGGCAGGTGCATTTGAGATTGTGGATGAGGACATAAAAGGAACTTTTGATCCCTTGAGCATGAAGAAGGCAACTTTCATTGCTATAAAGTCAGTGGAGAGGGATGCATCACAGAGGCCATCTATTGCAGAGGTATTGGCAGAGCTAAAAGAAGCCTATAGTATTCAGCTCAGATTCCTTGAATCTTGTCAAAATGAGAATTGATTTACAGTTACACATGCTACATGTGAAATTAAATTATTTGGCAGTATAGAGAGATAAATACAATTGCTTATTACCAAATACCTATTATTGTTGATTGCAAAAAAAGGTAAAAAAGAAAAGAAAGAAAGAAATTTAATGGAATATTTAATTAATTTTGTTATGTACAATTTTTTTAATCAAATGTTGTAATGAACAAACCAATTTATTCACTCCTAATGATTTTAAATTGCTATTATGGTTAGGGATATCCCCTGACTCCCCGTCACGGCAATAGAGATTGTTGGCATTGTGGTCGTTGTGGGATAAATTTGTTTTATATTTGCACTGAGTATAATATTTCATGACTTACCTTCAAATTCCTCCTTTTAAAAAAAATCTTCAAATTCCTCCTTTAAAAAAAAAAATCTTCAAATTCCTGACTACCCTGCTCTCCCATCACCAAATTCACTACAATAGTAAAATCTCTCAAATTCTCTCTCAATCTGGTGTGTTTGGTTCTATAAAAATCATTTTGAGTGTGTTTAATTTATTTCAAATAATGTAAAAGTATTTTCGGGAAAGTAACCTTGGGAATATAATTTTCCCATGTTTAATTCAAGTTTTAGAAAAATATTTCTGGACAAAACTAATTCTAGAAAAATATTTTACTCATTTTTACCCACTTCTTATTCCTACGTTGAGGGGTGAGAATCTTGTATTTCTATGGGAATGTTTTCACTTCAACTTCATTCTACAATATTTTTCTTCTTTATATATTTTTTAATTTTTAAAGTAAACCAATTTTAAATATATTCCCGGGAATAATAAATACATATCATACGTACATAAATTTTACCGGGAAATAACAATCTTTAGTAATAGGATTCCCAAAAACATTATTCCCCGTAATATGATTTTATACCTTCCAATAAATTTACCATTTATAAATATGGATCTCAATAATATACACCGGAATTCATATTTATAACGTGGTTAATATATAACGTGGTTAATAAAGAACAAGCATGTTACTGTCTGCTAGTAATTTGTAATGGATTTGGAATATCTTTTGTCCTCCTTTTAATTTTATGTCTTTTTACTTTGAAAAAAAAAAAAGAAAAAGGAGGAGGAGGAGGAGGAAGAATCCATAGAACAATTCGGGAGAGGACATTGAGTTGCAACACAAGCCGTTGCACCTCAATGCAGCTGTTGTGCCCATTACAATGTTTCGTTACAAATATATTCGAGTATTCATGATCACGGAGACTATGATGGAACAACAAGAACTGAACAATGAGTTTTTTTCCATAGTTTTACCCCCCAACATTTTTCAATCCTGAAAACAAACTGAAAAGTAAAAAAAAATATGTTTTGCAAAAAATGAGTATTAAAAGAAGGAGAACTCATGAAGAGAAAAGAGGACTTGAGAGATTGAAGAATTGTATTCTCATTCATTGAAAAGATTTACAGAAGATATGAATTATATACACACAGAAATTAGCGGGAAAAATTATAATAGAAAAACTAACTAACCACTATACAACTCAGCTACTAAACAGAAAACAGAAAGCAAAACTAACTATTGCTATAACTGAATTATTATTGTGTAACATCCCCCCGCAAGCTGGAATGGATATCAATCATTCCAAGCTTGGATTGCAAGTGTTCAAAAGGTGTTGGGCTAAGTGGTTTGGTTAGAATGTCAAAAATCTGAGAAGAGCTGAAAATAGAAAGTAAGTGAATTAAGCCAAGTTGTAACTTTTCTCGGACAAAGTGACAATCCAATTCTATGTGTTTAGTTCGTTCATGAAACACGGGATTGGAGGCTATATGTAAGGCAGATTGGTTGTCACAATATAGAGCAATTGGGGCTATATCCGTTAGTTGAAAATCTTGAAGGAGATAAGATAACCATTGAGCTTCACATGTGGCTTGTGACAAAGCTCTATACTCAGCCTCAGATGAAGATTTTGAAACTGTGGCCTGCTTCTTGCTCTTCCAAGAGATAAGAGCATTGCCAAGGAAGAAACAAAATCCGGTAACAGACCTTCTAGTATCAAGGCAGGAACCCCAATCAGAATCTGTGAAACCTTTCAATTTAAGATCAGAGTTTGATGGGAAAAATAGACCTCTTCCAGGTGCATTCTTGATGAATCTGAGAATTCTCATGGCTGCCTGATAGTGAACATCTGTTGGTTGTGCCATAAACTGACTTAGATGAGTGACAGAAAAGCTAATGTCTGGTCTAGTATTAGTCAAGTAAATCAATCTCCCCAACAATCTTCTGTAAACTTCAGGATCATTCAATGGAGTTCCTAAACTTTTATGAAGTTTAAGAGTGTAATCCATGGGTGTTTTACAAGGTTTTCCAGCAAGTAACTCTGCACTTTCAAGAAGATCCATTGCATATTTCCTCTGACAAATAGAGATCCCTGTGTGAGATCGAGCAACCTCAAAACCCAGAAAATATTTCAAGTTACCAAGATCTTTGATAGTGAAAGCAGCATCAAGTAATTGCTTCACTTTGGTAATTTCATCCAAGTCATTTCCAGCTAGGACCAAATCATCAACATAAACAAGAATAGCTGTGTATGAAGCAGAATTGCTTTTAACAAATAAAGAATAATCAGCTTTGGACTTAGTATAACCATATTGAATTAAAACAGCAGTGAGTTTAGCATTCCACTGTCTACTTGCTTGTTTTAAACCATAGAGGGATTTTTGCAACTTGCAAACTTGATGAGGAGAGGTAGAAGAAGACAGACCTGGAGGCAAGTGCATATAGACCTCCTCATGGAGATCACCATGAAGAAACGCAGTATTGACATCTAACTGATGAAGATGCCAATTCTTGGCAGAAGCAACGACAAGTAAAGTCCTTACAGTAGTCATCTTGACAACAAGACTGAAAGTGTCTAGATAATCCAATCCCTCTGTTTGGGTATATCCTTTGGCTACTAATCTAGCCTTGTATCTCTCAATGCTACCATCAGAATGGAACTTGATCTTAAAAACCCATTT
Source organism: Sesbania bispinosa (assembly GCA_026901365.1). Taxonomy (NCBI): domain Eukaryota; kingdom Viridiplantae; phylum Streptophyta; class Magnoliopsida; order Fabales; family Fabaceae; genus Sesbania; species Sesbania bispinosa. The sequence continues at coordinate 2,111,093 of QLOH01000066.1, read as the reverse complement.
GCATTCTATTGCCCTTTTATCATGAGGCAAATCTGTGAGAGTCCAAGTATTATTTTTCTCCAAAGCTGTAAGTTCAGTTTGAATGGCATTTCTCCAGTAATCATGTTGAATGGCCTGAGCATAAGTAGTAGGTTCAATGGCTGTGGAAATATTGAGAACATAGTTTTTATGAGAAGAAGAAAGGTTGGTATATGAAACATAATCTGAAATGGGATATTTAGTGTTAGGGTGATTGATGTGATTGATGGCTAATGTGTGATGGTAATCTGTGAGGTAGGATGGGAGTCTTTTTGTCCTGGTAGATTTTCTGAGGGATGGTGGATCTGGTATGGTTGTTTCTGGACTTGGAACATTTGGAATGTTAGGTTCAGATACAGCATCAATATGAGTGGGTGATGGTTCTGTATGTGATTCAGAATTTAGAAGAGGTAAAGGAATGGTGTAGGAGTAATCATTAGGACAAAGATGATCAACATTAACAGTCTCTTTGCTCAGGAAAGGATATATGTGCTCAAAAAATTCTACATGTCTGCTAAGGAAAGTCTCTCTGGATAGCAAGTCATATAAGAGATAACCCTTCACATTGTGTCTGAAGCCCAGAAAAACACATTTTCTTCCTCTAGGATCAAACTTCTTTCTGTTGGCTTGTAAAGTGCTGGCATAGGCTAAACAACCAAAACTCTTTAAGTTGCTAATGTCAGGAAGCTGCTGATAAAGAATCTCATAGGGAGTGAAATTTTTCAGAAACCTACTTGGCTGCCTGTTAATAAGAAAAATAGCATGTGAAATAGCATAAATCCAAAAACATTTGGGGATATGAGATTGAAAAACAAGAGCTCTAGCCACTGTCAAGATGTGTTGATGCTTTCTCTCCACTATCCCATTCTGCTGTGGAGTTTCTACACAAGACTTTTGATGAAGGATTCCTTTCTCATTGAAGAATGATGTCAAATTAAACTCTGGCCCATTGTCTGACCTTACACATTTCACCCTTTTATTAAATTGATTTTCAACCATGGCTATAAAGCCTTTTAAATGTGTTGCAACTTCTGACTTTTGCTTCATGAAGTAAGTCCAGGTATACCTTGATTTATCATCTACCACAATAAGAAAGTATCTATGTCCAAAAACAGAAGAGGGGGAAGTTGGCCCCCATATGTCAACATGTATCATATCAAAAACAGCTTCAGATTTACTCACTCTGGAAGGAAAAGGTAAATGTTTTTGCTTAGCTAAGTAGCAAACATTACAAGGATCTTTATTCTGAACACAATCAATAAAGGAAAACTTATTCCCCAACACAACAAGTTTGTCATGAGCCAAATGGCCAAATCTAACATGCCACAGATCACAAGCATATGAATGAAAATTGTTAACAGAGTGAACAAAAGAATTGACTTTAGGATTGAAACCAAGAACATAAAGTCCTTTCTTCATTTCAGCTGCACCAATCATCCTCATAGATTGGAGGTCCTGGATTTCACAAGATGTAGGAGAAAAGGTCAATTGACAACCAAGTTGAATACTAAGCTTTGAAATAAAGATAAGATTGAAGGTGAAACTGGGAATATAAAGCACATCTGTGATATAGAAATCTTCTGAAAAGAAAACAGATCCTGCCAAATCTGTGATAACTGAGTTCCCATTTGGTAGATGAATTTTCATAGGCTTGATTTTTCTAATGCACTGAAAAGACTTAAGAGAATGGCAAACATGGTCTGTTGCTCCTGTGTCCAAGATCCAAAAATTGGATTTCACATCATTAGACAAAGTGCAGATTGTACCTGTTTGTGCTTGAGAAAGATCTTGATCAGTGGAGGTAATGTGATTGGCTGAGTGAGTAACATGTTGATTGTCTGGTTGACTCATAATAGCCACAATAGCTCTCTGTTGTTCTGGTGTGAGCTTGATTAGTTTGTCGTCGTCCTTTTCTTTACTGCCAATACTCATGTTGTCTTCAAAGCTTAGTGCCTCTTCATCATTGAAACAATTATTGGTTGAATTACTTGTTCATGACTTCTTGTAATGAGGTGGAAATCCATGCTTTTTATAGCAATTATCCACTGTGTGACCTGTCTTGTTACAATATGAGCAAACCTTGCCTCTCCCAGCACCAAATCTTCCTCCTCTACCTCTTCCAGAGCTTCCAGAGAATTTGTTTGTGTTATTTGTAACAGCTAACACCTTTAAATCATTAGTCACCGAATTAAATTGTCTTTCCTGTTGAATTAACAGGGAGAATGCTTTTCCAATGTTAGGCAAAGGTTCCATTAACATAATCTGTGATCTAACAGCCGAGTATTGCTCATTTAATCCTTTCAAGAACCTTATAACATAATCATCTTCTCGATATGATTTAACATGAGTGATCATTTTCGAACTACATGTACAATTTGTATCACAGCTACAAGTAGGTATAGGGCGAAAATTTTCAAGTTCTTGCCACATAATCTTGAATTGAGTGAAGTAACCTGTTATTGTTGAATCTCCTTGTTTCAACATGTAGATTTCCTCTTGTAAATCACTGATCCGAAATACATCTCCCTGATAATACCGATGCTTGAGATCCTTCCAAATATCTACAGCACTATCACACCATAAAATGCTCCCAGCAATTTCTGCATCAACCGAATGAATTAACCATGACATTACCATGGTGTTGCACCTCTTCCAGGCAGCAAAATTCACATATGTGTTTGAAGTTCTTGGAAGTGATCCATCAACAAATTGCTCCTTGTTCTTCGAATTAAGAACCATCATCATAGCTCTTGCCCACGAGTGATAATTTCCTCCATTCAAACGAACGGAGACTAAAGAAATTGTTGGATTCTCGTTGATACTCATATAATATGGACTTGTTGGATCCATGGCTGAGTTTGCCATTGTTACAGAGAACAAAAAAGAAAGATGAACTATAGCATAAAAAGGCGGAAGAAAGAATTCATAGTTGTGCGCAGCAAAGCTCCTACGAAAGGAGCTCTGATACCATATTAAAAGAAGGAGAACTCATGAAGAGAAAAGAGGACTTGAGAGATTGAAGAATTGTATTCTCATTCATTGAAAAGATTTACAGAAGATATGAATTATATACACACATAAATGAGCGGGAAAAATTATAACAGAAAAACTAACTAACCACTATACAACTCAACTACTAAACAGAAAACAGAAAGCAAAACTAACTATTGCTATAGCTGAATTATTATTGTGTAACAATAAGGTTTGATAGCAGATTATATACACAAAATAATGGACAATAAATCCCTGCAATGCCAATACCTCAGAATCAGATACATCCTATCATAAAATGAGCATGAGTTAATTATGCAAATTGTTAATAAATTTTAAAATATATATTTATCCTAAAAAGTTATTTACAAAATTAAATAATGAAAAATAGTTTTTAACTTATCAAACAAGATCACTTGTACATATTCCTTTATTTAACTTCTGAAGAACTCCTAAAAAGATAAAAATAAAATGAATTAAGGAGATCAAATAAATTTAACTTCTCCATAAGTAAAAATTAGTTACTTATGGAGAAGTTAAATGGAAGAGCTTTTGGAGTAGGTGAGCTACAAAGACTAATTTCAACTTATGGAGAAGTTAAATGCATTTGACCTTTTATCACCTAGAAGTACTTCTGCATAAGTTTCATCCAAAATTAGCCCTAATTAACTTTAGCGGGAGTTTCATCCAAACTGGTTGGGCCAATTTGGATGAAACTTCTGCAGAAATACTTCTATGTGAAAAAATAGAATGAATCAAATATGTCAAATATATTTAACTTCTCCATAAGTAAAAATTAGTCTTTGCACCACTTTCTACATTTCGTAGCTCTTTTGAGTTATACTTTCTTTGATTTGTGTAATGGGTTTGGAGTACCCCTTGTACTCCCTTTAATTCATTTCTTTTACTTATATATATATATAAAAAAGTTAAAATTAGTCTCTGTAGCCCACCTACTCCAAAAGTTCTCCCATTTAATTTTTCTATAAGTAGCTAATTTCAACTTATTGAAAATTGAATTCATTTGACCTCTTTAATTCATTCTATTTTTATCTTCTAGAAATTTTTCTGTAGAAGTGTATCCAAAAAACTTAAAATTGTCGCATTGTTTTTTAAGAAAATACTTTCCGGCTGGTTGATTTTTTCTTTGAAAATATTTTTTTTTTCTTTTTAATAGAAAGGTACAGTAACTTTGCAATGACTTTGTATGAATATTTTGAAAGATTTTTTAATTGATAAAAATATAAAGTGGCATTAAAGTTAAACCCCCACTGACCACCCCACCATTATTCAATTATTGTCACAAGTCATTGTATGGACTTATTTTATTTCAACTTTTTATTTTTAACTTTTAAATATTTTTTTGTTGAAAATGATTTTTTAAATCCACTACTACACAGTGTTCAAGTTAATGTACAAATACTTAATAAACTATTATGATTCGAATAATACTAAAGATAACATTTGTTATTCAATTTCCTTCATTGATTATTTTGTAGACTGAAATTATTTATTAAGGAAAACAAACTTGATGAATAATTAGAAAAAATGGCTTAAATGTTTTTTAAGAGCACTAATCACAAACAATAACATTTTTTAATTTGAAACAATTATACTTTTTTAACTAACACCACTAATTATTAAGTAAATTTAAGAAAATACAGCTAAAATGAGCAAATCATATATAAATCTAAACAACTAAACAGGATAATTAATTAAGAGGTGATTATTTCAAGTAATACATGCTTAATTTCTTTTAAGAGGTTTGAGTAACTATAATCAGGTCCGGCCTTAGGGGGAGGCCGGTAAAGCAACAGCTTTAGGCCTCCCTGTTACAAGGCCTCAAATATTTTAGATATATTTTATATATTAAAATTAATGGTAAAATATGTTTGTAGTTTATGTAAAATTAAATAAATTTAATTTTGGTTCTTATAACTTAAAATTGGTGTGTTGAGTAACTCTCTTTTAAATTATCCCGAATTAATTCTTATCAAATGTGTTTTTAGTCTTTAGTATTTCTTATCATGTATATTTTTATTCCCTAGCGAGAGGGGCAATAAGGATTAATTTGAGGTGATTTTGAGAAAGAGAAACTCAATACATTGGTTTTAAATTGTGAGAATCAAACCCAAATATGCTTAAATTTATATAGATTAAAAACATATTTTACCCAAAATATAATAAAATATTAATGTCAAATATAAAAATATTAATAATTATTAGTTAATAGATAATAATTAAAAATATTTTTTCTAATAAATATTAAATTTAATATAAATTTCTTTTCTTAAAAATAGACATTTTAAAAAAAAAATACATGTCATTTTTTGTCTTTTATCTCATAGAATTAGGTCCACATCTTATAATTTGTTTTAGGCCTACATATATGTTGGGCCGGCCCTGACTATAATATGGATATTCCTAACTTGAACAAAATTACCTCCTACGGTGATTTAAACAAAAAAGGTAATAATCCAAAAAATCATATTTGTTTTATTTTCATTTTTTGTATTTTATCGTTTTTGCTTTTTAATCATTTTAATACTGATTAAGATCTACTACCACAAAAACAAAAGAGAGGAAGAAAATTGGATGAGCTCATTAGCATGGAGGGGAGTTCATAGGTTGGGTTGGCTTAGAGTAAAATTGAATCCGAACCCGATTATATTTAATTGATTTGTTTTGAAGTTTTAAAATGTTTTTTAACAAATGATCAAACCAAATCAATTTGGGTTGGTTTGTGATCACAGTTCATGATTATTGGGTTAAGATAAAAAAAAATAATCATTATACTTTTTGAAATTTTTATTTTCATATATTATCTTTTTTTATATAATTAAAATTTTGTAGTTTATATTATTTTAAAGTCATTTTTTTCTTTTTTAATGATTTTAGAAATAACTAAAATAATTTCAATTGATAGTTTTACTTTTAATTGATGATCTGATATCTTTGTTTTTTCAAAAAATAATAATGTGGAAGAATAATAATCTTGAATATATACAAAAAGCATATTTACAAATTTATAAATAATCCACTCGTAAATGGTTATGTGACTTGTACATTTTACCATGTTAAGTATAATTAAATTGCACTTTAGATATCTCGTTTTCATATAAATCTTATCTCTTTATTAAAAAAGAAAAATCTAACACAATAAAACATGTACTATATGATACTGTACGAATTTTAATTTCCTGAATGTATTCTGTCCGTAGAATAAATAATTAATTAATTGTGATTAATAATTTTAAATTTATTTTTTCTTAAAATTTTTATATTTTATATTTAAATTTTAAAAATATCTTTCAATATACTTACTAGTTTACTGAATTGTTTTATATTTCAATAAATTTTAAAGAAATAACATTTAAATAAAATTATAATGATTTTATTATGTTATTTTAATTAATTTTAAAAGGTTTGATATCAAATTCTGTTTTACGCCTATATTTAGGTTGGGCAGCTAATTTATCACAATCACAAATATATGTATTTTATTTCATTTTATAATATAAAAACAAATTCAACATAGTTAGGTGATTATTTCAAAATTGCTTAAATATATATATTTAAATAAACATGAATTATGAAAGAAATGAATATATCATCGGGAAGAAAAGAATATTTTTCTTTCTCATTGATAAAAGAAATTTTGTTTATATATATATAAATTTAAAAACATTTATTTTAAGAATAAACCCCACCATTTATTATTTAGAAATCTAATTGTAACACATTACATAAATATTTGATTATTAGAAAATCCAATAACTTTAAAAAACCCCAAATATCAATTAAATAATGTATGTTCACTAGTCTTGATATTTTGTAAACATTCATTATTAACAAAACAATTACGCAAACATTCAATTGAGTTAAATGGGATACGCAAGGCATACTTGTGCAACTAAATGGAATGCGCAATTTTAGTTTGCGTTTTTAAAGGATCCTAAAGCGCAATTTCACTTTGCGATTCTTTACGCACACGTGGCCTGAGGGTAAATAGTTTTACAACAACATTATTTTGGTAATTTTGATTGTTTTTTGCGCCATTGTGGTCAAAAAGCCAGGAACTTCTCATGAATGCAACTTTCATCCCCATGACTTTTACTTTCTTCCCCTAATTAACTTCAGTTGATCCATCCATTTTTTAAGAGAAATAGGTCAAACCAATTTGCAACTACCGGTTAGCCAGATATATCCCAACTACCTTCCAAACCTATAAGCTTCTCTGAAGTTTTGGCTTTATAATTTGTGATGAACCAATAATTTAGTTGTGTTAAGTGTATGAGTTATTTTCTATTTAAAGGTTCAACAAGGGTTGCATAAACATACATATATACTACAACATCTTTTTTTATAGTTGTTATTTAAGAGATGGCTCTACTTCTAACAGGTAAGTTGACTGCTGAATTTGGTATCCGAAATTCTGCCACTGACATTGGTTCCGTTAAGATATGGACTTATACCATAGGTAATTATTCTTCTTTATATAAAGTAGGTTGTACTTGCCTTCCTTGTGATAAAAAACTTAAATTGCACTCCTCTCCACTCTAATTTTATAATACATACACTCTTTTCATGGACATTTATTCTCTAATTGTGATTCACAACATTAAAATGTAATTTTAAAACTCAACTATTAATTATGAGACATTAGAAGATAAAACAAATATTTTGAGCAAAATTTCAAAGCTAATAAAATGAATATTTAAAAGTTTATTTTAAGTTCTAAAGTCTTAAAATCAATAATAATGTGTTCGAAATTAATTAGTTGTCATTGATATTGAAAATTGTAGATATAGAAAATATTTTTCTAAGAGGTCCACTCATAAGTTGCTCATCACCATTAAATTGTTCATTTATATTATGGACTAAAAATATAATATATATTTATTTGTAAGGAGATCGAGTATAGGAATGGGAATATGTCAAGCCGAACTAGGCTTTCCAAGACCTGAGTCTAGTCTGCACCTTAAATTCATGGTCTGGGTCTGGCCTATTTACGTGACATAGGCTTTATTTTATGGTCTGAGTCTGGCCTATTTAAAGTGTGACATGGCCTGAAAGCCTGTTTAAAAGCTTGTTTTATAGTAAGGTGCTTACATATATCATAAACATACATATGAATAGACTTATGGGCTCAAATTTTTAACATGTTTAAATGTTTATACAAGCTAATAAGTATATAATTATAAGGAAAAGTAATAAAAAATCTTTATAATAATAATAACACTATAAAAAAATATTAGTATTTTATTTATATTTAGTTAAATAGACCGGTCTGATAGGCTCAAAAGGCTTTTTCGAGAGCCTGAAGCCTGACCTGTTTTGCTATATAGACTTTTGAAAAAGCCTTGACCTGCTTTATTTAATAAATTGGCCTGACTGGGTCTGATGTAGGCCGAGTAGTAGTAGGTCCCTGATGAGCGGGGCCTGTTTCCACCCCTAATCGATTACATATTTTGAAAATAAGTGTAATTTAAGTTCTATTATGGGAGGGAAGTGTAATTTCCTCTTTTATTTATGCAAATCAAAGAGGGATCACTTTTTTCTTCTTCTAACTAATTCTTATATATAGATTCAACTCTTGGCCGTCATATTAGGTAATTATGCAAATTGAAACGGGTTCTCATGATGTTTTATATATATATATATATATATATATATATATATATATATATATATATTAAATGCTTGTTAAAGCACAGATGGAAAAGTAGAAACTTGTAAGGAGAGCATTGAAGCTATTGATGAAGAGAACAAGTTAATCATCTTCAACTTATTCGATGGAGAAATCAGTAAGAATTATAAGATGTTAAAGCCCTACATACAAGTGATTGATCATAAGGAGCAAGTCGGTGCTGTTGTTAAATGGACTTTAGAATTTGAGAAGCTCCATGAGGATGTTGCACTTCCATATCACTACTTGGAATTTGGAACAGCAATGACAAAAGATATTGATGCTCATCTTCTTAACGCACATAAATGAAATAAAAAGGAATGGGCCGGTTTGGCACGAGGATAAGTGCTTAAATATAAAGTTGGTATGAACTATGATTTTAATTAAAGAATAAGGTTGTTTTCTTCTTCCTCTGTATATTGTTCCCTTGTACTAAGTGAACCAGCTAGGAGAAGATGTTAAACTGAGTGCACTCTATAGTCTTTTTGGCTACCCCCTCTGTTGGTTGTTCCCTTGTACTGAGTGAGTTAGAAGAAGCCAATCCATGCGTATTGTAAGCCGATTCATGCTTGTTATTAATATAAAATATATATTATTGTGATTTTAAGTTTGATATTTAACCAAATCTTCACTTAAAGGCTTAAAGCACCGAAGCATTCTAGGAAGCAATTACAAGAAATTTAGTATTTTAAGATTTAATCAAATTAAACATGAATATATGAATAACATATATATATATATATATATATATATATATATATATATATATATATAGCTGCGTAAAACTTATAACGATGGGGAAACAATATCCACAATTTATTTTGTATTAGTATTTCCTAAGGATGAAATAAAAAATATTCAAGAACATAAATTAAATCAATTTTTATAGGGATGTATTTTATTTACCCATAAATAAAAGTACATTATATATTTAAAATATCATTAATTAAGTATGATTGAAATAATTTTCTCAGGTGATAAAATATATATATAGTTAATCTTTAATAGTATATATTGTCATTCAAAATATTCTTTAAGATAATGATTAATAATTAGCATTATCATTAACTTATTTTATTATTTAATATGATCATATATATAAAAATTTTATATTTGATCGTTAATATTTAATCAATCAATATTATTTTTAAAAAATTAATATCCTCTTCCCCTTTTGACTCATCAAACCTCCTCAAAGCAGAAACGACGTCATCATGCTTCTATAGTTCTGCTCGAGCTTTATTGTAAGACAATTGCTAGGGGTGAGAGTTTTGTTGTGCCTCAACTTGGCAACGATACCAATTTGTTGTCCATGATAGCACAAGAAGTAGAAGCACCATAGCCCATAATAAACAATGCAATTTCACCAAGGCTAAGAATACATCTACAAACGAAGGAGGGAAGGCACAACTTATATCGCACCCACACCATGTTTGACCACTAGTCTAACAATATATATATGCCACTAATATGAGTTTTCGTATCACATCAAAATACGAAGGCACATACAAGATTTTCAGTAACCATAGACAGCCAAGTATAAGGAAACAAACCTCTTAATAAGTGCATACAGCATCTTCAAAGTGGTAATAGAGCATGCAATCTATGTCACAAAAACAACGGCATAATCACTTTCTCCCTTATTCGCCTCAGTAGCTTGCAACAAGAACAGTTCTATTCCCTAAATTAATATGTCAAATGCTTCTATTTCACGGGGTAGGATGGAGTATGGACGGATAGCCAAGCAAGTATTCATATAGATGAGACACTGCACAAACTGCAGTGTTACATTGGAGTAATAGATATTAGATATTGTCCGTTCATGGCTTTATGTGCAACATGGTAATGTAGCAATGAGGTAATGAAGTATCTATTGTACATTCAGAACTTACATGCCACAACTAGGCAATCTTACAGCATACAGTATGCAGGTTGAAGGATACCTGGTTTGGTACAAAGGGCAGATACTCATCACTGTAAGAGAAGCTGGCACATGGTTCCAAGCTACTAATTACAGTGAGCACTAACCGGATCTAATATTTCATCCACAGGGAACTTCTTTTCAAGAATTAACCTTACAGGAGTAGAGGGAAGTTCTTGTTGTCGACTCTGCCTATCATGAGCTTGTTTGATATAGGCAAGGAAGGACATTTACCATCGTGTATAGTTGTTGTGCAACTTAGAGCTTTTGCATTCTGATCTTGGACATGTACCATGGGAGCTCCCTGTGAACCAGAACCAAAAGGAGGGCAACTCATGTTTTTCAATGTGTAGCTGTATACCTTGAACAAAATAGAGCACAATCCAGCAAAAGGGGAAAGTGAGAGCTAAGCAAGCCCAGATTCCATGAAGTCCATAGTTGCAACTAAGCTTCAAGAAACGCGAAGTAGAGCTCATTGCAGAAGATGGATTTGAGGAAGGATTTGATTTGGTGATGTGGTAGACCACATAAGCAACTTTAGGGATAAGGTCAGTCACAAAAGCATCCACGCATGGGAATCATTAGCCATATATAAAGATAGTTTTGCACATAAGACTCACTTTAATGGTGTTAAAATCCTATTTATAGGGAGGAATCAATACATTAATGGTTATGAAGTGTAACAATTTTTGTAATATAGGAACCAAAACCAAAATCAAAGAAAACTATAGGGATAAATTACATATCTTAACCTACATATTACATAAACATGCAGCAAAGTTATTATTTAACCATACATCATAAAAAAGTTGATGTAATTTGACCACACCTCAAAAGATGTAAATTTTATTGAATAAAATAAGTAATACAAATAAACTACATACCTACCCTGGTTCTGCCTTGGTTAGTTCAATTCACCAAGGAAGATTAAGATTTCAATAGCCAACCCAAAATGCATTTCAAATCTTATAATTAGGAATCACCAATGTTTCAAAATTATCTAATCTCAGCTTCCTTTAGGAGTGGTTGTGGATGCTGGGATTGAGTCAATACGAGACATGTCTGCTTGATGCACACTTTCAGTATTTTCAGTATCAGCTTTCTCAAGCAAAACTTGTTGCTGCATTGTTTTCATTATCTCTTTCAAAGTTTTCTCTTCCTCTCCTAGAGGCATTTTCATCATAATCTCAGATTCCAGGTTGGTCTCAGAGTTGTCTGTTTGATGCATACTTTCATTTTTTTCTGCTTCAACTTTTTGAAGCAAAGCTTGTTCTTCCAGTGCTTTCATCATCATCTCTGAAGTTTTCTCTTCCTTTTGTAGTTGCATATTCATTATAAACTCAGCCTCCTTGTCAAGAGGCTTGAAATATTCTTCAATGGCTGCCTCCTGCATGAAAGTTGCATCTTATCAGGCAACAACTTTGAGTGCCACAAATGAACCGATCACAGTATATATTAAGGAAATGAAAGCAAACATCATACAACAATTTCCATATAACATACAATTAACTTATTAACTTAATTAAGACAAACGTGATGGAATAAGAATGTTTCTATCCCAAAAAAAAGACAGGATATGAATGATCCGATTTCAATTTTAGAAAAAAGTACGAAAAAAAGGCATTTCACACGGAAGTTCTTATTGCGTGCTGGTATAACTTCTCAAGGAATAATAATAATAATAATAATAATAATAATAATAATAATAATAATAACAACAACTTGTTTAGAAGACATTGTGTCTTCATATTCATAAGTGAAGGAAAAAGATTGAAATTTTCAAAGAAAAATCTCAAAGAAATACATGTATTTAAATCCTAAATTTCCGAAGTTTATAATGAAACTACAACTTACTGTTTCTTCCAGCTTTTTGTTCAAAGCTTGCATCTCTTCAACCATACGACGAACCTCGGATATAATAATCTGTTCAGGTACTTTATTTATGGCTGCCTTCCTTGCTTGTGCCTTCTCATAGAAGAATATCATACACATCAGAAAGAAAGTAAAGAAGATACTAAATATTAGAAGGACTTTGAGGGCAAGCAGTTGCTCATTAAAGAGAAAATCCCACATCTTCCTTCACCACAATGAAAAATGAAGGTTAAATTCATATTTTCCCCATGTGAATGGGAGCTTAGCAACAAGGAAGGAGAAAAATATTATGAAGTAATATCTTAACTACCTTGTTTTACCAATTTTATAAGACTGTGATATCAACTCAGAAAAGCTGACCCTTCTTATCAATTTACTACTTAGGTGATGTTTGGAAGAGCTTATTTGAACTTATCTTATGACATAAGCACTTATGTAACTGTTTGGGTAAGCTTATGAAAAGAGCTTATGACATGCTCATAAGCTGTTTTCAACTTATTTCAATAAGCTCCTGAGAATAGCTTATGGAGAATAAGAGCTTATTCACTAAGTGCTTATCAAATAAGAGCTTATGTTATAAGCACTAGTTGTTTTTCCAAACAGGGCCTTTATTCAGACTATGGATCAATATGATGATGCCTTATTAGTCATTTAAAACCGCAAGATAATGACTCAACACCTTTATTATATCTAGAGATGTGCCTCGTATTTGTGATGAATCTAATAAATCGCCAATGCTTAACATAAACAACACTAAACTATTTTGTTAAAAATATTAAATGCATTACAACTGACCCGTTAAAAACTATTACATCTTCAGTGTGCTGATGTGAACTCCCCTGTGTTTCCAAAGAACAGCTAGAGTACAGTTCTTCCTTTAGCTCTAATATTATGCGTGTCTACTTGATTTTTAAAATGAGACTCGCTTCTTGGTTATTGCAATTTGCAAAGAGTCCCAACTTCTATTGAAATCCCAAGTCCCAGCTCACAACTTTCATATTTTATTTCTCATGTGTTTTCTAAAAGAGAACAGAAACTAACCCCAAGAATATAAATGTTTACATAATAGAAAATGATAGACCTGTTGGATACGATGTTCAAGCTGTAGCCTAAAAGATCGTATTCTTCGCTCTTCATATCCAGAAAGCACCCTGGCATAAAACAGGGCTTTCCTCCCAAACTCTAACAATTTATTCATGTTGACACTGACAAATCATCAACGACTTGTTTTGGAATTTTCTGCAAAACGGAATCCACTTTAGAAATGCCAAAAGTAAAACTTATCAAATGTTGATTCAGCTGATTATCATAACAGTGACCACATGATCATTAGGTACAGTACAGTGAGAGGTTGTTGAGACCTCTGAGTTGAAGAAAAGGGTTTTCCTGATAAACTATGCATACTAAGCGAAGTCTGTTCATCTAAAGATGACAATCTAAAGATATGTCATCGTTGAAAGAAATTAGTTTATAGATGACAAGGCGATCCAACATTCCTTGTAAAGTGCCTTCAACTAAGTGCCCAAAATATAAAGCAGTAAACATGGAAGGAATCAAGTTGATAATGCCAAAAAGTCGTAGTAATATAAGAAAATGAGTCCAACCTAAAATTTCTTGTACTAAAATAAAGAAAATTATCCAGAAAGAGTCTCCTATATGTAAGCAATCTCACTAAACAAGAAAAGGGGGCAACAACATTACATATCCATTCCACCACCAAGATCCATAAAAAAAATAACACAATCTAGCTAAGCATCAACAAGTAGTTAATGCAAATGAAGCCATGCCATTTTAACAGAACCATCCACTAAACAGACTGATAAATCAACATTCAACAACCAAGAAAGCTAGCAAAAGCAAATCCCAAAGTTCATTTTGGGCATTCCATCAAACACAAAACCTGCAACCCGTAAATCAATTCCGAACAATTTAAACAAACATTTTTAAAAAAATTGCTCCAAAAAACAACAATTATTGTACATAACTTACATGTTCCCAATATTCATAAACTGAAATCCTCGGGAAAATTCAAAAAACTAAGCAAAGGGGGGAAAATCGCACCCCGAAAATTTCCATCTATATCATGTTTGATTACGCCAAGCAATAGCAAACCGTCAAATAATTGAATTTCACAAGCCCACAGAGAATAGGTTCGCATCAACAAACTAGAGTGAGTTTCAATTTCAGAAGAAGATGTGAAAAAAGGTTAGTAGATCATTGAGAAATGAAATGCGATTTACCGATAAATGAGTGATTGATAGTAGAATTAATCTGAAGGAATAGAGTAGAGGGGTCTCAGATGTTGGGCGTTGGAGGCCAAAATCAGTGCATTACACTATCATGACACAAGCGAGCTAAATGCTTTCAACTTTCAAGTGAAAACAAAAATATTCCGTAGGAATTTCAATTAGGTCTTAGCATATCAGTTGCAAAAGTTTGGAATTAGGAATTTATATTTTTATAAATTTTAAGCAAAAAATATTGGATTCCTTTAAAGCAAAAACAATAATAATCTAAAAAACTGTTTTTGAAAACTATTTCATAATTTTGTTTTAGTTTGTATTTCATTTATTGTAAAATATATCTTTAAACTAAAAATTGAAAATGTCTTTTAACTATTTTGATTTTTCTATTTTTAAAATAGTTAATAAAAAATAATTACCTAAGTGAGTTTTTTTAATTTTTTACTAGTTTAATTAGTAACATTATCAAGTGTAAAAGAAATTATACCGCCATTTAATGATGTGTTGCTACATAATGTGTCATTAAACTCATTAAATGATGTGTCATTAAACACGTCATTAAACTCAAACTTACTCTAAGTTTTAGGAAGCAAAAATTTCCAAAATCTTTATTTAACCCCCCTCTAGAGACATTGAGGCATTCACCCAACTTCATGTCTAACATCTTCTGCCACTATCATGACCCAACACCCCTCCACTGTTGTTACCATTACTGTCCACCCTCGTTGCCTAAAACTCTCCACCACCACCATAGGCCGACACCTTCACTGCCACTACTAATACCACCATTCGACACCCTCCACCACTGCCACCATTATTACTTCCTAGCATCATCCACCACCACCACCATCACTGCTACCACTGCCTAACATCGTCCACCGCCACCACCCAACACCTTTCACCGTTGTCGCCTTCTACAACCATTGCTACCACCAAGCACCCTTACCATCGCGGTTGTTCTCCACCGAGTACCATTACCATCCATTGTCACCTCCACCACTATCAGGCACCCTATAATTTTTTTTTATCATTTAAAAAATGAATTAATATACAAAACATTTAAAAAATATATATTAAATTTATTTTTAAAAAAGTTCCAGGCAATTCTAATAAAAGGATAATTTTATTATTTGCGTATAATTTATATCATATCCCATCATTATTGATCACCTCAAACATAAGATAATATAATATAATCTTATTTGGTGAGTTATCTTATGTGTATCAAACATGCAATAAGATAAAATACTTATCAGGCTCATATCTCATCCCACTTTTATCCAGGTCTATTATTTTAACCACTTTTATATTATCCTGACCACCAAATGGGTCTTGAATGTGATATTACTATTATGTGCTTAAGGATGTTTGAGAAAGAAACAACTTGAATCAATCAAATGAGGACCTTAAGAGATTGGATTATTCTTGAGAAGTTGAAGTTATACTTCAGAAGTATGAGAAATCAATCAAATTAAAGCCTAGGAGCATGATGTGAACTTAATGAATTTTATTTCAAGCTTCAAGCATGCTTTTTTTTTTTGGTCAAAGCTTCAAGCATGCTTGAATCACTATAAGGGATCTATTACATACAAAATTTGAGTGGTCCAAACTTTTGGAGTAAAAAATAAAGCTCAAAGCAATTTTTTCAAGTCATTAGAAGTATTATGCACTTTATAAATATTGAGGTAGGTATAGGTGTAAAGGATAACAATAGTTAGTTAAGTCTGTTATATTAGTGAGTTGTTATATGTTTAATTAGTTAATAGTAGTTGTTTGGCTTAATTGCATTTTTGGTCCCCCTATTATCATCAATCCGCAATTTTGGTCCCTCTAACACATACTTTGAGGTATAGAGGGACCGAAATTTTGAACTACATTTCGGATTAGGAATTATAGGGGGTACCGAAATCGCGAAAAAAAAAAGTAGGGGAACCAAAATCGCGGATTAATGATAATAGGGGGACTAAAAATGCAATTAAGCCTAGTTAGTAGTTAAATCTGTTAGGAACTTCTTTGGCATCCCTCTATCTTTTGTGATGAACTTCTGCAACTTGAATCCTTTGATTGGTATCAGAGCTTCACGATCCATGGTTGAAAAGTTCACTCCTCAAACCTTCTCACATCTAATTTCTGAGAAGCTCGATGAGAATACTTTCCTAGTATGGAAACACGAAGCTCTTAGCACAATCAAATGAATCAAGTTGCAGAAGTTCATCACAAAAGATGGAGGGGTGCCAAAGAAGTTCCTAACAGATTTAACTACTAACTACTATTAACTAACTAAACAAATAACAACTCACTAATATAACAGACTTAAAGGATAACAATAATTAGTTAAGTCTGTTATATTAGTGAGTTGTTATCTGTTTACAATAGGTAATGGACGTTGTAGCCCAAGAAACTGATAGGTAAACCATTATAAAAACTATTATGTAATACTTCTAATCCCCACTCTCTTAAACACTATGCACTTTATAAATATTGCTTGGTCATACTTGCCTTTTCAAAGAAATTGCTTTTTAACAAAATTAATTGTCTCCTGAACTTGCACTTAAACTATATTTTCATCATAAACAACATCTTTATGATTTGAATAAGGATTATGTAAATTTAACTAAGTTTTTCATTAATTTGATTAATCAAAAGCATAATTTATTGACTATGTGCATAACTTTTTTTCACATATAGAGTACATTTTACCAAAACTTGCATAAAGTAGCTTCTAAAATAAGCTTCATCATATTTTGTGATCAATCATTAACTAAATAATTAATCTGAATTTTTTTTGTATAAATCTAAGTTCCTTTGAACCTTCGGAAGCATAGTATAAAAATTATGTTTTGATCATTATGCTTCTGATAACTTCTAGAAGCACAATTTAAAATCTTTGCACATTTGGATTCTTCTTTTGAATAAACTTCTACATTTCAAAACTAGCTTTATTCATTATGAGTGATCAAATATTATTTGTGACTAAATTCTTGTGATTAATGAATCTTTAGAAGATTGTTATAACTATTCTTAAACTAATTATTTACTTCTAAAGAACCTTTTGATTGCTAAGTTCATACTTGAGCAATTAGAATTCAACAAGGATTATATATTTGCGTAGGTTGAAAAAAATTATTAAGGATAACAATTCAAGCCTTCTTTGATAGAAGCGTTTATTATGAAGAAGTAAATCATAGAGTCACAAAATGGGGTGTTGAACTGTGACCCTTAACAATTTTTGGTTCGTTGTGCTAAAAAATATCTTAACTAATTATCTCTGCTCAAGTAAAACTTAGCTTAATCAAAAAAGATAAATTAAACATATGATGTAAACATTAATTAGAATCAGATAACTGTATTTGAAACACAAACATATTAATCTATGTTAAATGTAGGTATGCTTCTGGAGAATATCAGAAGCTGAAAGCTGATAATTCTGGATAGAACCTTTAATTTTTATAATTTGAGATGATAAAATAGATTTAATGTTTTTAGTAGTAAGTTTGCAATTTTATCTTATTAAATAAATTTACCAATGTATATTAACCAAAATTATAATTTTAATTTATGTTTAAAAGACTAGTTTTGAGTTTTTTAGTTAAAACCATAATCTTTTACAAATAGATATGGTTATTTGAATTAACTATGATGCAAAAAAGAAATGAGGAGAAAAGTAAAAGATACCGCACAGATGTTTTTATACTGATTCACCTTCATGTCCTTCTTGGACAATGTCCAGTACCTACTTGTGTAGGATTTTCGCTAATTATCAAACTTGATACAAGGTATTATTTTTCCCCAGCCTCCACATGCTTATACAAAACAATCTTTCAAGCCTTTCCAGGCTTTCCACAAACAACACAGGCTAACTCAACCTGTTTTCCAACACTAACACTCCTTGTTAGCTAGAAAACACGTTCTTGAAATTGAATATAAACGTTTTTTGGTGTATAGCTCTCTCAACACTCAAAAGTGGGTAGTCTAAGGTAGTATGGAGCTATATGAATCACTTCCAATTAAGAAAAAATGATAATGAGAAATTTACTAAAGCAGACTGCGGAAGAAATATTGTTCTAGAAGTAAAATTGCATTCAAGAAGCAGAATCTCGTGAGCTTTATGCTAAGGCTTCTGTGTTGTATCTTCCTTCAATACTCATCACTTATTTATAGTGCCATAGAGCCCAACTAGCCGTTAGAAAGCTTCAAAGTTGGTCAAAAAGTGAGCCTTGTTTTTAGTGATGTATCACTATCACCTATGCCTTTTCTCTCTCTCCTCTTTGGTCCACTTTTGACTAGTTAGCCCGTTTCTCTACTTTTTAGGGAAATTCTTCTTTCTAAAACATTAAAAAAAATATTTGCAATCTTCTGGAATGATTATTGGGTCATTCCCGTATTTTTGAGAACATTGGTGATTCTGTAAATCTACAGAAAGTTTACTTTTTGCTTGTGAGTGTGAACTTTGTCATTCTTATAGATTCCAAACCTCTTCTTCAAGCCTGTCCTTTTCTCAATTTAGTCTTAACAATGAAATCCTTGATGATCCAATGAAGATTCGTGGTGCTCAATAAGATTCTACGGATCTAAGCTTCTAGACAAGATTATGTGCTTATGGAATTATGTCAATTCTTGTGTTAACTGACAAAATCATATTTTTGTCCAATAGGAACGTTGTCCATGTTTAATACTGAAACTCCATACTGTTCTTCATATTCCATCTGATTTTGAGAGCTTATTTTGTGCTTTTGGACAACAATATTTTGTTTATTATAGGCAAAATTACTTGTAGTGTTTGTCTTTTAGAATTGTTCCTATTTTGTGAATTATTCTCAAGAGTTCATTAGTAGTATCTCATTCATTTGCTTACAATTTGAACATAAGAGGTTTATTGTCATTAAAAAATTTATGAAATAAGGTCTTGGACTCAACATATTAATGCTATTGGATTAGGGATGACAATTGGACCTAGACCCAGTGGGTACCCACAAAAATTACCCACCAAATAGGTTTGGGTCTCAGTATGGGTAATTACCTGCACTTTTAAATGGGTACAGGTACTTTGGTGCCCTACCATACCCATACTCGCACTTATATAATATATAATTAATGTAATTTATATACATATGATTAATTTAATAAATATATATATTTATATATATGTGTTTATATTATTAATTACTATTTTTCTCGAAAAAAATTAATGTTAATTTATATTATAGTAAAAAAACATTAATATATATTACTAATTTAATTAATTTAAATGTTATAATTTTGTCCTAAACAATAAAATAGCAAAACATGAACTAATTTTCATTTTGCTTTCCATTGTTTTAATCTCTCATCCACTTCCACGTACCATAGTTGTTTTATATGTTAAACTTGGATGATCTATAGATTTTTTTTCATTTATTTTTTAATTAATTTTCATTTTGTAATCAATTTATTATTTTTATAGTTAACAAAAGTGTGGGCAATGGGTATGAGTACGGGTACCTTGAGTACCCAACGGGTAAGAGTACGGGTATTAGAATCACTACCCACGCGGGTATGGGTCCGAGTATTTTTTTTAAATGCGGGTACGGGAACGGGTACTATATATAGTACCATACTCAAACCATAAACATTATCATCCCTATATTGGATGGATAGAACGGATGCTCCACTGTACTACACAAGAAAGAACTTTAGAATAAAAAACCCAATTCTACTTGAACTTCGTAAGAATAACAAAGATATCTTCTAAAAGTTGTTAAGTGAATATAAAAGGTAGCAAGTTGTGTTACTACCAAATAGTTTTGTGACCTTTTATGTCAAGCATCTCATTTTTATAATTATATGTATTATTATTATTCCCCTTAAGTATTATTATTTAAATTTAATCAAAGATTCTGTATTGTAAATATAAAAAAATTTCAAAACTATAAATTCAAAGCTCATAAATTTAAAATTTGGCGTACCACATCAAATTATTAAATATGAATAATGGTGTGTTTTAATTCACATAACTTATTTCTATTGTTTATTTTACAAAATATAAAAAGTTCTATCTTTGTTATATATATATATATTTTTAAATATTTTGTCTCAAGTATTTTTATATTATTTGTTAGTTTTAAAATATTGTGTAATATATAAAATATTTATTAATTTAATAAGTAATTTTATATTTTAAAACCAACCGATTTTTAATATGATCGATATGGAAAAGTCATCAGACCGGTTCCCAATCGAACAGGTTGAACTGATCTCGATCCGATTCTAATAACAATGGTAGGAATGCACATTTCTATTTTTTCCAATAACTATAAAATTATTTTTTAGTTAGCACCGCTATTTCAAACAATGTAAGTGCCACGAAAGTGTTACCAAGTTTTAAGATAGCCAATCAGAATTTATTAGCCATGCATGGTAATTATAAAAGTTTATAAATAACCTAATAAAAAATTGTCACATTTAGTTTTTGTAGCGTTTAGCAAAGGGCATTAATTCAAGTGACACATTATTGATTCTTCTTAAATAAGATTTTGGGTTTGAGTTTGTAAATAAAAAAAAATTATACTAAAAACTAATTTTATTATGATTGGATTTTTTTAACTCAAATGCGATAGTTCGCATCAATATGGAGGATGTATATGATTAAAAAAAAAATGTTTCGTAGTGTTCGTTGCCGGCATCCTTCGTGGTCTTTGGTATTTCTATTTTTTAATTATGTTGCAATCGGCTATTTTTGTTTTTTATTTATCAAAGATTATTTCCGTGTTTCTAACTCTAAGAGGTAAAAATGTAAAAGAAAGACAGGGTGAGTGATACGGGCCATGTGTTTCGTTGGACTAGATCACTAGATTGCAGTGCTGGACTTTGGAAACCAGGTTATTTTGTTTTCTTGTAAACTAGTATACTCATTATTTATTGGTTTTGTTTTCTTCCATTTCTGTCGCCATTTTACAATATTTCTTTTCTTTTTTTATTATTTTTCACAAATGGATGTCATGTAGTAGTCGTTTTCACAACACAAAAAACACACAAAATTTCCATGAGGTAACAAAAATCTGTTTGCGTCTTAGCTCGCCGACTGTGGTTTTATCTTTGGTTTTCTCTCTCTCGAAGCAAATATCTCTAGTGGCCGTGAGATATAGAAGACCCACCTGAGGAATGAGGACATACACGTAACTTGAGCCTCTGTTGACCGTTCTTTCCAAATAAAATTTCTTCGTTAACATGAAAGAACTCCAATTTTTTATTAAAAATTTAACTCGTGTATGTCTTCTGAATAATTTAACTCCATCTTTCGGCAGGTCTTCTGAATAATGGGTGTTCATTTTTATTTTATCTTTCTTTACTTGAAATTTAGCAGCTATTCACAATAATTTTTTATGAATAATGACTATATACTTTCTTATTTGTCCACACACTTTTTCTCATTACTACCTCTTTCCGTTTTCACTTATCTCTTCCTTAGTTGATACTTTTTAATTTAAAATTTGAATTTAAATTCAACTATTTTTTTTTTTTTATGTTTCTTCTCATTTAGCTAGCTCGGTTCAAATGGGATGAGAGAGATGAAGAGTTATAAGGACTTAAACTTAATTGATGTTAATGATAACATAATGGAACACGGGGTGAATAATAACTTGCTTTTTTAAGTTATAGCATGTTTGATTTTAAGTTATAGCATATTTGATTTTATCTGAAATCACGTTTAAAAAGTGAATTCGGACTAATCAATAGCGTTTGTCCAATCTAAATTTTAGATATGATTCTTTGATAAACCAAATACCAGCACGTTTGCAAAGGTTTCAAGGCCAATGTCCAAAGTTTCATAACCAGAAAGGACATGGTTATGTCTATGTAAGTACTTAATATTTTAATTTTATAAAATCACTTCATTGATAAAAACCTATTTTATTAATAGTTGTCATATATTATTTTTCATATACATCCTTATTCAAATTTGAAAATTTAATTAAATATATATAATAATATTTATATGATATATAAAAAATAAATTTTGAGATATTAAGATCCGTGTGATGCGGTGGAAACTCTAATATTTATTATAGTAGGAACTGTAGTACATAAGTGTTACTTGTAGTTAAATAGTTATCTGGTGGTTAGTTAGTATTATTAACTGTAAATAAATAGTTAAATAGGTGTATTTCTGTGTTTTGCGTGGAGGACTTCTTGTAGGAAATGAAGGAATGAAGGGATAGGCACTCTTTCCCAGATCCGAATTTGCTGCCGTCGTCATTTTGGTGCATTCACGCAGTCAGTAAATCTTGGTCGTCCGATCAAGATCGGAAGGTTCAAAATGTCAAGATGATTAAATAATATTTAAAAACATCCCAACATTTGAATCATCTGATCAAAATTGGACGGCTCAGATTTATTGACTGCATTAATGCACCGAAAAGGTGATTGCAGCAAATCTGGATTCCTCTTCCCTGTGTGATTTGTGGGATCAGGCCTATCATCTTGCAAACAACTAGCAAGGCTAGAGTAGTCACGTGACTGTCTGAGAATGAAAAGGATTTTATGAATTCTCATGCGTAAATCCCTATAATCACACGTGCAAGATAGGTTAGGGGTGCATGATTTGAAACGAAAGTCATACATTTGGATACACAAGTGTAGCTGGATGGCCGGGCATCTCGATAGATAGCCACGCCTAAATAGGATCCCGTACCATAACTAATATAAGAACTAATTATATCAAGGTTGGAGTGAAAGATTGGAATTTCCTTATTTTTTGACTTCACGAACTTATAAGTTAATTCAACCCTCCCTATTGTATTTTTAGAGGAGAAATGTTATTTGTATAACATACAATACAACATAGAGAGAGGAAGAGAGCCAAAAGAGAAAAGAGAGAGAGATGTGAGATGTTATGGGTGATATGATGGAAAGAGATAGAGATAAATGTTTGTTGTATGAGTTGTTGTATATTTTTTGTTGTATGAATTTGGTATTTCTTTTTAGAGTGTGTTTGTTTATGATCATTTTTAGAAATAATCACATTTTTTTTAAGATAATCACCTTAAAAGCTTTTAGTGTGTTTGTTTCAAATTTTAGAAATAATCAAAATTTAAAAATAATAAGAAAATTGATTATAATAAGAAATTATTCTTATTAACTTTTCAGAATAAATCAGTTAAAATAGAAGAGAAAATGTAAAAAAAAAACACTTTTTGTCATTATAACCAAACACAAATTAACTTATGAATTTTATAAAAGAGTTAAATATGTTTTTAGTCCTTGAAATATAGTTGAAATTTCATTTTAGTCCCTGTAATTTAAAAGCGGTGTATTTGGTCCCTTAAAAAGTGAAAAAATTATTTTTTAGTCCTCATCGATAAAAATTCATAGCTAATCCACAGCAAAATCTGTAGCAAAACTATGTAATAAAGACTAAATTGGTGTATTATCAAATTTTAAAGGACCAAAATAATTGATTTTAAATTATAGGCACTAAAATTAAATATTAACTATATTTCACATATTAAAAACATATTTAACTCTTATAAATTTTTTTAAAAAAATTCATTTTTTATACGATCTAGAAATTATTATTTTTTGAACAAGCCCCTTTTCTTTTTAAAAATAACTACCATTTGAATTTTGAGATGATAATTGATAAGGGCATAAGGCCCATCCATTGTCGGCGAATACCGCCGTTGAAGATTTTGGCATCGCGCGCCGTTTGTAATTTATTTTTGTCATCACTTTTCTTTTTGGTTTCGTCATTGAAGCACATTTCCCATTTCTGATTCATACTCCAAAACTTCATAGCTTCACAATCGTCAATCGCATCACGGCGCAGCCGCGTCAGAAACAAGAAGCGCCTCACATGAAACCAAATACTCTCAGTCTAGAATGCTCTCAGTCTTTCTTTCTTTTTTATACACTCTGAAAAAAATATTTTTTATACACTCTTTAATATAATATCATTGTTTCATTTTTATTAAAAATGTTAATACACTGTTAATTTTTTTGTCGGTATTCACTGTTTGAAATATAATTTAATTTCGAGATAACTAGATTAACCATTTAAATAATAAACAAATAATAAATAATCAATTAAAAGAAACATAATTACCATTTTATATTAACTTTGCGTTCATAATTTTTTGACGTGAAAATAAATCTCTCATATTCACTTTAAAATCAATTGAGCTTTTAAATTAATTCATTTTATTTTACATTTTACTGAAAAAGTTATAAAAGTTTAGAATATTAGATTTTTTCTAATCTAATATTATTCACTCTTTTTCATATTTTATTTTAAAATACAATAAAGTAATTAATTGGTAATTTTTTTATTTATTATAAAAGCTTAAATTTCATAATAATTTTATATTTTTTAAATAAATTTAAAATATATTGAAGAATATGTTAATAATAATAACATATTAGTTTCCTTATCTTTTAAATGTGTTTATTCAATTTTGACATATATAAATTTTTTAAAATTTTTATTTAAATTATTTAAAGTATTAACAAAATAAAAATGTCATCTCATATGTTATATTGGTGGTTAAAATACTAAATCTATTTGTAAGTTTCTATATAAATACTATTTGAATTCTTAAATTTTCCTTATTTTGGATCGGAACATCAGCCCAACACCGTATATTTTTAGTTAAAAAAATACTAATTCTATTTATTACTAGTATACATTAATGATTGACAGGGAATAAAAAAATAAAACCCACATGATGCAATAATAAGAAATGTGTTGGAATTATATATATATATATATATATAGAGCATGCTAGTGTAAAGAAATTTTAGATAAATCTCTAATAATATATTGTTATATCATTTGATACGTTATTAAATATCTGTATAAAATTTATTTAGCATGTATATTAATTAAATAAAAAGTGTTAAAATATTATAATGAAATTGATGCATGTACGTCACTATCCTGTGTCAGGAGGCAAAGGTTGGGAAGATTCAGGGAACGACGTCGTTCCATTATCGTGGGGGCGCCTGTAAACTTTCCCTTGGGCCAATGTCGCGGTCTTTGTCCCAGGCAACAATGAAGAAGTTGGGTGGCACTTTGGTAGTTGCAATAAACTATCCTATTCCTACAACCTTTAACATCACATGAAAATTATTCACTGAATCATCATTATTCTCCTTGATTCCTTTCTGGGTTTTTCATCTCACCCCCTTCAACAGCAACTTCTCTTTTTAAATCTTCACCCTTAACTTTGAAGTTTGAACCCCCAACCTCTCTCAGAAACCCAGATTCCTTTGCTGTAATCTTCTCCAAAAACAGTAAGAAGAAAAAGGGGTTGAAGTGCTGTTGTGGGTTGCTGTTTCTTCAAAGCATGATCTTGTGTTTCTGTTGCATTTTTGTTTTTTTCTTCAAGTTGTTCTACCACCTGCTTTGATCTGATTTTTTTTTTTTGGTTTTTGTTTTATGGCTAGTTTTGATTGGGGATTTTGATATTAGGGTCGGTGAAAATTTTGGATTTTGCTTGGTGGGTGTTGTTTTATGTTCAGTTCTTTTGGCACTTGTGATGGTCAATTGCTTCTTGAGAGCATACTGGGTTTCTGAGCTCTTCAGGGGAAGATGGCTTTGCAGGAAATTCATTCTTGGACATTGGGAGGACTTATTGGAGCCTTTATTGACCTTGTTCTAGCTTATTTCTTGCTATGTGGGTCAGCTTTTGCTTTCTTTGCTTCCAAAATCTTCAGGTTTTTTGGACTTTATTTGCCTTGTCCCTGCAAAGGGAGTTTTGGGTATAGGAATAGCAATATCTGTTGGCATAAAGTACTGTTTGAATGGCCTTCAAGGAAGATATGCTCCATTCAAGTGATGGCAGCAAAAAGGTTTCCATTTGATCTGGTTTGGGTGAAGGGTCATTCTTGCAATGCAAATGACAAAATGGTTGTAGAGAAAAAAATTGATAATAGGCTTGTTGAATTGGAAGATGAGGCATCTTGCAGTTCCTATTCAGGCCCACGTTTGCTTTCCTTAGTTGATAAGGAAAATGGGTATGATGCTAAGGGAAAGAGGATCATGAGTCTGAAACGAAGGTCTGGAATTCGGCGCAGGAGGAGGGGTAGTTATGATTGTGGAAAAATACCTTTGGTTATTCCTTCTGATAATCTCCAATCTGATGTTGCCCTCACTCCTTGCTTGCCTTGTGATGTCAGTATAATTAGAGATAAAACCAGTGAAATCACAGTTCCTGCTTCAGGGAAAGAAGTTAGTATACTAGGTAAGTGAGACATTACCAACATAATTGTCGTTCATTCAATATTTTCTATAAATACCGTATATTGTTAATATATGCTTTAATAGCTCCCATATGTTAGCATATTTATGATTCTTGCAAACTATCAAGCTCAGCATCTTGTGATTATAATGATAAATGATTTTCTAGGCTTTTGAAAGGGTAACAACTTGAATCTTTTATTCTTGTCGAAACACCTATTCTATGTTTCTATATATTTTTTATTATTTTATGCATACCAGATACTGGCTTTTAACTTGCTTTACTTTGCCATCCTTCTATTTAGATGATGAAGATGCCCAAACTGGCCATGATTTGGATGAAAAGACCTGTCACAGTTATGAATTTAATGGATCAATGGTTGATAGTCCAGGACAGGCACATGACAAATGTTCATCCTCATTGGAACATTACCTGAGTAATGCGCAAGACTGTGCCCAGATTGCTGGAAATGAAGGGGACCGTATCAAGATGTTGGAAAATGCGCTTGAGGAAGAGAAAGCTGCCTATGCTGCTCTTTATCTAGAGCTAGAGAAGGAGCGAGCTGCAGCTGCTACTGCTGCTGATGAAGCCATGGCTATGATATCGCGTCTGCAGGAGGAAAAGGCATTGATGGAAATGGAAATGAGGCAATACCAAAGGATGATAGAAGAAAGAGTTGCTTATGAAGAAGAAGAGATGGATATTCTGCAAGAGATCCTTATAAGAAGAGAAAGGGAGAATCACTTTCTGGAAAAGGAACTTGAAGCTTATAGGCAGACAGATTTGAAAGGAAGTGGCCAGTCAAATGGCAAGCCAAAGCCACAGCCTGATGAATGGGATCAAAGACCACCAGTTTCCATTGAAACATATGAAGATCCACTGCAGACTGAAAGCACCATATCAATTGTTAAGAAAGATGAAATATCAAAAATTTCCTCAAATTATATGGTTGCTCAGAATGGTATCAATACAGAAGATGGAGAAGAGCTGGATAACAACACAGAACACAAGGATCAAGCACAGAAAGATCTGCATAGCTCCTCTTATGATACTGAACCTGATGTTCTTGATGTCCATGTCATCGATGAGAACATAGAACTTAGGGAAGAAGAAAATGAAAAGTTAAGTAGCTCTTCATTTGGTACTGTTTCAAATGAACCCACAAATAGATATCTTGAATTTGGAAATTTAGCAACACAGAGATGTAATGCAGTGAGTAATTGCCCTACGACAAGCAAGACAGAAAATTATGGTAGTGTTGGTGGCCCAACTTTGCCTTTTGATTCTGGAAGTGATTCTTCATGTGCTGTTCATGATGAAAAGATAAAAATTGACAATGAGATTGAAATTCTCGGAGAAAGGCTGAGGATGGTAAAACATGAAAAAGAAAAATTGGCTCTCTTTGCAGAGAACGGAGAAAGTGAAAAAGGTCGGTTGAAGCTTCTGGAGGAGATTGAAAACCATCTTCAACAGATTAAAATGTTAAGAAACCCTGTCCGTGGGGCTTCGTTGCCCCCTTCATCAGCTAAGGTATAACTTACAACTAGTTATGTACTGCCACTTAAATTTTTATCAAGAACAAGTTAGTCTCTAGACACATGTATGTGTGCAGCAATTCTTTAGTCATGGTCATCAATTCCGGTTGACTAAATTTCATGTGGTGATTGTATTTGTAATTCTTTCTAGTATATAGTGGTTTCATATGCTTTTGTCATATGAGAGTGAAACAAATGACAAATATGTGCTTGAATTTGACATGACTCCAAAAATACAAATTCAGCATATGAACAGAATCAAGGTAGTCGATTATCATTATGCTTGAGGTAGATCTTATCATTTGATGTAAGCTTGAGGATTTTAACAAATTGATGTAAAAATTCATAACTTTGGTAATCAAAAGAACTTCTGTTTTACTTTCTATAAAAAGAACCAGCCACTGACAGTGCACACTGTAGTATTAAATTAATCATGATGTAACTTTAAGCACATTTCTTGCTCTTCTAGTTAAGATGAAATTGTACCTTGCCCGGTATTTTTATGTCTGAGCACCTTTCCAATTACCTACTAACATTATCAAAGTTACATGGATTGAAAGCTACTGATTTCAATTTCTTATTGAGTACCCTTACCTTGCACATCTCCATTACATAGCTTTATGTCTGCACCTCTTCCGTAAATTTCTGTTTGTCATCTATTGTATCTGTAATTATGTCTGAGCTCAATGCTTCCAGTTTTCCCCATAACCATTCACCCCTCTACAATGGAAAACATCAAAACTCAAAAGCATAGCCATCAAGGTCCAACTCAAAACTGTGGTTACTACCCGTTGAGAAAATTTTCCTTGTAATTATATTTCCTTGTATATATCAACATTTCTTAAAAACAGATATTAGTTGGTGCTAATTCAAAAACGTATGATACTAAGTTTCCTACCATATTTGTATCTGGTACAGTTGTTTAGCTGAGAACACAGTACCTTTATTTGCTTAGTGACATGTCATAATGTAACTGTTGGTCATTGTTATATAACTTATATTGCTTAATGACCATTGCTAATTATACCCCTTTTTTTCAGGTGAGCTTGAGGAAAAGAAGGTGCCAAAGTGCGTCTTGGGAGACATGTGAAAACTGCTAAATCATGTATAGTAACAAGTTTAGGTGTCATGATGTTTGTGCCTTGGCTCAATAGCCAAGCATCCTTGGCAACTTGTAAATGGCAACTACCTCTGGTAGCCGCTAGAATTCACCAGTACTTCCTTTTACCCTGTTATGTGTTGTATGTAAATAAACCTTGTCATAGTCCACTAGGCTAAATGTGTAGTCAAAGCAGTTTTGAAGCCTATGCAGGTACATATGGTCATTTATCTCACCTTGTGTTGTGTTTTTGCCTTGGTGGGATATGTGGCACAAATCATGGGATATGAACTATAAATAAATATCCTTTTGGTCCTTGTTATTGTAGCTTGAGGTATCATGTCTATAGAGGATAGAGAACAGCTTATGTTATGAATGTAATTATTGCTCCCAATTTCTTTATATAGTAATGATTATGTGCTTGTGTTTGTGGTTTTGCTTTTGGAAAGATGATGTTAGGAGCTTTTCAAATTAAAGACCAACCAAGGGAAAGAAACACTGTAGGAATGGGTCCTCCCTCAACACCTCACCTAACGCAAAGGTATGTTAGGGTATAATTATAACTATAACTGTAATTATGTGTGCGTGTGTTTGTGTGGTGTATGATTAATCATGGCAAGAGTATCATTCATGAACTTCATCTTACAATTATACTTGGTTCTTTTAAAAAATAATATGTTGTTAACATTCACCAATTTTATCTTAATTTCTAATATTGTTAAACATGTGAAAGGAATTTACTGATGGTATGTAAACACAAATGCAAAGGTGGCATTGATTAGGTATTTTTTTTTAAATTGGGGGGGAGGGGGGAATATAATTGGGGAATAAAAATGAAATCTATAGCAAGATGAGGAACGAAAAGTGAAATCTGTGTACATCTATTTGCTAATTCCTCGTATTATTTCAAAAACCAAATTTTCTTAAAGGATATTTAGATCATTCCTTTTTAATGGTTTTCTCAAGCGGTTAACATAATCATAACATGCATATTTGACAAGTTTTATATTGTTTGAAATTGGCTATGTAAATAGTGAATTTTAGTAATCATGTATTTATAAAGTTATAGGATAAAAAAATATGAATTAACATACATATATGTATTTTCTGCCATGCAGCTTTTTACTTATTGTTAAGAATCAGGATCACAAAATCACCTAACAAAGTGTTTTTAAATGCATTCACTTCAGAACCTATCTGATAATGACGCAACTGATATAATCCAACAAAAATGTATTTTTTTTATGCCATTTCTAATGTAAATATATATCCCATTAAAGTACATTAATAAATTAAAATGAAAACAAGAAAAAACAGAGAGAAAAGAAAAAAAATATAAAATGAAAAAGTTGTTTTTGCAAGCTCAATTTCTATTTTGGGTCAAAATTTATCGAATATCAAATTATGCACTTAGGCATTTTAGTCCCATTTTTAGCTACATGAATTGTTGACCAAAAAAAGCTACATAAATTATACTGAAATCCACATTAGCATTTGGTCAAATACCTGTTTGGTTTACAAGTGAATTTTTAGAATCATGATTGAAAATAAATAATCCACATTGAATAGAAATAATTTATAATTAATTATTATAATTGATTATATATTGACACTTTTAACAATTTAACTTTAAAAATAAAAAACAAAAAAAAATACTAAAAAGGATAAAATTAGCCGAAGTCCTTCAAACGAAGAAAGTTCAGAGGAAGAAATGAGAAGCCATGACCGCATAGGTAGCAGAGCTGACAGAGATGATCCTTTAGTTGGCTGTGTTTGAGAAAATGCCAAATCCGAAAGGGTTGTGTGAATTGATTTGATTCTATCCTAAGTGCCATAAACCAAAAAGAGCTAGCTCTGTGCAATATTTACTTTTTTCTAGTCATATAATTTGTCCCTACCCTGTTCTCGCATGGCTTTGGCTTGTTTCTTTTGTTTTGCTTTAATCTGGAATCTGCTGCTGAATGCCAATTATTCTCTTCTCGTTCTCGATCTCGATATAATTAACCAATGTTTCCAAGAGACGTCAAGTCAGTGTGCCTTCTTTTGAGAATTAATCCATGTGGTTCCTTTTTGAGCAATTAAAATTAAAATTTAGAAATATGCTTTAAGGAAATTAGAATATGCTTTAAGGATGGTCTATTTTATATTTTGCTGGTATTCTCTCCAGCGTTTCAACATGTGAGCAATTTAATTGGGTTTTTTTTTTTTTTTTCTTTTTAATCTCCTGGCTTCTCATAGAATCATAGATTGAGAAAGTAGGGCATGATGATTCGCATTGGTCTGATATAATTATTAGAAAATTAAGGGGTCGAGATCTAATGCAGTATGCTGATTCTACAGTCCGGATCTAACAGTCCCAAATTAATGTACTGTCTTATTATTTTTTTATTTGATGTTTTAAAAAAATAAACGGCTGAAATACTCTCCAGTTTGGAGAGGATCCGGATCGAAATTTAATTGTGACTGGTAAAATACTCTTCTAAATACCTACTTACATCCGTTTGTAAAAGATTTTCTCCAATGCACCTTTTGTGGAGAACAAATTACTATTTTAGTTTTTTGAGATTTATTAACGTGTTTTTTTATCTCTTTGTTTTTCTATAAAATCTCAACTAAATAAATTATTAATAATAAACTTGCTGAACATTTTTTAAATTAGTCCACCGAAAGTATAACCTAAAAACCAAAATTGAAATGAAATGGCTTTGAGCGACCGTCGTTCTTCGTTAGCTCACTACAATCTATTTGCTAATTTGGGTTTGTTTCACAATGAAATATAGAGTCCAGAATGTTACAAGCCCAAAAATTGTTACTGGCAACAAAATAGAGAAGTGTAATCCTAATCCATGAGCCAGTAGTAACGAGTGGCCGCTGACACAGGCTGGCGCACTTACAGTGTCTGAGCCCACTATGTCCCCTCCTCATCTCCAATATGCTCCTGTCACTGTCCACCATCGCCACCCACACCCACACCCCACCGCCACCAGCCACCCCACCCACACCAACCACCGCCACCAAATGTCAACCAAACCCAATCACTTAAAAACACCACAACCAACCACATAAACCATAATCATTCCCTCACTAAAAACATAACATAACATAACATAACCCTAGCCCCCTTTCATCCATGGCCACAAACGACGCCGTTTCACCCACCAAGAAGCCCCAACCCATCCCTTGGACACACCAAGAGACGGTTAACCTCATCAGGGCTTACCAAGACAAGTGGTACTCCCTCA
Source organism: Sesbania bispinosa (assembly GCA_026901365.1). Classification (NCBI taxonomy): domain Eukaryota; kingdom Viridiplantae; phylum Streptophyta; class Magnoliopsida; order Fabales; family Fabaceae; genus Sesbania; species Sesbania bispinosa. The sequence goes on along the minus strand of QLOH01000066.1, from coordinate 2,078,268 downwards.
AGCGGGGCCCACTCCGTGCCAACCAGTGGGAAGAGGTCGCCGTCATCGTCGCCGCTAAATGCGGCTACGATTTCAACCACCCTTCCAAATCCGCCCTCCAGTGCCGCCACAAGATGGAGAAGCTCCGCCAGCGCCACCGCGCTGAAAAGCACCGCCTCTCCTCCTCCGCCGCCACCACATCCGTCACGCCCCGCGCCTGGCAATACTCGGGCCTCATGGACGAGCTGGAGCGCGGCCCACTCCCCATCTCGGCCCAACCCCTCGCTTCTTTGGCCCCTTTCGATGAAGATGATGATAACAATGACGACGAAAACGATGATGATGATGAGAGGGAGAACTATATTAAATCAAGGACAAGGAGTATCAATTATATTCTTAGCCAGAGTCAGAGACACACAAAAACCAAATATGAAGGGTTTTCAAGGGAGCGTGTTTGGGATTATGACAATCACGATGATGATGATGAAGAAGAAGAAGTGGTAGTGAGTGAGAGAGGGTTGGTTTCGGGCTTGACCGAAGAGATAAGATCTTTTACTGAGAGGATCATTGGGATGGAGAATTTGAAGATGGAGATGATGAAGGAAACTGAAAGGTTTAGGTTGGAGATGGAGAAAAAACGGATCCAGATGATTCTAGAATCACAACGGAGGGTTGTTGATTCAATTGCTAGGGCATTTGGATCTTCCAAGAGAATGAAGATTGGTCATCCAATCTGAAGGTTTCATCTCCTTTATTATTGTTATTAATTATTAGTTACCTGTTCAATTTTTTTCCTTGCCATTGCCACTATCATTCTGTTATAAGGTTTAGATTATTTTTGGCAAGGTTAGTTTGAGGCTAGCTTTGCAATTATTGAATTGTTCTCCTATGCTGAGTTGTTTCCACTCTAACTAAGCATTTGATTTGTATTGCAAAGCTCCTAAGAAGGATTGTGCCTTTTTTGCAAGTTTACAATTACATGGTGGATTTGCAAGTTTACTAGTTGTTGGTTTTATCCGTTATTGTTCTATTATCTTTTGCGTACTCTAAAGGAGTTATTTTAGAGCCAACAAGCTTGTGGTTGTGGCTTACTTGACTTCTGCTCAAGTTTAAGACCGGGATGTTATGATGCTGTCAGAGGTTTAACCCTCTATTTATCTCAGTGGCTTGTGCTTGCCCCTCCTAATGAACCCTAAAAGAAGATATTGTAGTTTTAAGACAACTAGAGACATGACAAAACTGGCATTCTGCCAATGTTTTTGAAGTTTCTTTTAAAGTTAGTTGTAATATGGTACCAACTATGATCAAGCTTTCTAGATACTGAATATATCTTCTCACATCATCACCATTTAATTTGTTCAGTCTAGTTTTACAGATCCATTTCTCTGAAGGAAGGCATTTTGCAAACTCTTCCATGATATGCAGCAATGCCCATCTAGCAGTTAACCCATTTTTGCTCTTAATTTCTATGATTTCTTTTTGGAATAGCTTTGTAACTGCAGTTGAGTGGAAAAGTGACAATTTTTCTTTAACCCAGATTTAATGGAGTTCTTTAGTTTAAAACAGTACCTGTGTGATTTTCCAAGTAGCCTGATTAGCACATCAGAGAATCATTTGGAGGATAGTTTAATAATTAAAGATAGGGGGGACGAAAACAAATATAAGTCAAAATATTAAGATATTTAAAGGAAAATGATTTCTCTGCAAACGGAATACGTGACAATATTACAGTGTTGTGGATCATGGTGGAAAATTATTTGTTGTTACAAATCTATACTTTAGACGGCCAATTCTTAGTGAGCTCCCATAGCCTCTTAACATTATTTAAGTTGTTTATGTGATGGAAACCGTGATATTGAGGTGAAGCCCAAAGAACCATTGGCCCATTATCATTGGGAGAATACTGATCCTAGTAAGTGGAAGGTGTACGTGAGAAGAGGGAAGAAAAGCATGACATAAAGATACTGAACTGGCAGGGGTAGTAGGGGCAATCCCTTAGTGTTGTTAGGGGGGTTGTTGTGGGGGGATAAAGAATAATTCTGTTATATAGGTTGTTTAGAGAGAGAGGAGGGAGCATTGGTTGTTTTAGTGTTTGTGCAGATATAGAGAGCCATCTTGGTTTCTCTATATAGGAGCTTTGCTCTGGGCAATTGGGGTCTTACCCCTCTTGTATTTCTTTCTTTTTCATTAATATCATAACCATTTCCATCTTTTACTATACTCTTGTTCTATTTTCTGTATCTGGTTTCTATCATTATGTTTCTGTTGCTCCATTGCTTGGATATGTGGAAGAGACAGTTTTCCCATTTCAAAAACATGGATTATAAGTGGAGTTTTTAATCTTAGAATATTATGGTGCTGACTACAAAGGTAGTGAGGGTCCTTGAGACAGGACCTATTTCTCGAGAATGGCTCCTCTCCGTTCTTCAATACTGGAGAGGGCCATTTGGAGAGAGAGAGACACATGGTATATGGTGGATCCCACCAGGTTGTGGGTCCCACCATATATTATGTGTCTCTCTCTCCAACTGACTTTTATTTCTCAGCATCTTTATTGTTGTTTGTGCCTTGTTTTTGGTTTACACTAGCATGGATCCTCGTTTTAAAAGTGGATTTGGACGGATGTTATTCTTAGTAGTGTTTGTCCGGATTCAGGTTTGAAACGTGGTTTTGGAATAAATAAAACACACACGGACAAAAGTAGGTATAATGCAATGTTTTGCATGTTCTAAATGGCTAATTTTGTATTTGGAAAAAGTCTTATGATTAAAATATTGAAGAGAGAGCTTTGCCTTAAAAACTTTAAAATTTAAGCAAAATCAAACCTGCAACTTTGTCATGAGAGAGATGGTTTTAGCTACTAAGATTCAACAGTAAAAGTCTTAGATTTGATTTTTGTAGTTGATCATCTGAAATGAATAAATGATTAAATTGAATATAATTTGATTTATGTAAGGTGAATGATACACTTAAAAAATAATAATCACCAGTTGAGTTTTTAACTTCATGTATATATATTTTATTTTAATTTGATTCAATTAATAGATATGACTTTCCGTTTTAGTATCTATCCTCTTTACATTTTAAAAGTGACAAATCTAATTATATATATGAAAAATCGGTATCACTTTGTAGTTTGTAAATAATTTATCAAACGAGTAATGTTTAATCGGTAATGTATTGAAGTCATTACCAGTTTGGGATAATTTTTACTGTGTTAGGTTTGTTTTTTCCACAACTGGTGGTGCACGTCTAATTAGCGTAAGAGGATCCACAATGGAGCAAATCCATTTGGGTGCTTCCAATGAGACTCACCTGTATATATAACTCATTTTTACTATTTTCAATACAAGCACCTTCAAACATTGTATCTTTATAATGGAGTAATTCTCTGAGTGTTTTTAATACAAACATAAAAATTATTTTTTTAATATTTGTTGGTTGATTTAAACGTTGCTAGCTAAAGCAACCTTTGTCCAGGAAGCACTCTAGTTCAATTGCTTCCATCGGCTCCTGACAAAAAAGAAACATTGCTTCACTAGTATGATTGCTTCATAGACAGCCGATAAAGGTGCTCTAATATTAGGTGCAAGGTAAATTTGTGCAGTTCATCAGTGTAACATACTCCAATGTCACTTCAAACATATACAAATTCGTACAGTTGCTTTATTTTTTAATTAGGCAAGAATTAACTACGGAATAGTTGTAAAATCACTAGGTAAATTTCATTCGTAGCTGATTCCTAACTACTTTGTAGTTAAATTTTGTTGAGAGGCAAGATAGCAAGAGAAAATACACTTGATTTTCTGGGTTCAATGATTTCTTTCTTGATAAAGAAAGTATAAATAATAGTCATAATGGTAATTATTATTTGTTAATATTACTTTGTTGGGAAAGGTGTTATTATTTACATTAAAGTTACATGTTTATAGAAGTGAAAAATAACTATGTAATCAACAAAACTATAATAACTAAAATACATGTTTATAGAAGTAAATGAGTTGTATTATTTCCAAACTATTTGGACTTGACTTGTTAAATGTTTGATTAAAATCGTCTGTTTAATTAAACAAATAAACTTAAGCTTAAAGTAGGACTTAATTATTTAAATGAGTCAAATCCAAATTTTATAAGGTTTGACATTAAGGGCTTGTGAATAGCTTGTTTATATATACAATATGAGGAGGGTTCAAGTTACACCGGTGTAAGTTACACCAAGTATTACACTGGTGTAGGTTACACCAAGTATTACACCGCTGAATAATTTTTTAACGGATCATTATATTAAATAATCCACCGTTTGATTGAAAGTTATTATCATATAGATCATACAAATAAAATTTTATATTAATCCGAAATTATTTGATATGTCATTGAGATGTCTCAAGATTAACGTTATATATACATTTGAAATATATGAAAAATCTAATCATTTGATTATCAAGTTATTAGTGTCAAAATTTTACAAAATTTGGCACATATAATCATGATGATAAACATACATAATTCAATGGTTGAATTATTAAAAAACATATTCGATTTGTAATTATTAGTGGTGTAACACTTGGTGTAACTTACACTGTGTAATTTGAACCCTCCTCATATAGTATTGAATATATATATATATATATATATATATATATATATATATATTTCAACCTTAGGTGGACAACATTTGGAAGGAAACTATTCTACTAATAAATTGATGACAAGAAATTTACTAGTAATTGTCATTTATATATTCATTATGAAAATATTTAGAACTATGTTGAGAGCGTTAAATAGTTTTGAAGTTTCTTTTTTATATTAGTCAACAAGTAATATTTTTTTATGTACTAGATTATGAAAATATAATACTCTTGAATTTTTTAACTATACACATCACATTAATAACATATTTCTATTTTTAGATTATCATTTAATATTAAAATATTTATTAGATACTAAACTAATAAGCTTAAAAAAATGATTTAAGAAAATTTTTCATAAAAGCAAAAATAATTAAGTTGTAAATGACAATTTTTTTTTTAACAAATCAAGCTCAAATTTTAAGTTTCACTCGTTTAAACATATAAGCCAAATTTAAGTAACTCATTTTTTTTTCATAACTAAAGTCTGAGTTCTAGGTGCTTAGCTCAGCTCAACTTGTTTCCACCCCTAATTGTATATAGTTGTAGAAAGGAATAATATGTAAATTGAAGGGGATGGTTGAGTCAAATAAGAATTACATTAGAGAAAATGATAGAATAGTTTAACATGATATACTTATTCTACTTTATTGTTATAACAGACACCGAAAATAGGATATCATGCCAATCATGTTATTTATCTTGATCACCAAATGAGTCACTAGAGTAATACAACAAAAATGATGAGTTCAAATGAAATAGCTCACAAAACACTCATTGAGTGGATACACATGGGTCAACTGAGTTGACACCTACAAGATGATTTTTCAACAAAGTGATTCAAGATGAAAGCTTGTTCTCTTGCTATGTCTCTAATACTCGTGATCTTATCTTTGCAAGAAACTTATCACATTAATTTCTTCAAGACATGGGAAAGGCGCAGATAGCTTCATCAAATCTCAACTTGAGATACATCTTATTCTTTTTTTTGGACGAAAGATACATCTTATTCAAAACATCATGATGGCCATCTATTTGTGTTGTCTTTCTTCCCTAGTTTGTTATAAATAATAGTATTTGAATGACACTCATCAAGATCTCATTAAGGCTAAAGCTTATCGCGAAAATATTCAATTTTAGCACAAATGTGTTCAAAGTTGTTTGGTTTTGAAATTTACACCTTACACACGTGGGAGTAAATGAGAATTTTGATGTTATTAATTATTTTGAACCAACATTTTATCAATCGATATCAAAATCAGATAGTTCGGTTTAACTGATTAATTGGATGTGGTAATTGCCCAATTGGTGCTTAATTCTACGCCTAACTTATTCTATGGAGCATTGACAAAGACCTAACTTTTGGTTGATAATCTAATAAGGTCTTTTTTTCTCTATTCTCTTTATCACTCTTTCCTACAAAATGAGAAAAATAATTATCTATACAAATAAGAAAAAAAGGTTAGCATGATGATTATCGAAAATATAAGGAAAATTATGTGTTTGTTCAAAACTTTTTTCTTCAAATAAACATTTTTTTTTTAAAAAAAAGTTACTTTTAAAATACTCTTTTATGCTCTTATTTATCACTTTACATTATAAATATTGTTTAGTTAACATGTTATAGTTCCATATCATCATGTTAAATAATATTTTTCGTTTCTTGAGAATTGCATTATATTAACTTTCTCTTTATTTTTTGGAAAAATTACAATCTCTTATCTTAAAAATAAAAATAAGATCACATTTTTAATTAAAAATAAAAATAAGAAACATTTTTTCCAAACCAAATGGACCTTCAAAATGCCCCCAAGAATATAAAATTATGATTGACAATTATTGACTTGTCAAGCAAACACCAAAGATGGGATAAATAAGAGCTAAGTTCCTGCTTAATATTAATTAAACAAGATTAAAGTACCTTTATTAATGGACTCATTTACAAAACATGGATATTTAAACAAACACGTCATCAACTTAAACTCTGATCGGTTACCAGTTGTCGTGAGTCACGAAGCCTCATCATTCATCAACCCAAAAGTAACATATGTTAGATTAGCAAAACGCAACCAAAACAAACAAGCATAATAACGTATGCAACGCCTTGAGAAAATATAAAAAATATGTAAATCACATCCTTTTCTCTATCTTCAATAAATACTACTACAAAAATTACCTGTTACAAAACACTGACAGTAAACATAATAGGCATTAAAATCCAAAGAGGCTTCCCACGCAGCACGTGATAATGAGTGTGCTATTATATCTGGACATATGTATTGGGACATATATCAGTATTAATTAGTACTTCTTTCCAAACAAAAATGTTAGTGCTGGAATCAAGGAATTCTAGCGTAATTGGTAAATATACTATACAAAAACAACAAAATGACTTATTCTTATCATATTAACTAGATTGGCAATCTCTGCATCCAACAACAATGGAAGTCTCCCGTCATTGCTGATACTGAAGCAATAACTCACTATTTTCTAATACAACAAATAAAACAAACTTGATAGTGGTAGCACAAAGGGGGCACTTAACTATGCCTTCTGTAAAACAACTTTGATAAAATTACAATACTTTATCAGAAGAACATAATACAATCCCCAAGAATACAAGAATACAAAGCATCAGCTGGACCCAAGGACCAAATAAACTAGAAACAGATATATTATAATGACACCTTTAAAAGAACAAGACAACAAAACACCCTTACTGTAACCATTTTCACATCCCCAGTCATGATAATGGTTCCAAATTGCAAAAGCTTCTAAGCATAAACATTTTATATTGAAAATTCAAATATTGAATAGTTCTGCATGTGCAGATGGAAGAACCAAGATAGTAAATGGCATAATTGGCTGGTTCAAACACCAGAAAACTTGTATTCACAAAATTTTGAGTTGGCTTTTGCCCATTAAAATGATTTCTATCCAAAGGGTAATAATACATTCACTAATCTATATCAAAAAGTGTTGCTCTGCACATGAGACAGTAAAACAAGAGAAGAAAAAATGAGGGGGACAAGTACAAGGGAAAGAAGAGACGACCCTGTACAAATGCCTCTATATTCGTCTCTTTCCAAAAAAATGGGGGGCAACCTTCTAGGAACAGTGGTAATATACAAGATTTGCAAAACAAAAACCAAATAAGCAATGATGCCTACCACTATAACTTTGGTTAATATTTTAACAGGACCTGTGCAGAAGCAACGAATATCTGTTTTGATATTCCACAGCCCCCATGAATAACCAGCTTCATCTGCACAAAACACCATGACATAAATGAGGCCCTTTTTTTTCATTCTACCATGTAAAATAGACAATTACACCCAGCAAAAGAACAAGCAAAAAGGTCTGACACACATAATACAGGACCAATCTGATGCACAATTGTTAAGAAACTTGTAACTTGGGAAACACTTAACAAGACTGCTATCACTGGATATTATTCAAGAGAAATTAAAAGGTTCAGGGCCTTCAGGCAGCAATTTGAGCTCTAAACCTTTGCATGGCATGGATTCCAGACTACTTTAGAGGAATTGTCTTGAATGGGTTGAGGGAAGTAAAGCCAAATTAATAGAATCTTTACCAGAGGGCAGAGAAGATGGATTATGATCAGTGGATCAATGAGAAAATTCATATTTTAATCGGAGGGGGCTCCTCAAACAGTAACAATGAGCAGCATACAGGAGTTACCCATCTTCCAAAACTGCTATCTATAAAGTTGAGTTTAAGCTACCTGAGCAACGTAACCAGCAAGGAGGAGGAATGATAATGGACTCTGCAACCTATGCATGATCTGAGGATGAGACATTTGCAGGTTTTGGATCAAATTCTACAATATATCAAAGCCACACATGGAAGAGGACCATTGTTCAAGATGGGTGGATTCTATACATAGAAGTATACACTGATTATGCAGATTCAATTATTGATAGGAGATCAACATCGTGCTACTATGTATTTCTTGGAGAAAATCTTGTACCATGGAGAAGAAAGAAATAAAATGCGGTTGCAAGGTCAGGTGTAGAGGCAGAATTTCAGGCAATGGCATAGGGAGTTTGTAGTTGTGAATGAAGATCATTCTAAAGGGCATAAAAATAAATATGAAACTACTATGCAGTTGTTTTGCAACAAGAAATCAACCATTAGTATTGCACATAATCCGTTCAGCGTGCCAGGACCAAACACAGAGATTGACCTGCACTTTATCAAAGAAAAACAAGACATTGGGTTGACCATCACAGTATATTTCCCTTTAGAAAACCATTTGGCAGATTGTGTTGACTAAAAGACATCCCATGGAGCGATTTTAAGAGCTTACTAGCACACTGGGGGTAATAAATATCCTTCTTCTAGCTTGAGGGGGAGTGTTGAGAGAATCCTATATGATGCAGGTAAGTGTTTGTGTTTCATATGCATATGGTCTAAAAATTACATGACCCTACTCCATTCCTAAATATCAAACAAACAAACAAACAAAAAATGCAATCCAATGCTCACCATATTTGTAAATATAAGAATACCTGTACACTGCTGTCATAAGGGCATAGAGACTCCAATCTTGACAAAACCAAGTACACTTGACTTCTCCATCCATTAGAATGCATCATTCAACTTTAGAATTAGGCGAATGGATATACAAACTGCTCTGCCCTGATTGTGGATGCTGCACATGTTGCTGAGGTTGGTGTTGTAAAGCAAGATCTTTGGGAGAATGTTGTTCATGCTCTTGCTTATGCTGCTCTGGTGCTTGATATGGCTGCTTGGGTATAATGGGTTGTGATGATGACTGTTGAAGAGGTTGTGGCTGCTGCTGCTGCCACTGTGCCCCAGAATTATGTGCATGAGAAGTCAAACCGACTGATCTTGGGCCTATCCCTTTACTAATTGATGGCTGCTCATGTCCAGTGGAATTTCCAACAGGTGCACTCTCCAAGGAGCTCACTTGAGTGGCTTGATTGTTCATTTTGGAATCAAATTGCGTTTCTGATGCTTTCCACTGAGAAGAGACAGTAGCAGCCACTGGTACCACACTCGATGAATCCATATAACCCTGAGTCATTGTAGCACTTGTACTAATTTGAGAAACATTGTTTGCAGGCTGTTGATCAACTTTAGTTGGATCAGACTGAGACTTGCTTGATGACTCAGAATGCGCCTGACGATTTTGTGGCAACATTCTCTGAACATTTGATTGATTTTGATTAATTTTATTAGACTGAGGCTGAGACTGTAGCTGCATCTGGTTGTGGTTAGAAACGATAACTGCTGGCTGTGGAGGTGACAACATCTGACCTGATGAAACTGGTGAAACCTGTCCTTGAGCACTAGTATCAGAAGAAATCTGAAGTTGCTTTGATGAAGTGGTTGGGGACCCAGGATGTAACTTCTGCTGCGGCTGTGAATGGTTTGAAGAATGGGCATGACCCAATGGCTTTGATGGTTGATTTGGGTTTAAACCAGATCCGGGATATACATTTTGACCTTGCATCATGTGCATGATTTGGTCCCCTTTTTCACCAGTTTGGCTTCCCGCAGGCACAGAGAGTCCATTTAGATGAGAAGGATCCACAGAGGGGTTCTGATGAACCAACATGTTTCCTTTTCCTATTCCCTTTAGAAGTTTAGCCTGCTGTGGAGACTGTACATTTTGCCGCTGAATAGGATGTTGCCTACCAGGCAGTTGATGTTGCTGCTGCTGCTGTGTCGGCTGTCGTTGCCTTGGCTTTCCTGCTTGATTAGGCAACCCACTAGCCGCAGGATTCCTGCTGAACCCATGTTGTGGCTGGTGAAGTTTCTGCTGTTGGTGCTGAGATGACATGGGAGTCAAAGGCGATGATGGAGTTACAGGTGAAAGAGGTACTTGTTGAGATGAATTTTGTGGTTGAACTTGGGAACTGTTTTGCAATGGTGATGATGATATGGGAAGTTGAGACTGTGCCTGGACATGTGGCATCAATGCATTTGATGCAGCCAACTGCTTCTGTTGCTGTAGATATCGCTGTTGCTGCTGCAGTTGCCTTTCCTTTGCCAACCGGACTGCATAGGCTTGTTGCTGTGAATTAGTAGCATGATTTGGACCTTGAAGATGAGGACGAGGATTGCTGAGATGGGGCTGCTGCTGGGACAGTTGGTGTGGCTGCTGGGTATGTCCGGGGTAAGGCTGAACTGGTGGTGGAGTTGTTTGATTATTGAAGGCAGAACTTAGCCCACAGAAAGCAGGAATACCTTGATTGTTCCCTTGGGCGACCTGCATCTGAAGCTCTGGAACCATCATTTTCCTTTGATGTTCAGGGTTATGGCCAGGCTAATGGCAATGGGGAAAAATATCAGTAGAAATGAAATAAAATCATTGCAACTGTTAAGAAATAAACCAATCTCCTAACAAAGTCCAAAGAAGGTCATTGCAGAAATAGTGAAAACAGGGATGTTGAGTTGGTTGAAAAACAAGTTCCAGAGTCACAGAGAAATTCCAACTATGCACATCTTTATTGTAGGAATTTCTCTAAGTTTTTACACAAAATAGCTTCTCAACTATGCACATTTTTGTTGTGATACATAATTAGTTAATTCAAATACACACTAATAACAGTGTCTATAGAATCAATTGAATCCTAAAATGATGGATAAAGAACACTTCTCACCCTCATCATATGTAGAGCATCATGAGGTCTCAACATTGAGTTCCCTTGTCCAGAACCAACCCCAGAGTGCATATTTACAGGGCTTGGCATCCCCACCATGCTAGAGGAAAGCATGCTTCCAGAATTAAGCATAGATGGTGATGACATTCCTTGAAACCCTGGCCTAGACATTGCCATGCTTCTGTTAATTCCACCCATCAAGCCCATACTAGTTCCACCAGGCAGCATGCGAACACCACGATCATTTCCTGGAAGAGTCCCTGGAACCGACATGCTAGACTGCTGAATGTTTCTTCCAGATAACATTTGATTGTATTGTTGTATTCTCTGCTGCTCATCCACCGATAAAGGTGAATTTCTTGGAACCCCATATTTACTATCCCTGAAAAAAAAAATGCATCAATTGAGAGTAGAAAAACAAAAGATATTAATACACATATATCATTGCACACCAAGAATCTCCTACAATAAAAAGTGCACACCTGACAGAGGCGGTAACTGCACCAGATGATGATGATAAATTATTGTTAAGAACCATCCCAGAAGAGCCTGGTAGTGAGGAAGTCACCCCAGATGTAGGAAGCACTGATGGTACAGAACCTTGATTTGATAATGCCAAACCACCAGCATGAGAACCTTGATACCCAAGGGATAGGACATCTGGGTTCGATGCATTTGTATCACAAAGATCAAGCGGCCTTCATCCAGGATTTCAACATAATTAAAAATTTTAAATAATTGGCCCAAACAGATGCACCAAAATTTTAAAATTACAAGGTTAAAGTGTTAAACCAACTACAGTTAGATGAGCACAATAGACAATGCAACATAATACGGAGTTGCAAAAGTTCCATATTACCCAACAAATAAAACAACTTACGTTAAAAGACCTCCATTCAGGTTGTTGGGGCAGACTTGGGAAAGAGCAATCACATGTGAATTATGGACAGGTACTAATTGTTTCAAATCCTGGTTATCAATCTGCATTAAAACAAGAGACTATCTATTAAGATTTAAGAATCATGGCATAGAAACTAAGGACAAAATGGACATTTCTTGATTCCTAATTTTTTATTGCTACAGTGCTGCTTCACGCAAACAATATCCTTCAGAAATAATCAGACCAATAAGCAGTCATTGAACTGTCCCAAGACAGTAAACCATAGGAAATCAAAAGGATTGCTCCAAAAAGAAAAAGGTTAGCATAAAGTCGTACAGTCTGGTATATGTTAGAATATCTTCCTAATATATAAAAATATCTTAAGAATAATATAGAATCAATTTGTCCACTAATCAAGAAGCAATCCTACAAGCTGTTTCCTGAGTTAATCAGGACTAGGATTCAAAGGAGCATAAAGGTTCTCATAGATAATAGATAAATATATAACAGTTTTGTAATACTTTCGGCTCTTGGAGTGGTATTTATAATCATATCTACATGCAATTCCCATATTGAAGTTGCACTAACCAAATCTGATTGTGCATTGATAACACTAAAACTAATCATCTATCATTTAGGTTTAATTATCTCAATAACCACTGATATGAATGGTTAACATAAATACCATTTTTAAATGTTACAGCATCTTAGAATCTATCCCAATATAAATGCTTTCCATTCAAACCTGATTTCTAACGTAATGTTGTTTTTGCCCAATCTTTATAATTTTCTCAAAATGAGACTTCAAGGTATCCTCCTCCATCGGTCCTTGCAAACGTTGAAACAACTGCCTGGCACTACCCTGCTAAAGATACAAAAGATCTATCCAGTCAAAGTTGCAAAATGTAGGTTAACCATGAAGTTCCCCCAATGCATCCAAATATAATAAACTACGAAAAAAAGGTCATGCCTTAGGAATTCCAGGTAACGTCGATGGATAAGACTGTGAAGACCCTGAATCTTCAGCACTATCAGCACCATCCCCAGAACTTCTATCCATTAAAACCTTATGACGTTCCTTGCACTCTAATGGTTTCCGAAAGATACACTGAAAATATTGTATAGTGTATAGCACCAATGAAAATCCAATTAAATACCAAATAACCCATTACATTAAAAACAAAATAAAATTTAAGCAGTTAAACACAGCATCACAGCTTTTCAAAGAAATGACAAATGAATGCAGTGCAACAAAATACTCCCAATTGCCGAAATTTTGTTCATAGAAGTTACATGGAAAGCTATCCTATGAAATTGGAGGTGCACAGTGGGTGTCACTGTCAACAATAAGATCTCCAAAGATAAATGTTTTTCAGCAATGGAGTGTGACAAGGAAAATTAAACAGGTCGAGCAACCATGGCATCTTTCTTCTAAAGCAATGCATATTTGCATATCATTACCTTGATTTGGAGAGTACTATTGATAGCATCACTTACAAGCTCCCAGTTTGGTCCCATATCATGCACCAGGACAACAAGAGCCTGCAACAAGTATGACAATAAGGGTAAGCTTGTTACACAAGTCATAGTTATTGAATTTTAAATATTTATTCCAAAAAGGACAAAAAATATATATATATTGTTAATGACTCAAACAACCTGATCTTCAAATAGTGACCAAGGACTTCCAGAACCATGCTGTCCAGCAGAAATCTATTAGCAAAAAATAACAAAAATATAAATAAACAAATTGGCAAAGTCATAAAGAAAATTTGCTAGTACACGACCATCTAAGTTCAGGCCAAAATTACCTTAAGTGTTTTAGCTTTCTGGCCCCTTTGTCGCCCACTAATGATCTTAATAAATTTATTAGGATTTGACATGTTACTCATTTGTGAAGCAGCTGGAGAAGGAATTGAATTAGTCATTGGAGCATTATTGTCTAAAGCATTATCAAGAGATTGCTTCATTATCTTTGGCTTCTTGACATTATGTTGTCCATACAAACCTTCAAAACAGAACAGTTGAATATGTAAAGAACAAAGAAAATATAGTACTGACACTAATTGAAAATAAAACAAATTTCTAGTGTTATAACCAAATAACAAGTAGTTTTACCACTACTTCCATTAGATTCAAAGTGATGACTATCCAGTCTCTTCTTCGAATGATCCCTCTGCATTGAGAAAGCACGGTAAAAAAACTAATTAGAAAATAATAATTTGAGTATACAGTACATTTAGAAATACCTAGAGAAAGTTGGGGATAGGTAGAGAACCTAGGTTCAAATTGTTATACCGACTTTCTGATGTACCGAAAAAGAAAAAGAAGACAGACACAACCTTCTAATGTAACACAGATAAAAAGGAGTCGGTGTCTTTGGACCTATAATAAAGTAAACGCCAGTTTTCCTTACAACAATCTAATAACAAGCTTCCAATTCAATGGTTTCCCTGGTACATAAGATCAGGCATTTCATTTGGCTTCTACCTAGATCAAGAACACATAGCTTTGGTCCAAAGATGAAAGATTTTGGTCATGGAATGATAGTTTGCAGCAAAAGATTCAGGTTAAAAGGGTGTGTTATAAAGTGCAGTGCTCATGTAAAAATGTTGAAAATTGGAATAATTATAAGGTAGCTAAGCAAGATACTATAAAGTTGGCAAGTGAAGTAAGAGCAAGAGCATTTGATGGGTTATACCAATCCTTAGGCATCAAACCTAGGATACGAAGCATCAATAGGCTTGCTAAAAGTAGTAAAAGAAAGATAAGCCTTGAGCAAAGTGAAATGCATTAAGGATGAAGAGGGAAAAGTCTTGTCACGAAACAAGATATCAAGGAAACGTGGAAGACTTACTTTCATAACTTATTTAAATTTAATGAAGGGCACAAGTTTTCATTGAACTCAAATAAACTTACACTAGAAAGGAGGATCAAAAGTACGCTTTCTACCAAAGGATTTGGGAATCTGAGATAAAAGAAGCACTGATGAGGATGAATAATGACAGATTGATAGTAGCTGGGCCAAATAATATACTACCTCCGTTCCTATTTAACTGTCCACTTTGACTAAAAACACACATATGAAGGAATGCAATCATTACTCTTGTTTTCATGGAAATAAATTTTAAACTTTCTATTTTAACCTTTTATCTCTCTTAGTACTATTGGCTCTCATTAGTTTTCAATAGTGGGTCATTTATTAACATAAGGGTAAAATGGAGAAAAATGTAATTATTAGTGCATTGGGTTTGTAAGTGGACAGTTAAATAGGAACAAATTTTTTCTTTGAAAGTAGACAGTTAAATAGGAACGGAGGTAGTATCTATTAAGGTATGGAGCTGTAGACTTCTGAAAGGGCGTGTCAAGAAGGTACCTCTCCCAATTTGAAAAATGAGTAAGGAGCTGAAAAATATTTACACTATAAGGAGGCACTCTAGAAGAATAGAGATTCTATTTACTAGACTCTACTAGTATATCTAGCACTCAGGTTCCAGAGAAGTAAAAGTTCCAAGACAAATAATGAGTTAAGGACCCTAAATCCAATCGAAATTTCAGACTGGAAGTTCATGTAGAGAAAACAAGGGAAGGAACTTGCTTTGAGAAGGACTATTATTTCCTACACAAATGTCCTCCAAACCTTACATAAAAGGTCACTCAAATCCAAATAAATCACCCATACTTCTATAAAATAAGTATAATCCAAAGAAATATATTTCCAGGGAAACAAGCAGGAGCTGCAGTGATACGTGATAACAGGGTCAGAAGCCCAACATTTCTTATCAAAAGCATATCTACTTGAATTAGCTGCCACCAAAATGTAGTATCTAATACCAAGGTCATATAGTTAGCATAGCATTTTTTGGAGACCAAATTCCAAATATCCAAACCCCCTTTCTTCTTGGGCTTGCAGCAGTCCTCATACCCAGAAGATCAAAGAAAACCCCTCATAGTTTTAATAAAGGAGAATACTGGACCAGCAGTTCTGAATAAGGCAACCACTGAAATAAGGACGGCAAAGAAGAGCACCCTTTCAATTGTCTAGGTGCTAAGAGAGCAAAGAGCTTTTGAATAACAAGTTCCCACAAAGAATTAGCCAGTAAGTTACTTAATACATCAGATAACTTTTGAAATTTGGCATATCCGTCCAAATAAAAAACAGAGGGGAAGGGAGACAAAAAGAAAGAAGACAATGGAAGTCACAATTACTTTTTCACATCTAGTCTCTAAGCCCTTCAGTAGATAACTGGACACTTAATCAAAATTTGAACTATAAAGCATAACACCTTTTCTTCTAGAAGTCTAAGATCCAAAAACTATTTGCTTGGCCCAGCCCACAATAACTAATGAGTTAGCAAAATTAAATCTAAGTTCAATGGAAGTTTAACAGCAATAATATCCAGAATGTAAATATTCTTGACAAAAATAGAATTTCATGTACAGAATACTCAAGCCAAATTTACAAAGCCAGGAATTCAAGTTTTGTTTCACAAGGTTAAATAAGGAAGATTGATATTGCATTAAGGAAATTTCATTAAAAAGAAAAGTTACCTGTTCATTTAGAACAACAGAATCCAACTGCCATCCCTGATCATATGCAGAGCCCTGTAGAAATAATCGTTAAACAAACACAGGAGAAGTACAGATTCTGAAATATATTAAAAAATACCAATACATCTTTAAAAATAATACGGCTTGGAGGTACATAAAAACAAATTGATGATTACCAGCATCTTTGCCTTCTTCTTCTTCTTTGTTTTAACAGATGTTTCTGCACAGTCGTAAGAAAACTGTTTTTCAAAATCCGAAACTGACTCCACCTCCATACTTTTCTGGGTCCGGGGTCCAACATGTAAAGTACTCTGGTCATCATGCAAAGAATTGGTATCTCCACTTGAAGCATCTGTCTTAGCTTGAGCCTGTACTGCCCCAGTGTTGACCGTGAAAGGACTTACAACTCTATGCCTAGTAGCTGTACGCATGCGTTTTGTTGGTACAGACCCACCAACATTTAAACTAGCTGGTCTTTTTCCAAATAGCATGGCCGGTTGAGTTCCAGTTGTATAGTGTACATAAGGCAAATCAGTCCCAGCATCACCAGACCCAAGAGTGTATGACTTCAAGTTTTTATGTTTCTTCTGCACATATTTTGATGATTTGCTACCCTCATAGACACTAGGCAAGTAATAACTGCCGGATTCTCCTTCTTCCTCATCATATGCATTCTCTTCAGACCCAAACTCTAAATATCAATTGATATAAAAAATTATGACTGCTTCCAGACTAATTAACAACACGCTCAAAAAATCTAAATAATGTAAGTAGTCTCATTAATACCTGCTGCAGTATCATACACAGATCTTTCAACTTCCTCTTGAATGCTACTCCCATTTTTCTGAAAATTTAGTTTATTGTCCCAATAAGTTTAAAAGGAAATAGAAACATGTTTACCATATATATATTTCAACAATAAGAACTAATCGTCATTCCTGAAACAGTTCCAGGAGGGTATAAAAGATAGTAAATGGAGCATCTTTGATCATTAATTTACCTCAAACTGTAAGCAATGAGATTCAACAGATTTTCTGTATTTTTCCATCGCTGTAGGGGGAACTTCATAGAAAAGGCTTTCCTATAAATTTAAAATATGGCATGCGAAATAGTTATTTTCTTACATCAATTATAACAAAATGATAACAGAAGTACTCCACAAAAATCATCTATTAAATCATAAAAAAGATTAAAAAGCCACATCCAATGGATTTCAAAAAGAATAACGAATTTAGCAAACATTTTGGCACAAATGGACATGTGACACAATCACACACACATATGCAAAGCTAACGCCAAAATAAATATGTTAACTAGAATTATAAGCTAACTTGTCCCATACTTCATTAAGATGCTCATCCCATGACATGTCTACACAGCCTGAGTCAAATGTCTTTTCAGGTGTTTTTGGCGCTTCTGCTTGAGAGGAAATTCCATGAGATCTACTAGCCTTTAAAAATCTTAAAGCATATGCATGCACTTTAAGTGCTGAATTTTTTATGGGATTTGGTCCCTCCAAAAAGTTGCTTGTCTCCTGACCAAAACCACCAAAATTCAAACATCAATAACAAATAGCTCATAACAATAAAATGTAAATAAAACAATTAGTTATGGGAAAAAAGTTATACATTTAAGCATCCCAAATCTCACAGATCATAACCATAACACATTAAACATTAGAAAATGTAATAGTTCTGATTCTGAACCTCTGATGCTTCTAATCCAACTAGAGTAAATGACAGGGAACCATCACTCAATTGAGCATATCAACCACAATGACAAACCATAGCCAAGCAAAAGACAAGAAATGATAATTAAAAACAATATACCTTGTCCAGAAATGAATAGTTCTGAAACTACATTTTCACATAAGGCTAAAACTTCAAAAGTCATCTCCAAATGTAAACAAAAGGATATGATGCACAGTGAATTTTACTCTGTTTGTCTTAAGGTGCCATAAATAATATGTCAGAATCAACTATCCCAAAAGATTAAGTTGTTGGGTGAAGAAACATAAATGGTTTTATTCTAACACGCTCCCTCACGCAAGAGCCATTTGGGCTTGAAGTGTGGACAATGCAAAGACCGACCTACCTTGTGCTTAAATTAAACTTTTTTTATTGGAATAATGGGGGCAACAAGGATCAAACTCTTGACCACTTGCTCATAAAGGTTTTGACACCATGTCATGAACCAACTATCCCAAAAGCTTAAGTTGTTGGGTGAAAACATGTGAATGGTTTTATCCTAATAATATGATACCTAATCTCATCAAGCATAATAAGTGTAACCATGGTAGTTAGTATCTTACGATTCATGCAATACAACTCCCGAAACGCAACAAAAACGGAACTCAGCGAAATAGATCGCACGTTGAATCTTTTTTGTCATGAATCGTTGCTGAATCTTGTGATACAGATGAGTATCGCTTGCATCTCGATTCCAGTTCCGATTCAAGAGATACAATGACACGGGTCGCGCACCACCAAACTGGGTCCGGTCGCGCGACCCGGTTCTGAAAACATGCAGAATGTTTTTTTTTTTTGCTATATTTTTTAGGAAAAAAGGGGGGAAGGGGCTGAAAAGCAGCTCTGGTTGATTTAGGTCAAATTATAATAGTTGTTTGTCTCCCCAAGTTCCTCTGTATGCTTTCTATCTCTTGCGGCTGTGTATTCTACTATTCTTCCACTGTTTTATTGTCCCACACTCCCACACACACTACAACATTTTTTGTATTCTATTGGTCCCCTCACTTTTCTCTATTTTTTTATTCTACTTTTCTCTAATTTCTATTTCATATATGTTATATTAGTTTATGCAATGAATTGCTCACTTTTTTAACTGAGAAATGCTAATAATTTTATGTTTTCAATGTATTTTATATGAAAATATATATGTTTATGTTGCGTATGTCATTGATCATGTATCTTACGATTCATGAAAAGATTCGATTCACAATTCGGAAAATAGGTCTTCCGATTCACGATTCGAATCTCGATTTGATAACCATGAGTGTAACCACTTGTGCATATTAATTTATTTCCAATGTCAATGCATGAAACAAATCAAATGAAGCCCGGAACTCAAATAACTACACCACCTATAGCATTTGAATAAACAATCACTGGTCACTAAATTCAGGATCCCATGAAGCATAGCATATAACCAGTTCTAAGGGCATTCCCAATCCACTTTAGCATGGTTTCAGTTTGAAGCAAGCCATATTTCACAGTTCACATATTTTGGGAACCATACTATAGCTCTTAGTTTCTTTTGGTTCCAAAAACGGTTTATTAGAGTTTCAAATGCTAATAATATATTACAACTCCTTAATCCATTCAAAAGCTGTTATCCAATAGTAACAGTATATTAAAATAACAGCACTTATAATAAAAATAATAGTACATAACCTTCTCACAAACTCCAATGTTACCAATAGTAATAGTTCAATAGCAATGAAATCAAAAGGCAAAAGAAAAGGCCAATATTAAAGAAGACAAAAAAGTAAATAAACAAGTCAACCAGTGCAACATTATAAGTATAATATATAAAATGCATGTCTATCTATATATATTACATGAGAATGAGAATTATATAAGTATAAGGTTTGGTTCAGTTTATCCTCAAAACCTTGAAATACGCCATACAACCAGTTACACAGTTTGGTTCAGATTTTTAAACACCCTTAACCAGCTCTTTTAAGTTTATATGGTTATAAACCCTGTATATAAATGCAATATACATGGTTTCAATTGTGTAGCTTAAACTAGCACCATTTGACTCCCAAATGAATGATTTCCTGACAGAAACTCATTTAACAAATTAGAAAATGAAAAATTACTATAACAGTGAAAACCTAGCAATACATTGACCAAATTCATACAGCACTATTTATTTTGTGGATAGAGTGAAAATGAACAAAGAAAATAACCACTACCATGTTGGAATTTCTTCTCTGGTTCCTAGAAGCTTCATTTGTATCAACTTTCCTAGATTCAACGCAACCAACACTGCAGTTATTATCAGGACCGTCATTGTCCAGAAGAAGCTCAGCTGAATGCCAAAACTGCATGACAGCTTTCGCAATCTTGTGAGACAAAATTTTTAACCCCAGATGTTTGTCTAGTTTTTCAACTCTTAACCGACAAGTAAAAGCTGCTTGATGACTCAATTGTGCAGCAGCAGATATCTTCCAAAGACGCTCCTACAAATGCATTTTTGAGGGGGGGAAAGCATTTCAACAATCATATATATAAATTAAATTAATATTTTGCTTGTTTTAAATGGAAAAAAAATTCCACAGAAAAGATGGGAGAGCACAATATCACTGTTTAGGTATAAAAAATACCTGTGCAAAATCATTTGCCAACCATGCCATTTCTTCAAGAACAAAACCCCAATGTGACTTTCTGTAGTTCCATGTGGGTAATGAGCGAATAGATAATTCTGCAATTCTCTTCCGCTTGGCCTGTTTAGTGCATGATATAAGACCTAAAAAGTTTACTGAGCAAACATCCAAAATTTGACAAAAAAAGTGTACACAATAATCATTAGAGATGGAAATTGAAATGAAATAAAAAAGGGAGACCTCAATTATTCGAGCCTCATCCAAAATAGAATCTTCATGAGCCCTGTTTGCTAACTTCATATGGTGCGTAGAACATGGTTGACTGTCAGAGGTGGCAGTTGTAACCTTTTCAGTCAGAGCAGTCTGAGTAGGCTCTGAAATTGACACATCCACAGGAACCTGATGTCTTTCACAGCTGGTTTCCTTGACAGAATTGGAATGATCCACTAAGACAGTATCTCTATCAGCTTTTGACATGGTACTGTGATTGTTATGCACTCCTTTGATATTCGACATGCAAGAACTGTTAATATGGACAACTTCCTCAGCTTTGACAATATTATCACTACCAGAATGATTTTGATAACCAGCATCACATTCATTGCCAACTGTAGCACCACTTTCACTTTTGATCTTATTCCTGTCTTTCACAACTTCACAACCAGTGAAGTTCAGTTTCTTCTCTAATGTAAATGTTTGTTCCATGGTATTCCCATTGGCATCAACATTCTCCATATTAGTACACATAACACTATCATTATTTACATCTCTACCTAAACTAGTTTGTGTGCAAGAGGATTCTAAATCAAATTTCTTCTTGCCTAAAGTAGCAATGTTGTTTTGACCTTCATTTGGTACACCTTTCCTCTCTACTTCTACGTTGCCAAACCCATTTGGCTGACCATTACAAGTTCTATTTTCAGGTTTTGTAGTAGCTACATTAGGTGGAGGCTCATCACCCACAGCAGCTGCTAGCTCCCTTACTTCAACCACACTTTCTTCTCCAGAAGCCATGAGAACTGGATTTTGTACAGTATCATCTTGAGAAGGTAGCGTTCCATGATTTTCTTTTGAGTTTCTATTCAGGGTATTATTCAATTTATCTTTGGGAACACTAGTCCTGCCACTAGTGGATTGATGATCTTGGACCCCAACCAATTCTTTATTCAGTGTATTATTAGTTGTCAGACTTTTAGTAACGATATCACCATTTAAACTACTAGGCTTTGGCTTAGAAACAGAAGGCACTTTATGGTCCTTTGGGATAACTGAATCAGATATCAATCCCTTCCCATCCCTTGAGACCCCTCGAGGACCATGATTTGGTCTGGATCTGTTCCTTCGTGCATATGGCCTGAAAATGGCAGAATCTTCAGTCTCCTTAGCATTTTGACTCCCATCAATTTGGGAAGACTGTTCTGATGGAGCAATATTATTCCTTCTATTTGGATGCAGGCACCTCTTTTCACTGTCAGGCAAGTCATTCTCACCATCAAAAAGTAGGAGATTATCAGCAGTATTAGGTTCACTAGCCAAAGGAGGCCCTGGTCTAGCACTACTGTCAACAGAGTCACCATGAGGGGAGGCAGTCAATGCAAAACTACCTTTTGCTTCACTGAGATCACATTAGGACAGAAAGGACAGGAGAAAGAAGCAATGGAGTATCACTAAGAAAATTAATACACAAAAGATATTCATGGAAAAGCAGAATGCATACATGTGAGGGAGAGGGAGAGAGAGAGAAACAAGATAAGAATAACCAACCTGGTCACAAACTGCTCATGATGCTGATCAGTGAGTGAAGTAGACTGAACACTAACTGAAGCAGCATTCACAGGCTTAAAGTCCAGAGGATTCCCACCCTGCTATTACAAAGTACAGATGACCATCATTTACATTATAATGTTGTGGGATATAAAGTGCAAAAGATCAAAGCTTTCATACTTTTTCAAGAAATTCTAGCTCTCTTCTTCTTTCTTCACGAACATCATACTCCTCTCTGATATCAACATCCAATAGTTATTCTTTATGCGTAAGAATGGAATGGCAGTTCATAATGCAATCAAACACATAATGCCACATGTAGGGTTTCCTATCACCTGAGCTCTGCTTGAGCCTTCTCAATTTCTGTTTGGCACGGAGAGATCTTCAGACCTATACCAACTCCGCCATCAACAACTCCTCCCATGGAATCAACCTCAGCATTTACAAGGAGAGCAGATCCTGGGTTATATCCATGCATTCCCACCACCTAACATCTAAGAGCTTCACCTCCCATCTATTAAAGAGTGCCAAATTTGTGAAGAAAAGAGGGAAAAGAAAGCATAAATCAAACCACAAGCAACTCCTGATTTTATAATAAATCCACTGAAATATTAGGATACAAAAACTTCTACCTAGTCAGTCAAACATTTGAATGTTATATGTTAACACTATATGGCAGCAATACACAATGTACACAGACATGAACTAAAATAAATAAACAAATTGTTTCAAACTGGATTTCCACCTTAGGCCCAAAGGCCAGGAAGCCTACTATTTAGGGAAGAGCTGCCTCAGCCCCACCAAGTAGTTAATGCATATCTCCCCACTATCTTTGGAGAATCAGTTATAAAAGATCAAAATCCTTGGTATCCTCTTCTGATCTGTTATCAAGGGGTAGAATCCCTCTAAATACCATAACAAAACTCAGTTACTTGCTAACCAAGTATCTCACCACCATATAAAGGGGACCAAGCCCTCGGGTCATGGATCTAACCTAATATACTAACTTCCTAGGGCACATACTAAGTACTAACTTCGGTGCTGGAATGCCTTTCCAAGTACATCACTCACTAATAACAACTGCCGCACTTGGAGCCTCCAGTAACCATCATCAGTCTTGCCCAGGGCCAGGTGGCAGGTACTCTCAAACACTGAATCTTGGTGGAACATAAATAAACAAGAAAGGCGCCCCGAAAGAAGGTTTGAAATACGTGGCTTGCTTTTCATCAAGGTTTAATTCACTATCTGACGTGTTTCTTCCAATTAACAAGTGGACTGAAGTCTACTCAGAGCATAACTGTTAAATTAGGAAGTCTGACGGACCACCTACCAAACAATGGTTGGCTGGTTTGTAAGGTTCTTTATTGGCTATATATGAAAAGCAGAAGGTTGTAGAAATCTAGAAGACATAGTTTGTGCAATTATTATGTATCTGAAAAGAACTAATTTGTGGCATGTTCATATTTTGAAATTTTGAAATATATGATAGTATAATTCTGTTGCTGAATGACATTAAATATCAAGATGATCATAAGTCAGTAGTTATATCATTTAAAGGTAAGCACAAAATTTATAGATGTCCAACCCTCCAAGATAAAAGCACAAAGGCACCTTGGTTTAAACTGTTTGAACAGGAAAGTAAATGCTTAGTCAGATAATTGCAAACTCTTCAAAGATGCTAATTGGTAGCAACAAACAAAAAATTGAGGTAGTTAATATTTAAAGTACTAGACACTAGTAAATGTATATATTGGGAAACTATTGCCTACATGAAGGTTGCTGCCAATGATCTTTTCCTTCGAGTTTTCAAATGGCCTCGCAACGCGAACATTTATGCTTCAAAATACTAGCCTGCCACTTCAAAGATAAGCATTCTATTTGGTTTCCTAATATGGGTACACAAATCCCCAGCATTTAATGCACATTAATGCCAAGCACCCACAAACATATAAACCAGAATGCATTTCCAACACAATGCATAACATATTCGCAATGAGACAACAACCCAGCACAATTCCCCCAACAAAATTAAAGCCCCAACAGCATCCATTTCCACGAATTCCCCAATTTGTACAATTCTAGGGTTTCCATGGGAACACACGAAAATGCCAAAAACACAACAATTAAGGCGAGAAAAACACCTTAATTCACAAGAGGGTCGTAGAATTGGAAGGTAGGCACAACCTATGACCCCAAGAGGGCCGTTTCAACTCGAACTTTCTCTCTCCTAGGGTTTTGGAAATGGGTCACTTTGATCACGAATTGGCCCGGGAACCTAACATGTAGCAGCAAATGTCAGCCATGGAAGCAATTCTGAGTGTTTTTGAGAGATCCAAGGTCGCCAATTCGGGGTTATCGTGGTGGTGATTTTGATTTTGCTCCTCTCTATATCTGCACGTTGGTTGTTCTTCGTGCGCGTGCGTGTAGAGAGAGACTATGCGAGTTGTGGGCTGGGCATGAAGACGACGACGTTCGACGTAGAAGGGGGCTTTGAGAATTAACCAATTTTTGGAACTCCATCTTGGGCTTTTTATTTATTGCATCTTTCAATTTCAAGTGGTTCAATGATAACCAAGGTTTTGTTTTATTTTTATTTTGAGTTTAATTATTATGCAATGTAAATGTAAAAAAGTTTTACTCGTATATTTAATGTGTTGTCACGTTATTTAATGTATATGATATTTCATATATTATTAAATTTATTAAACGATTTGATCATTGGATGTTAGTGTAAAATTTTTTACACTTATAATATATAGTTATTAAATTCTTTTATTTTTATTGGGTAAAATTTGTTCAGTGAAATATACAAAAACTACTTTTTAGTAAACAAAAAAGTTATAAAAGTTGTATGAATAAATACGATTGGTCAAGTACATAATACTATATTTCCATTTCATTGAGCAATGTTATAACCTATCTCGCCCATGGAGGTACATTTGTTGATGCATTTGCTGCTTATCTTGCACACTATTCCATTATGATGGCATAATTATGGGGAATCTTTCTTGGCCTTACACTTGCTATTAATAAAAGTGTCTCTAGCATTGATATTGTCATTGAATCTGTTACCAACATTACTATCAAATTCCTTGTGTCTGATTGTTTGATTTATTGTCCTTGTGAGTTACTTATCAAAGATATTAAGTGAAAAGCACAGGGTTGCTCGCATGTTGTGTGGTGTCACTCCTTTAGAGAAGCATGCAATGACGAATTCCTTCACTAATTTTGGTCATGATGTCACTAGTGGAATTTTAGCATTTAATGCTTTGTCAACTTTTGTTTATATTCCCTTTTTAACGGACACTTTGGGAGTTATTTTTAGAAGAGATTTTAGTATTTAATTGTGTTTTTTATCTTTTCACTTTTTTGGTCTTTAGTAAATAAAAAGGAAATGCATACAATTGTCAAATGTTGTTATTTTTCAAAAGTTTTAATTGGATTGGATTAACCTGATGAACTCTTCTAATGTTATTTTTTTATCCTTTAACTTGAACTAATGAATATTTGACTTATTATTAATAAAAATAAACATGTATATGATGTTTATTTCAATAAACAAATTCAAATAAATTTCTTATCATCAATTTATCAATATTATAGTTTCTTCCATCTCCCTCCTCCTCCCGCTCCCCTACCATAACTTCTCCCCTCGTTTCCTCTCCTCTTGTTTTCATCCCCCTCTTGACGTTGCGATTGGCCTTTCGGAAGTCGTCTATCCTTCGTTATTTCACTTGTTTGAGTGATGGCCATGAGGTATTTTTTTATAAAATTGACTAATATAATACAAGGGGAGCAATCACGCTCATTGTTGCTCCTGTCAATTTATTCACAAACCTATACTTCGTCAATGAGAAGGTGATGTAACCTACCTTGAAATCTTGCATAAGATTAGCAGCAGTTGCAACAATAGGAAATCATTATATCATAGACCGTTACCCCCACCATTTCAATTGAATGTGCTACAATGATGAAAAGGTCAATCTTCCCGTAGGTGGATGTCATACTCCAAATCATGAGCCTAGTGTCATAAGAGTTGCAGAAGGCAAGGATAGCGACAAGGACGTAAAGGCAAGGAACCAAGTACCATTTGAGATGAGGGAAAATAATTGGTATTGTTGCAACTACTATTGCAACCAGGCCTACATATCCAAAGGTTGCAAACCAAGTGGTCGAGGACCATAATTGTCAAAACCGTGTTACTTAGTGTGTATTTTAGGAAAGTTTATATTTTATTCTTGTTGTATTTTTAATCTTTATCACAATTGTATATTGCTATTAATACTAGGATTATGTATTTAGAATCAATCCCATAATCATAGGGATTTGTCTCCCTATAATTAGTTGTCTATGTTTCCTAAAATAGCCAGCAGGCTCATGTACATATGGGTCCAATGACCTCATAATTCTGTATGAGAAATAGAATATTATTCCTTCTAAATTTGAGATGGTATCAGAGCTCCTGATCCTTAGGAGCCTCTGACCGTGCCTAAAAAAAAAACCTAAGTCGCAGCCTTCATTGTTGCGCAACCTTGAACCCTTCATTGTTGTTTTTATTCCTTATCGCAGCCTTCATCACAGCTTTGTCAAATCTCCTTCCTTGCAGCCTTCATCGCAACCTTATTCATTCTAACTTCATCGCAGTCTTGATCGCACTCATGGCTGAGATTGTAAACCATATTCCTGAAACAGAGGACAAAACCCAGACTGCTAGAGAATTGCAGAATATTCATTTTGCTTATCGGTTAACTGGAAAGAATTATCTTAAATGGTCTCAACTCATTAGGACCATCTTGAAGGGAAAAGGAAAGGGCAGTCACCTGACTGATAATGCCCCTGATGAAATGGATGCCAAGTTCAAATCATGGGATGAAGAAGACTCCATGATCATGGCATGGTTGTGGAATTCAATGGTCCCAGAAATCAGTGATACCTGTATGTTCCTTAAATCAACAAAGGAAATTTGGGAGGCAGTAGAACAAACCTATTCCAAGGCCAAGGATGCTGCACAAATATATGACATAAAGGTGAAAACCATGGGTGCCAAACTGGGAAACAAATCAGTCACAGAATATACCAATCAACTCAAGTCCTTATGGATGGAATTGGATCACCATCGAGTCATAAAAACAAGGTGTTTAGAAGACTCAGCAGTCCTTAAGGAGTATATTGAACAAGATAGAGTCTATGATTTTTTGGTAGGCCTGAATCCTGAATATGATCAGGTCCGAATCCAAATTATGGGAAAAGAGAAAGTCTCAGGACTTAATGAAGTGATAGCCATTATTCGGAGTGAAGAAAGCAGGAGAGAACTAATGCTGGAGACCCCAACTACTGAAAGCTCAGCAATGATAGCTGAAGGAGGAACAACCATGGTCGCTAACCAAAAGAAAAGCAGGTTTCACAATATGGAGAAAAAGCATGAAGAGGTCTGGTGTACCTACTGCAACAAGTCGCGCCATACAAGGGAGAAGTGCTGGAAATTACATGGAAAACCCCTAAGCCGAGAATGGGGGCAGAAAGGAGGTCCTCAAAAAGGGGGAGGACAAGGGCAAGCACACATTGTTAATGGACAAAGTGAAGAATGTGTTCAGCTAAATCATGAAGAGATAGAAAGGGTAAGATCCTTCCTTAGCAAATTGGAGAAGCCCACAGGTACATGCTCCTTGACATATTCTGGTAAGTTTCCATTTTCTTTTGGACTTAATGTTTTAGATACACCATTTACCTACCACTAGATATTAGATTCTAGAGCCACATACCACATGACCCCTCTATCCAAATACTTCTCCACATATTCTCCATGTCCTAGCAACAAGAAAAATTTCACAGCAGATGGAACTTTTATAACTGCAGCAGGACAAAGAGAAGTCCAAATAAGCCCATACATAACATTAAAAAATGTCCTTCATGTCCCTAAACTGTCCACTGATCTGATTTCTATACAAAAGCTCACAAAAGATCTCTCATGTGATGTTGTTTTTCATAGCAATTCTTGTATATTGCAGGACAAGAACTCAGGGGAGATGATTGGACATGCTAGAGAATGGAATGGCCTGTACTACATAGAGGATCCCAATCTGCCTACCAAAAGCCACTCTCTCATATCTGAATCCACTATGACCAGCAAAGAGAAAGTTCAACTATATCATTGGCGGTTAGGACATCCTTCATTTCGAGTTGTAAAAATGACTCTCCCTTCCTTGTTTAAGAATTTAAATGTGGAGAGTCTGTATTGTGAGGTGTGTGAGCTTGCTAAACACAAGCGTGTACCTTTTCCCATTAGCAATAAGATGAGAGTCCTTTCCCATTTTCTCTTGTTCATACTGATATACGGGTCCTGTTAATGTTCCTAATATCTCGGGTGCTAAATGGTTTTTAACCTTCATAGATGATTGTACTCGGGTGACCTGGGTTTTCCTATTGAAACAGAAATCTGAAGTTAGCTCCGTTTTTATTCAGTTTGTCTCAATGATTAAAAATCAATTTGGAGTCAATATCAAGAGAATTAGGTCTGATTATGCCAGAGACTACCTTAATCTTGTGCTCAACTCTATTTGCCAAAAGGAAGGGATAATCCATGAGTCTTCATGTGTTGACACACCCCAACAGAATGGGATTACAGAAAGGAAAAATGGACAGCTTTTAGACCAAACCAGAGCCTTACTTTTTCAAAATCATGTCCCTAAGAAAATTTGGGGGGAAGCCCTTCTTACTGCCACTTACCTAATAAATAGGTTACCCTCTAAAATCTTAGAATCAAAAAGCCCCATGCAAGTCCTATCCTCATTCTACCCACACCTGGACCCTACAAATAAACTCCAACCTAAAATATTTGGGTGTGTATCCTTTATACATGTTCATAGTAATGAAAGGGGGAAACTGGATCCTAAGGCTCTCAAGTATGTATTCTTGGGGTACTCAACTACACAAAAGGGATACAAATGTTTTCACCCTCCATCAAAAAGATTCTATGTGTCAAGGGATGTCACCTTCAACTAATAAGAGAGCTACTTTGAGCAGCCTCATCTTCAGGGGGAGAATGTAAGAGAGGAAGATGAGCCTCTAATTCTTCCAAATATGGCATTTGGACCTGAAATTGGGACAACTAGTGTTGCAGTCCCAGAAACTGAAAGAAGACCAGATTCAACAGAACAAGCCCCTAATTCAGCAGCAGGACCTGCACCTAAACCCGCTAATGGTGGGAAATTTGGGGAAAATCTGGTATATTCAAGGAAAGAACAAGCCATTCCAGATTTTGTTCATGTCCAAGAATCCGACCCACCATCATTACATGAGGTAACAACTTTTAATCCTTTAAATTCCAATAATTCTAATGAGTTTGTTGCTGAAATTTCAGAAGTACAAGTGGACCAAAACCTTGATAACCTTGACCTTCCCATTGCCATTAGAAAGGGGACCAGAACATGCACCCAACAGCCACGTTATCCTCTATCAAATTTCCTATCCTTTGAAAAATTCTCTCCTACCCATAAAACCTTTCTCACAAACCTAAACACTACACCCACACCTTCCTCTGTATCTGAAGCATTATCTGACAGGAAATGGAAACAAGCCATGAATGTGGAAATGTAGGCATTAAACAAGAACAAGACCTGAGAACTTGTCACCTTACCAACTGGAAATAAGCCAGTAGGGTACAGGTGGGTATATACTGTAAAGTATCGGGCTGATGGGACCATTGAACGTTACAAGGCAAGGTTAGTGGCCAAAGGATTCACTCAGACCTATGGAGTGGATTACTTGGAGACATTTGCACCGGTTGCTAAGATGAACACGGTCAGAGTAATTTTGTTATTAGCAGCAAATCATGATTGGGACCTGCAGTTGTTCAATGTGAAGAATGCATTCCTACGTGGAGATCTTGAAGAAGAAATATACATGGAGTTACCCCCTGGCTATGATGGAGGTTGTTGCTGGAACTGTTTGCAAGCTAAAAAAGGCTTTATATGGATTGAAACAATCCCCGAGAGCATGGTTTGGAAGATTCACCAAAGTTATGACAGGTTTGGGCTACAAACAGAGCGAATGTGATCACACTTTATTTATCAAACATTCAGTTTCAGGGGGAGTAACAATATTACTGGTGTATGTAGATGATATTATAGTAACTGGGGATGACAAAAGGGAGCAATAAGTGTTAAGTCAATGCCTTGCCATAAAATTCGAGATTAAGACATCAAGAAGACTTAAATATTTTTTGGGAATTGAAGTGGCTCATTCTAAGAAAGGAATCTTCATATCTCAACAAAAGTACATCACTGACTTGCTTAAAGAAACAGGTAAGACAACCTGCAGATCAGCAAGTACTCCAGTTGATCCAAACATAAAGTTAGGAAATGCAGAGAAGGATATTGTCGTGGACAAGGAGATGTATCAGAGACTCGTGGACAGACTTATTTACTTATCCCACACTAGGCCAGACATTGCTTTTGCTGTGAGCATAGTCAGCCAGTTTATGCACCAACCAAAGGAAGTACATTTACAAGTTGCACTTAGAATTGTTCAGTATTTAAAAGGGGCTCCAGGAAGAGGGATTTTGTTCAAACAAAATAAGAGTGTAAGTCTTGAAGCATATACGGATGCATATTATGTTGGGTCAGTTGTGGATAGGAGATCAACTACTGGATACTGCACCTTCCTTGGTGGAAACTTAGTGACTTTGAAGAGCAAAAACAGAGTGTAGTAGCTAGATCAAATGCTGAAGCAGAATTTCGAGCAATGGCCCAAGGAATATGTGAACTTCTATGGCTGAAGATTATATTGGAAGACTTGAAGATAAGGTGGGATGAACCTATGAGGTTATATTGTGACAATTAATTTGCAATTAGCATAGCCCACAACCCGATGCAGCATGATAGAACCAAACATGTTGAGGTGGACAGACATTTTATCAAGGAGAAGCTAGACAGTGGCTTGATTTGCACTCCATATGTGTCCACTCAGAATCAGCTTGCATATATACTCACCAAGGGGCTGAACTATATTAACTTTGAAAGAATTATATCCAAACTGGGAATGGAGAACACTTATTTACCAGCTTGAGGGGGAGTGTCAAAACTGTGTTACTCAGTGTGTATTTTAAGAAAGTTTATATTTTATTCTTGTTGTATTTTTATTCTTTATCACAACTATATATTGCTATTAATACTAGGATTATGTATTTAGAATCAATCCCATAATCATAGGGATTTGTCTCCCTAGAATTAGTTGTCCATGTTTCCTAAAATAGCCAGCATGCTCATGTACATATAGGTCCAATGACCTTATAATTTTGTATGAGAAATAGAATATATTCCTTCTAAATTTGAGAATAACTAATGAAGGGGATGCGTGACATAGTATCTGTTTTGTAAAGAAATTTGGAATGGGGTATTTTTTTTTTGGGGGGGGGGGGGATATGTGTGAGAGGAATACTAATGTGTAAAAATAGTCCAAATTTATTTAATTAAACATATAATCTTGAAGGGATTGATTTTTACACATCCCTTTTTTAATCTCATGCATCCCAACCCCTCCCTCATCAATTATTATTTCTTAAAACACCCTTTTAATTTAAAACCTTCCTCACCCTCTTCCTCTCTCCCTTATACCACCCTCACCCCCTATTTCTCTCTACAAGTTCTTCTCGTTAATTCTTTGTTTCTTATTTATCACGTTGGAGAAGTGTTGGCAATTGAGTCAAATACCGGAAAGAATTCCTCTTGTCTAGAACGTATAACCAGTAATATTTTTTTCAAATGTTTGGAAAAACATATAACCGTCAATAAGTTGCTTGTACTATAATTGTTCGCGATTCGGTTTGGACCGAATTTAAAGCATAAAATCATCTGATCAAATCATTGTTGTTATATCACAGGGGCGGCGGAGGGAGGTTGGGACAAAGGGGGGCCACCCCCCTCAACTTTTTTATTTTTTTAATTTATATATATACATATATAAATATATTTTGTTAAAATTTAGATAATAAAATCCCATTAAAAAATAGATATATAGTGTATGTCCTAAACCAATTGAAAAGTACTCTCTCCGTCCCTTATTATAAGACCCTCCTAACCGTTTCACGCATTTTAAAAAAAGTTGGATAATGTATTCATTTTTTAAAAAAAAATTATAGCATTCCACACATACCCCTATTTAAGTGTCACTATATTTTAGAAAAATTAATTGTCATATGGTGAAAGACTCCAAAAGTTACTTTTCAATGGTGTAGTTGAGCATGTGGGTAAAACTTCATTAATTATTCACACTTGGGAATTAAAAAAGTTAAACATTAATGAAGGATAAATATGAAAAAAAATAACTAATTTATCTAAAAATCTACAAAGGGTCTTATATTAAGGGTCACTCAACTTTTCTAGAAGGGGTCTTATAAACAGGGACAGAGGAAGTAATTAGAAGTCTGAAGCAACGTAGAGCTCTTCTATAATTTAATTTCTTTAGTTACTTTAAATTTATTTATTTTCTTTGATCTTATGTTATATAATCATCTTATCTTTTTAACAACTTTAGTTATTTAGCAATAATATTTATATTCTAATTCATTTCAATCTAATAATTAAAAAAAATCAAAATATCTTTATATTTAACCCCCTTCACTTAACATCCTGGCTTCGCCCCTGTCATATCATTTATCATCCGATCAATTTTCGGTTATTTAAAGAGTCAATTAATCTATATCTACATCTATTTATAATTTGAGTAAGAATTCAGGATTTGTTCATGGAGCATTTGTTTTTTTATAATTTTTTAGTGGCCATGTATGTCGTGGGTTATGGGTCTATGTCTATATAGTAAAGTTCAAATTAGAAAGGGTTTAGGGTTGGTGTATAGAATTTGCATTTTATTGTTCATTAAAATTTTTTTAAAAATTTTATGTTCATTTAAAATAATACCTTGATGTGATAAAAAGGAAAAAAGATAAAAAAAAATGAGATGCAAAAGAAAGTGTAAAACAAATGAGTGTGAGAAAACTATCACTTTTTTTAAGAGTATTAAAAGTTTGACATTTTATTTTTAGGTTGTTGTAAATGTAACGAAGAGAGCTAAAAAATGAGGTGACGGGAAGGGAAGAGAGACATGAAAAATGATTGATGTGAGAGAAAACAGTGAAAAAGGTAATAATTGATGTGATGTGAAAAAAAAAAGACAAAGAAAAGTGTGTTAAAAGATTTTTATATTTTTTAGAATTAAACTATTAAGTATTTTATATATTAAACAAACATTTTTGTAAAATTAAAAAAAAATACTAATTTTAAAAAATATTATATTTTTTAAGATAAAGTTATATTTAATTTTAATATATTTTTCCTACGATTTCATTATTTATGATAATAATGACTCTAATATTTAAATCATATATGAAAATTAAAAAATTATTTTACCCCATAAATAAAAGGTTGATAGATCAATTTTATGTTAATATTGTTTTAATAATAATATTTGTAAAATGTGTAACAATATTTTATTTTTATTTTTTTTTTGTAATGAGATGTGGAAAGAAGTGTAAAGTAAAAAAATGTAAAAAATCATTACTCTTTTTTTAGAGTAGTTGAACTCTGGCCGTCCATTTCTTGGCATGAAAAGTGTAAGGAGAGGAGAGACAAAAGGAAAAAATGAGGAGAAAATGTGAAAGATGTCATAGGAAATAAACAAAAATAAAAAAAATAAGCTGGTGAAAGATTATGTGTGATAAAGGAGCATAAAAATATATTACTAATTTTAAAGAGTATTTTAACTTTGATAGTGTATTTTGTGACGTGAAAAGAGTATGGAAAACAAAGATACGGAGAAAAAAATAAAAAATAAAAAGTGAAAAAAATTAATAATTGTTGTAATAAAAAGGGAAAAGAGATAAAAAGAAAAAATGATGTGTAAAAGAACCTTATATATTTTAGATTAAACTATCAAACATCTTTTATATTAAACAAACATTTTTATGAAATAAAAAAATACCAATTTAAAAACATAACATTTTTAAGGTTATTTTTTTTTAATTTTAATTTACTTTTTCTGAAAGTTTCATTATTTTATGACAATAATTACTCTTACAATAATTATTCTTACTAACGGGGATTGACTCAAGTGGTACATGCTTGATTCCCTTTAAGCAAGGTCTCGGGTTTGAGTCTTGTGGATGGAAAAAATCCCCGCTGGGAGAACTAGCCCCATCATTATGTGGATGTTCTCAGCTCGAACAGAATTGCCTCCCGTGAAGGATACCTGTGGTTAAACAAAAAAATTTTAATTATATATGAACACTAAATAAATTACGTTATATATGCAACAAAGGTCAACGAATTTATCTGTGTCAATAATATTTACGTATTTATAAAATGTGTAACAATATTTTATTTTGGTTTTTTATTTAATTTTTATTCATTTCATAAGATTTTTTTATACTTATTTTTAATGATTATTTTCTAATGGCATTTTATTTTATTTTACAATAAAGGTTATATGAGTTTTAACTTGAAATAAATGAGTTGGGTTCAATGAAAAACTTTTATAATTGTGGTCACAGTTAAAGACCATTTATATATATATATATATATATATATATATATATATGAAACAAGAGACATGTTAGACTACAAATTTAAAACAAATTTGCCCCCCAACTATGTGTCTATTTATTTATTATTGGGTAATTTTTGTCCTTTTAGTCACAATATTAAATTCTAAGTATTCAAAACAAATAAATATATTTCATTTCTATATTGAAATAGTTTTTAAATGTGATGTATAAAATAAATGTTTGATTTTATATCTACATGTATTATTAAATTTATATTAAATAATTTTGCATATCATATTAATATTATCATGGATTATTGATTATAGATTAAAAAATATTATAAAATAAAATATTAATACCATATGCACATCACAAGTTACATACTAGTATTGGATAAAAGTGATAAAATTCTATAATAATAGTAAACATTTTTATTGAAATTTATATTTACCAACATAAATACAAAATTATATAAAAAATCGAGACATGAAAACCAATTTAAAACTAGTTTAAAATTGATATATTTATAGAGATATACAAATAATATTAGATAATAAAATCATAAAAGTATATTAGTATAATAAGTTCATAAATATACATGCATGTATAAATATATGATTATTTTATAAATAAAATAATATATGTGTATATAAGTTCGGTTTGGATGAGATTTGATTTATTTTCAACATAGGTTCCGAAAACCCATCTAAACCAATAAAAATTTTGATTTTTGTGGTTTTTTTTATTTTTAGTTTGATTTGATTTTTGATTTTTTTAAATCGGTTTTTTTACAATTTGCATTTGATTGGATTGAATATGAACATCACTAACTACTGCTATAATTTTTGCTTTTTTAAAACAAAAATTAACCATTAGCGAATTTAATACCAATTTTAATGTTACTTAAGTTAGGGTTTAGAGAACCCACAATCAGTGTTAAATTCGGAAGGGAGAGAGAGCAATTCAAAAGGAAGCAAACAGTTCAAATAGGGAGAAAGCAATTTAGAAACTTAAAGTACGTTCGGTAAAACTACATGAAAGCTAAAAGGCTAGATGAAACTTGAAAAACTAGCTTAGAATTAAAAACTACCTGATTTGATTGAAGGTGTTTGGTAAAACTGGCTAAAAATGATAAAATGACATATAAAGATATCATTAATTGTTAAATAATAGTGAGTAGAGGTGGTTGAGAGATAAACTTGTAATAAATTTTCAGCTAGTAGCTGAAATGAGAGCTTTTTAAAAGAAGCCACCTCAAGTAACTTTTCAAAAAAAGCTAGTAGCTACCTAAAAAAGCTACCTTACCAAACACTATTTAAATGGTTTGGGCTACTAAATTTGGTTTTTATCTAGTTGAAATGTCTTACCAAACACACTAGAAAGTTGAAAAACTAGCTTATTTGATTGAAGGTATTTGGTAAAGCTAGCTGAAATTGATAAAAGGACATACAAGGACATCATTAATTATTAAATAATGATGAGTGAGGGTGATTGATGGATAAACTTGTAATAAATTTTCAGCTAGTAGCTGCAAATGAGAGCTTTTTTAAAAAGCTACTTGAGGTAGCTTTTCATGAAAAATTATTAGCTACCTAAAAAGGTTACCTTACCAAACACTAATGAAATAGTTTCAACTACTAATTTCAATTTTCATCTAACTGAAAATACTTTACCAAACACGCTCTTAATATTAAAAAATGGGTATTTTGGAAAATAAAATAAAAAAAGACATGTAAGATTAAAAAAAGCATGTGTAAAAATCAATTCTTCGAGTTCAATCAAGCATTTATACTACGATTTTCTAACATATACAACATTGCACACGATAATATATATATATATATATGTGTGTGTGTGTGTGAGTGTATACACATAGTGTTAATTATATATTTAAATAAATTAAATTTATACTTTATTCAATGTTAGCTATTATAGTTTCAAATGTGATTAATACTATATATAAATGAAGACCCCAACAGTATTAACATGCCTTTGACATCTCTTATTTTCTTTCATTTTTTTTTATTATATCATCAATCACATTTGTCACTTTTTCTTTTCCTATCTCTCTTGGTGATTTTGCATATGAAGAGGTGTTTATAAATCATTTTCCTTAATATTATATTATTCTTTATGTTTAGGAGATTTTTTTGTCCAAATATTATCATCCATAAGCCCTGAGAACAGTCATACGACATCTACAACCACAAGTGAAATGAGCGATGTTACAATGCTAGATAAATAATTTTTACAATGCAAAACATGCTCACTCATAAATCAGTTCAACGAAACATCAAGGCAACTAAAAAAGAAAAAATAACAAAGCTCCTAAGGTGTTCATCCATATCATTAGAGTTGTTTGTTGAGCAAATTTTCCTTCGCTTTTTTCTTTTAATTTTTTTGTTTATCTATCCAGTTCAGATGGCTCTGCCATAGCTAACAGAGAAACCAGTTAATGTCTCATATGCGAGCCTTCAAATAATAGCTGAACACAATTGTGGCCAGGAACGAAATAGCAAAATGCAAAAAAAAAAAATCCAGGATAAAGGGGGTGGTAGAGAGAGGAAGAAATGGGAAAGAGTAAAGCTTGGAGGTGGAAGAAGGCATAGGAGGAGGGGTGCTGGCAGAGATAGAAGGAGGAGGGAAAGAAAGAAAAGCTCTTATCATAGAAGAGAGGAAACCCATCTAAAGTGGGAGAGAATTCATCCAAGATGGAAGAAAAAGTCCCATAAGGGGGAAGAACCCTACATCCCGTAAGGGGAGGGGGAGACGTCGCTGCTTCCTAGGGTCTCTTGTGTTGCGCTGTGAAAGAGGTTATTGTGTTCATTTATGTATTTTATGTTTAGGAGTTTGATGAGCAAATAAGTTCTTATTTTATTCTCTTGGGTTACACAACTAAATGGAATGTTAAAAATAAGTAAAAATATAATATTTGGAATGTTAACTTAGACATTTATTTTAACAATTTTTCTAACATGTGCAATGTTGCATAAAATAATAAATCAAAAGTAAAAGAGTTTTATTGGAAAATGTAACATTTTATATTACCAATACATTAAATGTTGTGATAGTTGTAATTTCCAATAAAATCCGTCCACTTTAGATTTAAGATTTAATTGATATACATTGTTAGTGTAAAAAAGTTTTACACATACATCCAAACCACATCATTTAATGAATGCACCTAATGTGTTATTAAATTCAACAAATGATGTGACAGATATCATTAAATGTCTGTGTAAAATATATTTATACGGACAATATATATATAACTCTTAGATTTATTAACATGTGTAATATTACACAAATTAAAAAAAAATCATTAGTTTAAAAGTATGAATAATTCATTAATTTTTTTAATCTGATCCATAAAAGCCTACAGATTGAAAACTCTAAATTACACATTCACCATCTAACCACAACTGGAATACACAGGAAATAACATCAAGTCAACATGCTAAATGGGAGCAGTTTCTCTTATCTCATTTCCACATGATACCATAAAAAGTTTTGTATATTTAAGGGATGTTTGGTTTAGCGTTGAAACGTGATAAACTCACGTTTCCAACGCTAGAAATAGTTGCGTTCAGAAATCTAAACTTGAGTTTGATCGGTTTTAACGTCAAACCAAACACACACTTAATTTCTAACTGCGACCGCATGGATAAATTGATGGTATACAAAATATTTATGAGAAAAAAATAATAATTTTTAAATGACATTATTATATAAAAAATTAATTCTCCATTAAAAAATAACAAATGTACCAATAAACTCATCCATAATTCTCACCTAAACTCCACCTCAGAATTGATGGAGAAAAAGTGCAATTAGAAAATCCCAAATAAAAAAAAAATCCAAACTCAGACAGAAGGGAGGAGGACTGGAGTGAGGGATCTAGAAATGAAATTATCATCGTGGTCAAAAAATATCAAGAATTTCTAATATAAAATGATTGCAAAGAGGGCAATTCCCTCTACTCACCCAAAGCTCCCTGGAACACTTCCTGCAAAACGTGTGGCCACATGGTATAAACGCCGCACCTTTATGCCTCACCATGCACACGCAGCAATTATACTCCACTACACTCTCTTTTTCCCCTTCCCTTTCCTCTTCTTCTTCTCGTTCTTCCTGATACTCATCCACACCATCCTCATCATCGCTCATTCGATCCAAATCCGCTTCAGTCTCCTCTAACAAATCCATCAGCGACACACTCACCAACCCCGCCGCCGCAGCCTCATCGCCGCCGGCAATTGGAACGTCGACCGGAGGCACGAATCGTGAGGAGCTCTGATGCGATAATTGGACCAGATCTGAACTGTCAGGGTCTTCAACGATGTCGTTCGGCTGTTGGTGAGCCATGCTGTGCTGAGTCGACTCATCCGAGTCAAGACGTGTTTGGGATGAGACCGAGAATCGGGATAAGTCTGTGTTGTTATTATTGTTCTGAATTGGAATGGGAATATGAACCGAGGAGGTCCAAGCTTTGAGCCGAAGCTTGTCCTTGAAGGCTTTCCATGACATACGATCCTTCACAGTCACAGAGATTGTTAAACAACTTAGAATAAACAAAACAAATATAACAGAATTAAAATAAGATGTATAAGATAAGAGAAATGATAGATTTGATTCCAATGAAAAATCAAATGCTCTTCTCTACCTTTGTGTTGTTAGGTTCGTCTTCTCGGATGATATCTGAGAGGGTTCGATTCCGGCTCAACTCGCAGTTCACGGCGGCTGTGGCGTCGGTCTTCTGGCTAGATAATACGACGTCGTTTAGAAACAAGCCTGCTAGTGAGTTACGGCTGCTGGTCTCAGTAGCTGTCATTTGATCATAAAGCGTTACCCTCCGTCGACCTTCCATTTTAAGGGAAAATTTTCCGAGCAAGCTATTATAGTGGAAAAATTAAGGAACGAATTAGTGAATGGATTGGGTTTGTTTTGGGTGAAGGGTTTTCAATTGAGGGAAATGGAAGGTTGGAGGGTTAACGGTTCATGGATTAGAAATGGGTTAACATTTTGTTATTTTCCGGGAAAATTGCAGAATGAAAAGTTAGGGATGAGTCATGATGAATGGAATGTTGCGAGTCGTTACTTATTACCAACTAGTATTGTAGATAAACAATGGGTCAACGTTTATTTTGGAGAACTTTCTTTTTCTGAGAAAATAAAAAATAAAGAGAAAAAGAAAGGAAGGGGAAAGTAAAGTAACTGGGAGTGCAGTAGAAAACGACAAACGTTTTGGGGATGAGATTCATTGATTAATTTTGTGAGTGGGGCCTTTTTATAAAGAGACACAAACCAAAGACACAGACAAAAGAAAAGTGAGAGGCAGAGAATGCCTTGGATACCTTACCCCGAACAGATTGAGAGAGGCCACATGTATGAGATAGATCTCATACTTGCACAACTTTGATTTGATATAATTTATTTGTTCTTAATATAAAAAACCAAGGGAAAAAATTATCAATGAGTGATAAAAAGGAAGAGTTGAAATCATTGATAAAATAAAGAATGAGAAATGGTGGGGTTCTCACCATCATAAACGGCTACCAGAAGATGCTGAGTTGCTGCTGTTAGGTGCTGGGTCTTATGGATTTGCTTGTGTTACTGTTTATCCCTTAATATATTCAATTCTTCTTCAGTTGTGTATTATTACAATTACAATACAATTGGTGACGCACTGGGGGGTTTACGGTAGTTCTAGAAAAAAGTTAATTAATATATTGTAAAGTGAAATAATCTTTTAAAGGACAGTAATATTCTATTTATGTTTTAGTTTTAGTGAATTAAAATTATGATATCAAGCCCGTGAGATCTGAGTTCAATACCAGTCCCAATTCGCCATGCTTTTATTTTCTTTGTTAGCCCTAACTACCACTTCCCCACATTCGACTTTCGAGTGCTGTTTTCCCCAAGCAATTTTTCCGATATTTATGTAGTACTATTCTCTTTCAGTAATTATTAGATGTGAAAATAGGCCAGACTGCTCGATAAGGGTCTACGGCTCAGCTTACTTAAGACCTAGTTTAGCTCGGCTCGTTTAATAAAAAGGTCAGGTCTAAGCTTTTGAAAAAGTCTTTTTAATTAAATAGGTCAGACTTTTTAAAAAGCCCATTTAGCTTGACAGGCTAGTCTATTATAAATAATATTATTTTTAATAAATATATGAATATTTTATATATAATAAATATTATAATAATATATAATTTTTTTAAATTCTTTTGTTGGCCTATTTAGAGATAGACTTATTTCCTATCTAAGTATATGTTAGTGACATATTTACATTATAAAAAAAGTATTAGTTTGTAAGCGCACTGACCTATTTAGAAATAGATTTATTGACCTGTTTAAAGGTCATAATATGAAATAGGCTTTTAAACAGGCTGATAGGCCAAACCAGACTTTGAAATAGGCCAGACTAGGCCTAAAAAAATTGCCTATAACAAGTAACAGAACAGACTTGGACCCTGCAAAGCCTAGCTCGACTCGACATACTTCTACCCTACTAATTATCCCAATTTAAGATCAATATTTTTATTTAATTTTTTTAAAAAATAAAACTGACGGTATCAAAATTATAATGGGTAGTACCAGCACCGGAAAACTGAAAAGCCTGTAATATCAAAATGTTGTCTGCCCCTTTGTCCGCTTGAGAAGGTAGGGAAGCCATTTTTATTATTTGATTTTTGAAAATTAATTCTAAAAGTGTTTTTTTTTTAAAAAGAACTTAATTGAAGCGGTGATGGTAGGGGTGTTTGTGGATTGGATTGGATCGGTTTTGAAGAAAAAATCACTCAAACCAATAATTTTGGTTTTATCATTTAATGATCCAATCGGTTTTGATTTTATCCAAATCCAATCCAATTTTAATCGGTTTGGATTGGATTGGGTTTCGGTTTCTCAAATAAACTAAAAAATGAAGTTATGAAAGCAAAGTTATGACATCATTACTAGTTTCCGTAATCGTTAATCATTTACCAATTCAAAGTCGAAAAGTTATGCTTTGCCCAATTGTTAATGTTTCTTAAACAAATAAGTTGTAACTTTAAATACTTAATTAGATATGAGGCTGGATCCCAATTCCATTACCCATATAACAGTATTCGCTTATGAAAAACCCAATATGATAAAAACATGCAATTATCATATCTTATCATATCCTATAACATACAAATTATTTGATGGCTTTCAATCCTATGATTCAATGTTATTCGTTAAATATAGTTGCACAATAATAATGATAATATATCAAAATGTTTAAAAAAGTTTGGATTGGATTGGTTCACATAAGCAGATCCAAAATCCAATCCAATAAAAAAATTCTATTTTTTGCGGCTTGCGACATTTTCGGATTGAGGTTATTTTAGTTTGCGATTTTTCGGATCGGTTATTGCGGTTCCAATTGGATTGGATTTTATTTGAACACCCCTAGATGGGAGTGCTGGAAGGTGGAGGAGGGTTGGGGAGGTAGTGGTGTAGGGATGGCAATTGGACTCGGATTCAATGGATATCCGCAAAAATTACCTGCGATGGGTAGAGTAGTAACCCATTAAATGGGCCTGGGTCTGACATGGGTAATTACTCACACTTTTTAATGGGTACGAGTACTATGGTACCATACCCTACCCATACACGCACTTATATAATATATATAATTAATGTAATTTATATACATATGATTAATTTAATATATATTTATATTATTAATTAATATTTTTCCAAAAAATAATTAATGTTAATATATATTTTAGTCACAAAAAAATTAATATATATATTACTAATTTAATTAATTTAAATGTTATAATTTTGTCCTAAACATTAAAATAGCAAAACTTGAACTAATTTTCATTTCCCCTCCCACTGTTTTAATCTCTCATCCATTTCCACATACCATAGTTGTTTTGTAGGTTAAACTTTGATGATCTATCGATTATTTTTCATTTTCTAATCAATTTATTATTTTTATAGTTAACAAAAGTGTGGGTAAGGGCTACGGGTACAGATACTTAAGTACCCAATGGGTAAGAGTACAAGTATTAGAATCACTACCTACGCAGGTATGAGTCAGGGTACGGGTATTTTTTAAAATGCGGGTATGGGAACGTGTACTATAGTACTCTTCCCAAACCCTGCCCATTGCCATCCCTATAGTGGTGGGGTATGATGGGAACTACAAAAGCAACAAACATTTATGGGGGTGCAAATAGCAAAAGTCAGGGTGTTAAAAAGCAACCCCCCGTAACGTGATGCACTGATGTCTTTGTCTGGCCCAATCAAATGCCCCGATCATCCTTCGCCTCCATGGCCCATTCACGGCCGCTTTCGCTATATAGCCCAATCAGGCCTAGGGGAGATCTCTTAAAGGCTATTGTTTTTCCCATCGTGTTTTTTACTATTCTTACCCCCCATATTTTTTTGAAAAATTCTAAAACCCAAAATTGTCCTTCAGTTAATTAGCTTACGGACAAGACTGTCCGGGAATAGTTCCCAGATACCCTTGTCCGTAAGCCATTTTTTTTATAAAAAATGGCTTACGGACAAGGGTGTCTGGGAACTATTCCCGGACAGCCTCGTCCATAAGCTTTTTTAACAATAAACACTCAGCTCTCCCCCGCGTGAGAACCCCGCCTCACCATCTTTCCCCTCTCCTCCATAGTTCTTGTTCGCTTTCTTCGTCGCCTGTTTGAGCTCCTTGTCGCCGTCGTTCTGGCCACCGTTTGGTCCATTTGGAGCCTATGGTTGGACAGTGATGCTAGGATTTGTGAGGAAAA
This sequence comes from Sesbania bispinosa, assembly GCA_026901365.1. Lineage (NCBI taxonomy): Eukaryota > Viridiplantae > Streptophyta > Magnoliopsida > Fabales > Fabaceae > Sesbania > Sesbania bispinosa. The sequence continues at coordinate 2,034,150 of QLOH01000066.1, read as the reverse complement.
AAATTTCTGAAAACTTTTAGAGGTCTTCATTGCTGACAACGAGTCTTTATTAGGATTGTATTTATGTTCTCCTTCAAAGATTTCCAAATTATGAAAGTAGAGGAATAAGCCTTCTGTACTTGTTGCTGATCTTGATAAGATTGTGGTAGATGATTTCATCTCTTATAGCTGCTATCTTCGTATTCATCTTTTAAGGCTTTTAATTAAAGTTGAAATTCATTGAAGAATTTAAGTACAAAGATACGATTGTGGCAGATGATTTACGTACTATAGTGTCTGTAGGGGGAAGGGGGAAAGGGGAGATAAGGGAAGGGGAAGGGGGGACAAGGGGGCGAGACAGTGGGGTTGGGTGGGGCTGGGGAAGGGGAAGAGGGAGGGGGTAGTCTGGGAAGACAAAAATGATGGGGGTGAGATTAGCAAAAACGCCGATGTGAAAAGCAAAGGCCTCTCTTAAAAGCCAAACTACGAGTATAAGTTTTGACAAAAAAAAAACCTATAAGTATAAGGCAACCTTTCGACCAAAAGAAAAAATACAAGCCAACGCCAACCTATGCGCTAATATGATCCGTTACAAAATAAAAAGGAGTAAAACGTCATTTTGGTCCTTGAAAGATTAGCGGTCAGTCAAGTTAGTCCCTGAAAGACAGAAATTACCAAAATAATCCCTGAATGATGCTAACGTCAATCAAGTTAGTCCCTCCGTCAATTTGTCATTGTTAAACTTAACAGAATGCCAGCGTGGCACGTTTCTTGTACACTGTGGATGCTAATGTGGCCTGGGAATATTTCAGGGACTAGAATGAATATCTTTCCCTTCATTTTGGTCCCTAACATTCAAATTTTATATATATAAAATTCTTTCATCTTTATCATATTTTTCACTTTTTCTCTCTTCTTTCATTTTTCTAATCTCCATCCTCTTTAAAAAATATTTTTTCTTTATTCTTTTGGGGCTATAGGGAAAGCAAAATTATTTTTCAAACTGTTTCTTTTTTTTCACCTCTTTGTTTTGTTTCTTTTTTTTTCTCCTCTTTGTTTTGTTCCTTTTTTTTTCGCCATTTTTTAAAATAGTTTTTATTTTTTAATTTATTAATATATTTTTTATTTTTTATTTATTTTATTAAATAAAATATAGATCAAGAAATACAATAAATATGTGTTTTTTGAAGGGTTGACATAAGTTTTTTTATCATCATTATTCTATTTGATACTAATAACCAAATATACTATTTCATTCACCGTTTTTGTGCACATAATTAACCACACAAATTCAATTAACCAAATATCACACTTTGTTAATCGTCAATGTATACACCATTAACCTTATTTAAAAATATGTTCACTGTTTTTAGACACATAATTAGCCTCGTGTTAAAAAGAGTTGCAATTAACCTCAGAAATTCAATTAACCAAAATTCCCACTTTGGTAACCGCCGATGTATAAACCATTTACCTCATTTTTAAATATGTTCACCATTTCTTGTCACATAATTAACCTCGTGTTAACAAAGGTTGCAATTAACCTCAAAATCATTTAACCAAAAATCTTATTCTGTTAACCACAAATGGATACAATAAAATTCTTTCATCTTTATCATATTTTTCACTTTTTCTCTCTTCTTTCATTTTTCTAATCTCCATCCTCTTTAAAAAAATATTTTTTCTTTATTCTTTTGGGGCTATAGGGAAAGCAAAATTATTTTTCAAACTGTTTCTTTTTTTTCACCTCTTTGTTTTGTTTCTTTTTTTTTCTCCTCTTTGTTTTGTTCCTTTTTTTTCGCCATTTTTTAAAATAGTTTTTATTTTTAATTTATTAATATATTTTTTATTTTTATTATTTTATTAAATAAAAATATAGATCAAGAAATACAATAAATATGTGTTTTTTGAAGGGTTGACATAAGTTTTTTATCATCATTATTCTATTTTGATACTAATAACCAAATATACTATTTCATTCACCGTTTTGTGCACATAATTAACCACACAAATTCAATTAACCAAATATCACACTTTGTTAATCGTCAATGTATACACCATTAACCTTATTTAAAAATATGTTCACTGTTTTTAGACACATAATTAGCCTCGTGTTAAAAAGAGTTGCAATTAACCTCAGAAATTCAATTAACCAAAATTCCCACTTTGGTAACCGCCGATGTATAAACCATTTACCTCATTTTTAAATATGTTCACCATTTCTTGTCACATAATTAACCTCGTGTTAACAAAGGTTGCAATTAACCTCAAAATCATTTAACCAAAAATCTTATTCTGTTAACCACAAATGGATACACCATTAACCTCATTTTTAAATATGTTCATCGTTTCTTGTCACATAATTAACCTCGTGTTAACCGATGTTGCAATTAACCTCACAAAATTAATTAACAAAAAATCTTTTTCTATTAACCACAAACGAAAACATCATTAACCTCATTTTTTAATATGTTCACCGTTTCGGGACACGTAATTAACCAAATGATCACATAAAATTTGTGTTAATCATTCATGTTAACATGGACACACAATTAACCAAATGATCACATAAAATTTGTGTTAATCATTCATGTTAACACGAGGTTAATGGTGTTTTCGTTTGTGGTTAATAGAAAAAGATTTTTGGTTAATTGATTTTGTGAGGCTAATTGCAACCTCTGTTAACACGAGGTTAATTATGTGACAAGAAACGATGAACATATTTAAAAATGAGGTTAATGGTGTATCCATTTGTGGTTAACAGAATAAGATTTTTGGTTAATTGAATTTGTGAGGCTAATTGCAACTTTTGTTAACACGAGGTTAATTATGTGTATAGAAACGGTGAACATATTTAAAAATGAGGTTAATGGTGTATACATTGGCATTTAACAGAGTGTGATATTTGGTTAATTGAATTTGTGAGGTTAATTATGTGCACAGAAAACTGTGAATGAAATAGTATATTTGGTTATTAGCATCAAAATAGAATAACGATGATAAAAAACTTATGTCAACCCTTCAAAAAACACATATTTATTGTATTTCTTTGTATATATTTTTATTTAATAAAATAAATAAAAAATAAAAAATATATTAATAAATTAAAAAATAAAAACTATTTTAAAAATGGTGAAAAAAAAAGAAACAAGACAAAGAGGAGAAAAAAAGAATCAGTTTGAAAATAATTTTGCATTCTTTATAGCCCCAAAAGAATAAAGAAAAATGTTTTGTAAAGAGGATGGAGATTAGAAAATGAAAGAAGAGAGAAAAAGTGAAAAATATGATAAAAATGAAAGAATTTTATATATATAAAATTTGAATGTTAGGGACCAAAATGGAGGGAAGAATATTCATTCTAGTCCCTGAAAGATTCCCATGCCACATCAGCATCCACAGTGTACAAAAAACGTGCCACGCTGCCATTCTGTTAAGTTTAACAGTGACAAATTGACATAGGGACTAACTTGATTGATGTTAGCATCATTCAGGCATTATTTTGGTAATTTCTGTCTTTCAGGGACTAACTTGATCGACCGCTAATCTTTCAGGGACCAAAATGACGTTTTACACAAATAAAAAGTAATAAAATTCAAATAGCATTATATTTTTGTCCAAAAAAATAGCATTATATTTTAATAAAATAATTTTATTGGTTTTAAAAAGTCACATCTCAAATTTGTTTTAGACTTGTTTCTACATTGGGTTGGCCTTGCTATAGATAAGATTGTATATTTATGACTGTTTGATTATGTAAAACATGGGGTGTATGATTAGTATGTTAACATCATATTATTTAAAAAATTGATTTATTAAATATATATTTTACAAAGAGTTATCAAATAATGTATTTATAAAGATGTGTTAAATATTCAAAAAGAAAATATTACCACCCATAAAAGTTTTATCCAGTTCGAATAAGATTACATGTAAAAAAATGAAGTATTTATGACAAAAGTTATTTTCAGAGTAGGTGAATCCCTTGAATGTAATGTCAAATGATCTAAGTTCCATTTTAAGTAGAAATTAGGATTATTAATTATTATTAGTATATTATAATTTATAATACCCAAATGTTTCTCCCTTATATTCTAACTAAATACTCTTTCAATTCCATAAAAAAAATCTCTTTCCATTAAAATCTTATCTTAATTATAAAGATAGGGAGAAAAGAATAATTTTTCCTAAAATGAACATTTATGCATGTTTTTTTTTTATCTCTTATCACTCTAAAATCTCCCACAAACATAGATGTGTGGGGATTTTATCAAGTAAAAGAACACGTGTTTTAACTATTTTATTTGTTAAAAAAGAAAAAAAAAACTATTTTATCTGAATGAGAGATGTTATAAATGAAAGAAAAATGATTATTTTATCTAAATAAAGAATTTTACATGTAACCAAAAAATTGTTAAAAAAAATAAAGAATTTTACAAATAAATATAGTTTAATTATTTTATTGAAGTAATTAACTTTATCAGAATTTCAAGTGTCAATTTGGTTTATAATTGAGTAAAATTGATTTTAAAGATCAATAGTTAAAATAAGTGATACATATTTTATAAAAATATATTAAATAAAAGTGATTTAAAATCAATTTTACAAAACGATAATTTTGAATTCTTGAAAGCAAACAAGCTATAAGTCGTCTGAAATTCTCAAATACTCCAAGAAAGAATGTGACATATTTTCACTTTTAAATAGTACTACTAATTTGAATGGACGTGGTTTCCGTGTTATTTCATGATGATCATTGCCAGTTCAGTTTTTAATTTTTTACTGGTCAGAATGAGAATCTGTTAAGTTGGCGTGTCATATTCTATTCTATATTCGTGATGTGTTGTATTGTGTCTCTAGACTCTTCCATTCCAATCCCACTTGCGTTGCGCTCTATTTTAGTCACCCCTCTCTCTTTCCACAGTCCACAATTTCAATTCGTTCTCTCTGCTCTGCTCTACTGTGCTCCATTCTCATCCTCATTCAATTCCCTTTACCAGGTACCATTCTCCCTCTCTCATTTAATTTAATTGCCCCAAATATTAGTTTCTTTTTTCCCTCCAATTTCCACGATTCGCTTATTGCTTTGCTTTTATTTCGGTCATTCAGGGCTCTTTGTCGCATTTGTTCTCGTTTGCTTATTCGAGAATCGATCGATAATGACTCATATCCTTTGATCACAATCTGACTGCTTGTATTTTTCACAAGTTCTGGTCATTTTGTTCGATTGAGGCTGATTAAATCCGAGAAAACATGTTGGAAAATCTTGATTTTCTGCTTTTTTTTTCCTTGATTATTGTGCTGGAAGTGAATAGTTAATTAACGGGGAGAAAATGAAAAGGAATAATTGAGAAAATTTTAAATATATACTACCTTGTCCTGAGAATTTTGCTTTATTAAGGTGAGGATTACGTTTTAGAGGGAAACATAATTCTGATTGAAAATTTAAATATTTAGATTTATTAATTTATAATTTAATCATGATCTCAATCATGGATTAAGATAATTGTGACTATTGGATATGATATCTACGGTCTCAGACAAGATTGATCTTTTACCCTCCATTCAAGCGAGAAAATTGCTCCCATTTGGCCTTTGTTTCTTTAGTACACCGTTTTTTTCCCCCTTTTGTATTTTGGTTTTGTGCTTTGTAATGTAGACTCCATTGTTTGGACTTAAGTGAAGCGAACGCGGTAACCAGAGGGAACGAGACAGAGAAAGGGCTCAGGCAAGAGCCTCTGGAAATCTAAGAATCCTAAGAATGATGGGTTGACCCCTGAACAGCGGAGGGAAAGGTTGTTCTTCTTCACTCTCTCCTTTTGATACCTCATAATCTTCATTGTGCCTAACTCTGTGTGCTCTTTTCCTCTTCTACTTCATGAACAGGGATGCAAAAGCATTACAAGAGAAAGCAGCAAGGAAAGCAGCTCAGACTGCTGGAGGGAATAATGCTGGTGGTGGTGGAGGGAAAAAATAGGCAAGAATCGTTGAGTTGGGGAAGGGGTAGCATTTAGAAACGGAGAAATTTGTATTTACTTATTCTGATATGGGTTTTTGGTTTAGAGTCATCTACTTATGTCATTTCAGATAAATGAACTGCATAACTGTTGTATCGCGTGGAGGGCATTGTTGTTGGCTTCTGAACCTTTGGCTTCTATCTAATTTGGAATGCAATTTATCTGTTACATTTTGAAATGATTTTTTCTTCTTCGTTTTTCTTTCCTATCTTTCTCTAAATGAATGGAACAAATCTGGCTATAAAAAGTCAAAGGCACTAAACTTAGAAGAGGCCTGGTAGATCCACCAAGTATCAGCAGTAATTAGAAACCTGTTAGAGAGGGGAAGCAGACACTCCATGTTAGTAAGTTAGAACAATATAAATAATAAGAAGGAAAGAATAATGGAGAGGTTTTTGGTTTTGGAATGAAATTTGGGAGGGAGATAACATTCACAGGTCTCTAGAACAACTTGGCTTCTGTTTAAATTAGGTGCTCCTGTTTGCCTGATCTAACAGTAGTATATCCAATAGCCTTTAGCCCGTTACCAGTGACTTTATAGATAAGCATACAGTTTATCTTGTTATTAGTTGTTATATTGTTCAGCTGGTGATGCTCCAAGCAGCTTTTACATTCAATGGTAATTATGTTATTGGATCATGGTAAATAGTGCATTCATGTACAGATTGCTTTCCTGGGGTATGTTGACTTAGCTATTGTATAAACTAGGTACACCAGCTTGCTTGGTGTTGCTGATTTGATACTGGTTCATATAGGATATTACGGGGTTTACTTATTTATTAATCTGCCTAATTGCTCTTGATTACCATTTTGAAATGTTGAGGCAAATCTGTAAGTCTTTATTGTGAATTCTTGTTGTTAGTGGATAAGATTCTTGCTATCACCATTTTGTACTGTCTAGATAATTTTACAGTTTTACTTTACCAATATGTACGCGCGACTTTCATCCCCATTTTTTTAGGTTGAAATGGTTTATATTGGCATTTCGTGCTTTAGTCATGGACACAAATTGATATATTTAGGGTTAGTAGTTGAGTTGAATGTTTCTAAGGGTTGAGTTTCAATAGCTGGAACTATGGTGTAGTAGATAGTCATTCATTTGTTTGCATAATGTAATATTGTATATTGGGCGTTTGATGGTGTAATGAATAAAACAATTACAGCAGTGGATTTGTGTTTAAGGTCTTACCTTTGGAATTCAAATGGTAGATTGCGATTATATAAATGGTCTTAACAATGTGAAGGATGGAGAGATATGTAACATGACGGAGTTTTCCTCTCTACTTGGTTACTCCTCCTCCTTGGTCACACCAGAAAAGTTTGGTAAGATTAAAATTTAGGGTGAGAGGATGGTGTACTAGTCTAAGACAGGGAAGGCTGGTCACACCAGAAAGGTGATGCGTGGTGAGGGGTTATTACTTATTAGGCAAGTGTGGTTTAATGTGACTAGATTTGGCGCGAGTGAGGCTTTTATTAGGCAAGTGTGTACAGGTTGATGACATAGTTATAAGAATCGGACCGGACCGACCGGTTCAACCGGAAACTGGTCCGGTGACTGACCAATATCATGTTAAAAGCTGGCTGGTTCCAGAATCGGTGGGAACCAGTCAAGAACTGGTCGAACCGGTGAAAACCGGTAAAAATTGGTGTCATAAAACCGGTTGAGCCAGTCAGTTTTCAAAATTTTTTAGTTTTTTATTTTTAGTTTTTTTATTTAATCTAAAATATTTTTTGATAAATAAGAATAAATTTTTAAAGATTGCACATAAATATTTATTAATTTTTTATCTTATAATATATATAATAAGATTCTTTATATTTATTTATAATCTTATATATTTTGATTTCTTTATAATTTTATATTATTTTATTATTTAAAATATTATATAATATTAAAAAAATATATTTAATTATTACCGGTTCGATCACAGTTGAACCATTGAACCGTAAATCGATACTTTCATAAACCGGCTCAATTTTAAAAATATTGGTCAATGTTGGCGGTTGGGCTAGATTGTAAGGAAGGGTGCTTTTAATTTTATTTTGGGCTGGACTCATTTTAACTATGGGATACTTGATCCCAAAGTTATTGGCCTAAATAGGTCTTGGATACTAGAGTTGATTTTCTAGTAGAGTAATATGTGGTTGGACCAAAAAAAGGAAGTGAATAATGTTGATGGACCAGCAAGAAAGGGAGAAAAGAAAGTGTTTAAATTCGAATTGATTGACCAAAGAAAAAAAATAAATAAATAGAATTGATTGAACTCAATATCAGTATTGGCAATGAAATAAGCATGGTAATCATCAACACTAATAACTAGTGACTTTTTGCAAGTGCACGGGTTTGCATAAGTAGCAGTGTAGTGAATACGAGTATCGATCCTAATTACTAACCAATTGTATAACAGAATCTATTCAAGAAAATGAAAGGCGACAAAGAGATATGTCAATTGTCAATGTCGTTTAATTGAGAAAGCTAATAATCTCAGACACAGGTGAGAATAACATTAGTTAGAGGTAAGAGGTCTATATTCATCCCTTAATTCCACTAGGGACACGTATAATTCCTGTGAATTAAATATTGATAACTTGGATTTATTTGTAGAAATCTAAGCATAGTACTTCCCCCTTCACCTCTTACTAAATATATTATTTGACATGGTAATGCTTCCGACTATGCCTTACTCCATCCATTCCTATGACTAAGGCCATTAATTTCCATTTTTTTTAAGTTTTTCAATATGATGAATAGTAACACAGACACTCAATTTCTTCTTATCTCTGGCCTCTCAAGTAGAGAAATGAAAGTTAATGGGACCCATTAGCTTTATTCACTTATATGGTATTAAAAAAGTTATTTATTTTTTTCACATTTCTCTCTTCTCTGCATAATTTCTACACGCCAAAATAGCGCTTAGAGATATGTTCTTACAAGGGTAAAGAAACCTAACTAGCCTATTTAGATGGCAATACTTTTGAGAGGTAGAGTTTCGGCTCTCTCAATATAAGGGTATTCTTTGGCTTCATTTAAGACTACCAGGTTCATTTATAGGAATGCTTGATTGACCTTTGATAATAAATTTGACCCTTTAACAGTCTTGATTTGCTCCCTGCTAGCTCCCTGTCAGTATCAACCACAATCTCAAAATCCTTCTCATTAATCCCCTAAAATCTCTCTGCTTGTCTCCATATGCTAAAATGCCTTCCGCATGCCTTCCCATAGAACCTCTTATAAAAACACATTCATATTGAATATTTTTGGTCGAAAGATCATTATCACATTGAAGCGTAATGACAACCAAACGACATTTACATCCAAATGACATTTACATAAGTAGGGAGTAACCCTATAAAGAGATTATGCAATGCTCAAACACAAACATTAAAATTAATGCATGCTCGCTCAAATATATAAAATATTACAGACAAATCAATAACCAAATAAAACTAAATAGATTCCTAATCTCCACTACAATCAACTTATCACCTACACTAATGTGCTTGCTATCAAATGAATATTGGATTTTTTTCTATCGTTTGTTTTTCTTCTTTCTTTTTTGTGGACCCAATTCGGTGTGCCGACACTACAAGTTTGCATCTAGCGACCATTAAACTTCAAAGTGGGCACATTATGCCTCACCAAATAGACAATGGAGAGTTATCATATAGAGTCACAGTAAAGGGGAGAACAAAGTACATTAGAGAAATCAAAAGCAGGAAAAAAAGAGTTGAGCTGGAAGGCGAGAAAGAAGGAAGAGGAAGTGGTGGTGGGTGACCGAAAGGAGGAAGGGGAAGTGATGGTTGGTGACAAAAAAGAACGGAGGAGAAGAAAGTGATAGGGGAGAAGGAGAAAACAAAGGGAAGAAAAAACTCCACACATGAGGAGGATGAATCCCCCAAGGGGGGGACGACGGTACTAGCTCTTGCCTTGCTAGGGTTTATGCGCTACGGGTTGATGATCAAATGAGTCTGATGCACATTCATACTATTGTCATCTAGTTTATGAGAAGCTTCAATCTAATCTATTTCACTTGTTGCCCATCTCTTCAGCGAACCAACTTGCAAATTTCTTACCAAGCCATCCAATGACATTTAATAGCCTTTTCACACGCAGGCGGTATTGAGACATACATAAGACCTTCACAGATTGTGTTTATTATTATAGTTGCATAGTTAGCTAGCTAGCTTGGTTTAGTTTAGGGGTAGTAAAGCAGTTAGTTAATTAGCATGATAAGTATTGTTATATAAATTTTGTTTTCCCTTTTTTCACGGAATTAATTGATTTAGATCATGTTTCTCTCAAAATCATTATTATCATTTTCTAATTGTTATTGTTGTCGTGCGTGTTTTCCCTTTAAATTTGCCTCGTATTACATAAAATTTGTCCCATAATTAAACAAAGTTTTTTTTTCCTTCTTATAAAATTGAATTTGTAGATTAATGCTTTAAATGTTTTTTTTAATTTTCTATCTTATTCCTAAACTATGAAAAATTGGAGATAAATTTTATAATGCATTTTCTTCGGGTGATATAATATCAATATAATTTTAATTTTTTTTTTAAAAAAATTTCTACATCATGCCTTTCCATTTCCATTTCCATTTCCATGTCTCCGATCTACTGGCTAATTGGCTATGATATATAGTGATAGTAGTCAGAAGTAAGCGCGTGAGGAATTTAATAATTGAGATGTGATGGAAAATGGTTTTTACTTCAATAAATTCAAAGAAGAAAATGATTTTCTGCTTAACGTCTTTGTTGGAAAAGCAAGTCTCCTTTCCCAATATTGACGTTTTGTGAGTAAGAGGTTGTCATTTTCTGGAATACAATATTTTGTAAGTCCAAGTCCAACTAAGAGGACAGGGAAATCTTTTTCTGCATATTATTTTCCGTTCAAACAATCACAACCAATAATTACAGATTCTTGTTTATTTGGTAAATTCATAAAAAACTCTAAATTGTGACTTTGACTATTTCCTAAAAATGTACTTCTTTCCCTAAAATTTCTTAATGCGTGATATATGAACCTGATCCCAAATAAATACATCTTTTGATAGATTATTTCATATATTTTGTAATAATTTATGATAATTGAATAGAGTCAATTCATAAAAATAAAAATAAATTATTTAAATATCATTAATAAAAGAAAATAAATATAATTTATAAAAAATATGTATTGTATATAATCACATCAAGTTGAATCTCACTTCCAGAACATTTTAAAGTTGAAACCAACCTAAGCCATTGGTGCTTTCTCTGGAAACAAAGCAAAGTGCACCACAATGCCACATGGTAGGTTGTGCGTTTCAAAGAAAGCAAAGATGTGACATGACAGCCTGAATTCCAAGGTTCTACCAACAAATCATTGATCTGAAGTCTAAACTATGAAATTCAATGTCATGCCGGCTTAATAGTTGATTCCCACTCGCTGACTTACTATTTTTACCCCAATTCCATCAGAATAAAAACTTAACTTATAACAATTATGTTATTTATAATATATGAATTAGATTTATAATATTATCTTTATATATGAATTTTAACTATTATATATATTTTAAAAAACTTAAGTTTAACTTTCTATTATTTTACTTTTTATTAATTTTTTTCCTTATTTAAAGATTATACAGGGATATTTAGAATTAAAGATAATTTTTGATAAGAAATATAGGTTTATTAATAGTAAAAGGAATGAGGGGAAAGCATAATAGTGGGTATGTTTTCAATCTCCACATAATAGATGTTCTCAAATTTCATATAAATATATTAAGTAAAATTTTGAAAAAGTTCTATAAAAGAACCGGAGACGGTATTTTCCACCCCCAATAATAAAATCCGCAAAGATCTCACTTTCTCTATTTTTATTTTATTCTTTATTTTTTAATAACTTAAATACATGTTTTTAAATAAGTTGTATGTATTTAATATATTCTAATTCAAATAATATGAAAATATAGAAATTGACAATTCTAAACAAAAAGAAATAAACATAAAAACTACATTATATTTTAAGAAAATATATAAATTTGTCTTTATTATTTAAGTATCAGTATAATTAAAATTATTTAATTATTATATCGGGGTGAGTTCGGGTTTGGGGTGGGACATGTTTTTGCACCCCAAATCCGCCCCCGTTAGAGGTGCATCAGAGTCGACCTTGCAAGTTCGGGTTTTATTGTTATACCTATTCCAAACACACGAAATTTTTTCTCACTATCTTATTTCCCCTCTACCAAATAGAGGGTAAAAGATATAGCAAACAATAGTCATATTTCTTCCCTACATTTTCAACCTAATATTTTTTTTTTTTGTTTTTGATTGAAAATCCCTACAAGCATAGATGTGGATTGAATCTTCAGATCGAAGTGGTGATTAGGTAAAAACCCTTTCAAGAATGAAAACTCTACAATTAAAACCCCTAAACTTACAAGTAAAGTTCACTCGAACTCACAATCTAGTTCCACTATTTAGTTTCAACCTAATATTGGCTTCCAAAAGAACACTTCTAGTAAATTATTATTATCTTTAAAAAGTACATATACCACATCCAAAATCTTCACATTTCACTCTCCACTTTTTTTTCATATTTTTTTTCACATTACTTATTATATATTTAATTTTCTTTTTTTTTTTCCCTAGTTTTTCATCTCCACCTATTACATCCCATAATTTGAGTGTCAAAGAAGCATTTCCTGTCTTGATTTGTGCAGTCAACGCCTCTCTTAGGTGTAGGTCACAGGCACAGCCCTTCCTAATCATCGCAAATTGGCGTCTTAGTTCTTTTAATTTTTAAGAACCGACGTACAAGCTATATAGACAACTTGGCTTCTGCATAAAATAGTGCTAATTAGTTTTTTTTTCCTATGTAATTAGCATGCTTAACGCGTAGCTAAAGTCAACTTATAGCTCAAGAGAGTATCTTATTCTTAGTGCATAGCTCAACAATTCAACATGAATTTTGGTGGGTTTGAATGAACCTCATCAAACCCAAATACTAATATTTCTTGAAGAAACACAAGAATATCATCATCCAAAGCACATACTAAGATCCTCAAAGTTTTGTTAGATTTATGGGTTTCCTAAATCATACTAATTATTTTTTGATTGCTCTGCTCATATTTTCCAGCTTCTTTTTGGGTTTGAGCTCTGTTATTGATACTATTACATCAACAAGATCCATCAGAGACAATGAGACAATAAGCTCAAACAACAGTGACTTCAAGCTAGGATTCTTCAGCCCTGAAAATTCTCAAAACCGCTATGTAGCAATCTGTACAGTCTCTGAATCCTACATTATATGGATTGCTAATAGAGATCAACTCTTAAGGATTCATCTGGGGTCTTCAAAATTCACAAGGATGGCAATCTTGTAATAATGAATGGACAAAATCATGTCATATGGTCAACAAATTTGTCAAGCACCACCAATTCAAGTGCTAAACTTGATGATTCAGGAAATTTGATCCTGAGAGATGTCACAAGTGGAGCTACACTATGGGACAGTTTCACACACCCTTGTGATGCAGCTGTGCCACAGATGAAAATTGGTGCTAACAGGGTCACAGGTAAGAAATTGAGTACATATCAAGGAAAAGCAATTCTGATCCTTCTACTGGGTACTTCACAGGTAGTCTTGAACGTTTGGATGCTCCAGAAGTGTTTTTTTGGTTGAATAAAACTCAACCATATTGGAGAACTGGTCCATGGAATGGAAGGGTCTTCCTTGGAGCACCAAGGATGTTAACTGAGTATCTATTTGGATGGCGTTTAGATCATGATGATGATGGCACTGTTTATCTAACTTACAGTTTTGCTGACCCTTCTGCCTTTGGAATTCTCACCTTGACTCCACATGGCACACTAAAATTGGTAAGGTTTTTGAACAAAAAGGAAGTTTTGACACTTGAGGTGGATCAAAATGAGTGGTGATTTTTATGGCAAATGTGGGCCATTTGGAAGCTGTGATAATTCAACCTTACCAATTTGCAGCTGTTTTAAGGGGTTTGAGCCCAGGAATTCTGATGAATGGAGCAGGAAAAATTGGACTAGTGGATGTGTGAGAAAGGCAGAGGCACCACTACAGTGTGAGAAGTTGAAAAATGGAAGTAATGTACAACAAGATGGGTTTTTGGTGTTTCATAATATGAAAGTACCAGACTTTGCAGAGAGATCAGATGGTAATCAAGACAAATGCGGAACAGATTGCTTAGCAAATTGTTCTTGTTTGGCATATGCATATGATTCTTATGTGGGGTGCATGTACTGGAGTAAAGACTTAATTGACTTGCAGAAGTTTCCTTATGGAGGGATTGATCTCTTCATTCGTGTGCCAGCACAACTTCGTATGTTTTCTATCTTTCTTTCTAAAAATCTTAGGCAGGTTTGGTTATCTTTTCATTTCAGTTTTTATTTCTTGTTAGAAGTTTTAACTAAAAAAAGTATCATTTTTTTCATCTTGTTTGCTATTTTTAAAGCTTTGTACATGGAATTGTTTTACTGTTTTCTGTATAAATCTCTGAAAACATGAAAAGCAATTTTTTTTTTATTTCACAGTTTCCTAATTTTGATATGTTATCAAGTTCACTAAACTGATATCAAAATTTTCAACTTATTTTAGCTTTTATGTAATATACAGTTATTACAGACCAGGTCAAAAAGGAAAGAGGAAACAAGGCATTAATAATTATTGCTATTGCTGGGGGAATTGGAGCATTAACCTTTGCTATCTGTGCTTATCTTATGTGGCGGAAATATACTGCTAGGCCTACAGGTAAAGTTGCCTCATACAATTTCATAGCATCCACATTTTTCTTGTGCAAAGGTAGAAAGAGGGGATTGTTATATGTTATGAGAAATGATGCCTTCTCTTAAGCTTAAGGAGAAAGGGGAAATTCTTGAATAAAACCATGTCAGTTGTGCATCATCATACTCTGCTTTGCCAAGTGGGAGAAAAATTATTTAAATATTTGCTTGACATTTTGGAATGAGTATTATGACCATTCTTCTTCCAATATGCTTTTGTTAACAAATGGCAAATATACAATCAGGAAGTCAGCCTCAAGACTTGATGATTGGAGACAATAGACAAATGAAATTGGATGAGCTACCACTATATGGTTTTGAAAAGCTTGCAATTGCAACAAACAACTTTCACTTAGCTAATAAGCTTGGGAAGGGAGGTTTTGGTACTGTATATAAGGTAATTTTGTCTAAGAGTTGTTTGGTACTTTTCATACTATATTTGTTGCATAAATCATTATTAAATATTTTTCACTATCTAGGGAGAATTGGATGATGGCCAAGAAATTGCTGTGAAAAGACTATCCAAAGCTTCTGGACAAGGATTAGAAGAATTCATGAATGAAGTGGTGGTGATTTCTAAACTTCAACATCGCAATCTTGTAAGACTCCTTGGTTTTGTGTTGAACGAGATGAACAAATATTAGTTTATTGAGTTCATGCCAAATAAAAGCTTGGATGCATTTCTCTTGGTAAGTTCTTGCTTCTTTGTATTATAACCTCTAAATCGTTATGTTGCATAGGAGTAGTTTAAAATATAAATGAACTATTTTTATGCCAATTAAGCTTCCTAGGACAAGTTATTTTTCGGAGGATAACCATGTTTGTTTTATATCTAATGTTCTTAAAGAGCATCCAATTTTGTCATCATTTTAATATATTTTTCCCCTGTTTAGATCCATTGCAAAAGAAAGTTTTAGATTGGAGAAAGCGCTTCAACATAATTGAAGGAAATAGCTCGAGGTATACTTTATCTTCATAGAGACTCAAGACTAAGATTATACATAGAGATCTTAAAGCAAGCAACATCTTACTTGATGGTGAGATGAATCCAAAAATATCAGACTTTGGTTTAGCTAGAATTTCAAAGGTGGAGAAGATGATGAAGCTAACACAAGAAGGGTTGTTGGAACTTAGTAAGTACTCCATCCATTCCATTTTGACAGTCGTTAAAGGTTTCTACACACAAATTAAGAACAATAATAAATTACTTAAAGGACATAGTAATCTTACTAATTACCCTTATTAATTGACTATACTTTTTTTTTTTCATTTTAAACCTAAATATATTAATGAGTAGTGTGGTGCAAGTTTTTCAAGTTTCTTTTCCCATAAAAGTGGGAGGGTAAAAATGGAAAACTAACATTAATACTCACATAAAACTAGAAAACGACTCATATTATGAAAAAATTTATTTTCCTAAAACGACTATCAATATGAAATGGAGGGAGTGGCTCTTTTCTCATTGAACATTATTATTTTAGAATATTGAACTATTTAATTAGTTGTTAATTGTTTATGTGCTTCAAATGCAGTGGTTATATGCCACCTGAATATGCAATGGAGGGGCTCTTCTCAGAGAAATCAGATGTCTATAGCTTTGGTGTCTTGCTTCTAGAGATTGTTAGTGACGAAGAAACACTAGCTTCATAACAATGAGGAGTCACTTAGCCTTGTTGGATTTGTAAGTCCACATGCACCATGGCCTTGTTAATTACAAAGTTGTCTAGTATTATTCATAGTGATAAAGTTTTGTTGTTTTTTCTAGGCATGGAAACTATGGATGGAAGAGAAATTATATCTTTAATAGATCCAGAGATATGGGATCCATGCTTTGAAAGTAGCATGTTGAGGTGCATACACATAGGGCTCCTATGTGTCCAAGAACTTCCAAAAGAAAGACCAACTATAGCCACTGTAGTTTTAATGCTCATAAGTGAGATTACACATCTTCCTCCTCCAAGGCAAGTTGCATTTGTCCAAAAGCAAAAGTATCAAAGTTCAGAGTCTTCACAAAAAGTCAATTTAGCTCAAATAACAATGTAACTCTAAGTGAAATCCAGGCAGGTAATAATATGGGCTCAACATTGTTGTCACTATGTTGTCAATAGAGAAATTTATTTCCTATTATTAATTGGAAAATGCTAACGAGTGCTCTAAAAGTACTTATTAAGAAATTCAAAATAGAAAATTTTTATTTGAGTGTGTCACATTTAATGTTATAGATACAATTAATACCATGATTTCCGATAAAAGTTTTTTTCGTTTATGGATCCTTAATCAAGACTTTTAGAACACTCGTTAGCAGGAACCTTATTAATTTTGAAAAGAAATTCTTGTAACATCATTATTTTTAGTTGACTTAATTGTATTACTTGTATTATCTATTTATTTATTAGGTTTTGACATTTCTCAATCTTACAACTACGAAGTTTATTTATTTGCTTGATAAACATAATGACACAATCTATTATTATATATTAAAGTTGAGTCGCGTAATTCAGCATCGCCACATCACCTCCAATATTGCCACATTTGTCAATTTGTGCTACATCAATAAAAATCTGATGTGTCACTATTCCTAGCCTTCTTCTATATGTTTCTTTTCTATTTCCTATGAGAGACTTTTGAAATGCCAAAACTTCCATATAAATGCAATTAAACATATTATATTATATTAAATATTAAAAAGTGACTAAAAATTTAATACAAAATCCACACAAATTATTATAATTCACACAAGATTCATAATTTTAATGTGATGCTTCATTCATTGATAATGTCAATAATATCTAAAATCAATTTTAATAAATACAATTTTTTTAAAAAAATTAAAATCCTTCAAGGATAAATCATCTATGAAATTATTCTACTTTCTAATCTTATCACTTATCTTTCATAAACTAATTAGTATTAAATTCTATTTTTATCATTAATATATTAAATTATGAAATATACACAAAAAAACGTTAAAAAGTTAAATTTATAAAATTATCACAACACTAATTAAGTAAATTAATTAAAAGAATAAATTATCTATGAATTTATTCTACTTCTTAACATGTCACTAATTTATATATATTTTATATTAACTAATTTTATCTTTCATAACTAATTATTATTAAAATCTCATTTTCACCCTTAATATAATTAATTATTAAATATACACAAAATCAAATACTCTTACAAAAACCTTTATAAGATAAATCATCTATGAAATTATTTTACTTTTTAATCATATTATTTATTTCATTCTCTTATAAACTAATTAGTATAAAAATCCTATCTTCATCATTAATATAATAAATTATTAAATATACACAAAAAATGTTAGAAAAGTGAAATTTATATAATTATCACTACACTAATTAAGTAAATCAATTCAAAGGATAAATCATCTATGAATCTATTCTATTTTCTAGCCATGTTACTAATTTATATCTTTTATCAACTAATTAGTATTAAATCGTATTTTCATCATTAATATAATAAATTATTAAATATACGCAAAAATCAAATTCCCTTAAGCTTGCTTCTTGAAATTAAACATTTTAATTTATTTAGTTGTGTTGTATATCTTGAAGAAGAAAAAAATATGAAATCAACAATAATCAAATGTAGAAAAGTTAATATATTAATCAAATGATAATTGATAGTGAAAAATATAATTAATATTTATCAAATTATGTTATTGTCTCTTGTATTTGACATTATAACTTTCAATTTAATCATTTTTATTGTTTGCCTAAGTATGTAATTTAATTTTAAAAAGTTATATTATTTAAAAATGTTATTCATAATGGACAAGACTTTAAAAAATGAACAAAACTTTTAACAAAGAAACTTCTCATTATACCTCAATTTGAAACCAATATGAAAAAATCCAATAATAAAGATTAATATCATTGAATTAGTAAGATAGATTATATTTTTATTTTCGTAACATTTAACATAACAATTGTTATATATTATCATTACATGTAAAACACTTAATATATTACTCCTCTCCTTCCCTATTTATAAGACCACTTCTAGAAGAATTGAGTGTCCCTTAATATAAGACCCTTTGTAGATTTTGAGATAAATTAATTATTTTTTCTATATTTGTCCTTCATTAATATCCAACTCTTTTTAATTTTCCATATATTGATGAGCGTGAATAGTTAATGAAGTTTTACCCATATGCTCAACTACACCATTGGAAATTGACTTTTGGAGTTTTCCGCCATGTGACAATTAATGTCTTTAAAATATAATGGCTTTTAAATAGGGTATATTTGGAATGCTATAATTTTTTTAAAAGATCAAACATTAACTAACTTTTCTTAACTGTGTGAAACGGTTGAAATGATCTTATAATAAGGGACGGAAGAGTACTATGTGTTTGATTTACATCGAAACTACATTTGAGAGTAATGTCGGATCCATATTTAAAACGTGATTGTACAGTGAACCAAACGCACACTACGCTGCGCATCGCGCGAGTTACAATCTAGTTATATATTTATTAATGAGTCTTTTGGCCAGCCAAAATAACAAGGTAGAAAATCCCCTTTGCATGTGATAAGCATGTGAAAGGGGTATTCATATACATATACACAAACATACATCATGCTCACATCTATGTAACTCAAAACATAAATATATGGAAGTTAACCTAGGTCTTACATGTCTACATATATGCATGGAAGTTGTTATGCACGTACCGTGTCATTCATATTTCTTTTATCTAGATAGTTTTTTTTGTGATTAGAGCATCAATTTAACTTTTTACAATTTTTGAGCTCCATCATTATACATCACTTATTTTTCTTCTTTATAATTTAAACAACTTTTCTTTCCAATTAAAAGTTTTACTAAATGAACCCCACAAGTACTTTATATTTTTATATCTCACATTAGATTTATAAAACTACCTTTCAAGAATTGCTTGTAGACAGGGAAGACAACTGAGCCCAAGCCATATGGGTATTCGCAAAAATTACCCGCAATGGAGTAGGGTAAAAACCCGCAAAGCTGGTATGGGCGCGGGTACAGGTAAAAGCCCGCATTTTTTCATGGGGAAGGGCGCGGGTACGGGCACTTTGATGCCCAGCCCGCCCCATACCCGCACTAATATATGTAATTATTTAATAAAAATACCATATATAATTATATATAGAGATATATTAATTTTATTAAAATATCTAATATATTTATACATATTTTTGAAATTAATATATATATATATAATATTACAAATTAAAAATATATTTTTATAACTATCTATTTGTGTGTTTTTTTACTTTATAATATATGACTAATTAGTGTTAATAATAATTTTTTATAGATCTTGAAGAATTCTAACACATGATATCCAAGTTTATAAAATAGTGTGACGTAAAAGTATATTGTAATATTTAATAAAAATTTTGAACTTTAGATCATTTGTTGTGTTTTAGAACATTAACATATTGTGTTTTCAATATAATTAAATTGTTGTATCACTAATATTTAAAAATTATGTTTGGAAGACGATTTTCGAGTAACTTTTTCAATTGAGATATAGTTTTCTTAATTAATATTTTTTTAGTAAGTTGTTATTTTTTACTTAATAAAAGTGCGGGTAACAGGCGCGGGTACGGGCATATAGGTGCCCAACGGGTATGGGGACGGGCACTAAAGTTACTGCCCACGCGGGTACGGGCTTTTTTTGAAAACGCGGGTACGGTAACGGACATTGTGGTACCCTGCCCAGAGGGTACCCATTGTCATCCCTCCCTGTACCAACTATTCCTTATTAAGTAACTATTTTACAAGTGTTCCAATGGTGCTTTTACCTATGCATGAATTACTTAATAGAAAAAGTAACTTTTGTATCTCCCGTTGGAGAAGCTCTTAGTTTGTATCTCTTGTTATGGATGGCTTTTGTTATCAATTGTACCATTTATTTAGGTTTGATTTTTTTAATTGTTAGTAACATGGTTTCACATTTCCAAGATGATTTTAGCATGGACTAGAAAAAAATGTTCTATAATAGACTTTTTCACGAATAATATAAATTTGTTATTAAAATATATAATAATATAGATTATAAAATTAAATTTATTTTTTATAATAATAAAATTAAGAGTTTATATATATGGTGGAGCTAAATTTAAAAGGGTCCACCATAAAATGACTCCAAATTTTGAATGTGGAAAACATGTTTAATACAAGTATACATATCAACTCTCTATATTATAATTTCGAGACCTCAACTTGGAGAGGGAGACACTCACTCACCCTACTCTCACTCTCAATGATTTTTTATATTCTCTCACTTTCTCTCATCGGATGTTGAATTCCACTCACACTCATGAGAGTGGGATTCTTCCTCTCAATTATTAATACTAATATTTTTTTTGTGTAAACCATAGGTATCCCTATTACGACAATCCTATTCGGGGCTTAGTATATTATTAATACTAATCTTTTTTGATAATTACATTAATACTAATTTTCTCTCACATTCTGTTTGAATCTTTAATTAATGCTAATAAATGATAAATGATAATCTTAAATTTTGAAATTTATTAAGATTTAAAATCTTATTGTATTATTTTTTATTTGAATCTTTTTTCAATATATAAATCTTTTATTCTTATCTTTATGATTTTATTATTTTTATTATATCTTATTATTAAATAATAATGTAAATTAGATCTTAATAATAAAATATAATATACTATTAGAATTTAAAATTGAAAAATTATCTACAATTATTTTTTTTTAATTTTAAAAATATTAATTTTAATTCAATAAAAATATACATTTATCCGTGAATTACGTGGGTTAATATTATAGTTACTTCCATTTACCGTAAATACAGTTGAGTAGAATTGATTTTAGAAATCAATGGTTGAAAATGAGTGTGCACGCTTTATGAAACACATTAGACAGAAGTGATTTAAAATCAATTCTACAGAATTGATTCTGGATGGGGCAAAATTTAAAACCAAACAGGCACAATACGATAGATGTACCGATTGTACCATACCTAAGAGATACTTGTTGTAAATTAATCTTGCTGGTCATTTGTAAGTCACATGGGTCCCACCACATTGGGAGTGTGACCCACATAATTTGGTGGGACCCATGTGAATTTTAACAGTGTATTGGGAAGAGTATGTTAGAGTGTGTTGCTAGCACTCCTCTTTGTAAAAACTTTTAGAAGCATATGCCTGAGTAAACAAAATGATTTATTTATTTTAGAGATTTGAACTCGTTTATTATAGATTATTTTACCAAATAACCACTTTTAAATTCTTTTAAAAGATTTTTTTTAAAAAAAACATACTTTAAAAATTAGTATATTTCTAATTGTTTTAAAAAGTTACTTTGATAAGCCTTATGAAAAAAAACAAAACAAAAAATTATAACTATATTTAAAATAAAAAAATGATTTTCAAAATTGCAACCAAATGAAAAGTAGCTTCTACTTTATATCTACCTTATATAAAAAGGATTTACATTGTAAAAAAAATTTTAAACTATCATCCAATCACGTGTTACTACATTATTTAATTAATAAGTAATATACATTAAATTCTTCAATTTATAGATAATGTAGAACAATTTTACATTATCCTCCAATTATGTGTTACCACATCATTTATTGAGTTTAATAATATATGAGGTGTTATATTTATTAAATAAAGTGACAACACCTTATTAGATGACCATATAAAACTTTTTTACACAGTATATATTTATTAAACTCATAAAAATTCTAAAAAATAAATCACTTCTTTTAAGGTTTCAACAAATGTTTGTTCCGATACTATATAAGATTGGTATAAAGCCGTTTTGATAATACATGAAGTGTGTGTTGAGCTACATCTAATTCAACAATAATCTAATGACAAATAAATTGCTCAACTACTGCCATCCATTTTTCTCTACATTTATGCATTGCAGTTATTTTATTTAATTTCAGGCTAGAAAAAAAAAAAAAAGAATATAACACAGATAGATATGCGTACAAGCAAGTCCTATGCAATTAATGTAACAAGGGTGATCTAAGGCTTCATAAACATGGCCACAGAACTGAAGTAATCTGTATGTTTCAATTACATAAGCTAAGCTTTGCGCTTAGCGAAATTGTCATTTGTAGAGCCAGGGGGGGTTGTGGGGACTAAGGAGCTAGCTAAGAAATATTAAGATTCTCATTACAGACTTAATAAAATCATGTGCCCCAAAAGAACCAGCTACAAGATTATCTAGACCCCCACTAGGAAATGAACACTAAGGTGGTGTAATTTACGGATGTAAATAAGAGCCAAAGAAGTTGCAGTATCAACCTCTAAAGTCTGGCAGGTATATTACACAAAATGAAACAACCCCACACATTCATAGGTGACTGTGTGAGACAAAAAACAGTTAGCACCAAACAACTTATAATTAGCCTTTAGTTCTCATAATTGTGATGCTACCCTTTTCCCCCTTCAGTGCGAATTTTTGTTTTACCAACCACGGGCTTCCCTGAGAAGGCTGATTTAGGGTAAGCAGAAGGATCTTCACTGCTTTGCTTTGATTTTGAAGGAGGTGGAGTTTGAATGCGCTGATTTATTTCCTTTAAAGTTACATCTCCATGAGCACCACTGGGTTTAATGAAGGCAAATGGATAGGCCACAGAAGAAGCCAACTTTGTGGGCGTCCGTATAATAGATTTCCTACCTATACATAAAGAAGAAATCTGAATTTGTTTCATGCCATAAAGTGACATCCAAGAAGTCTGAATTCAAGACATAAGGATCTTCTTGCTACACGGTATTTTAGAGACCAACTTTAGGAATGAAACAACTTGTGTAAAATCATGCTTGCTTCTCACATCTTGTGAGTGATCACCATACACCATATAGCATACAAGAGAAATTAAACAGATATTTGTTACAACTAAACAAAGAGAGATGGTGTCAAGAAACAAAGTCATAACCTTTGAAGACAATATTTCTAGGAGTTCGAATGACTGCTGCTGGACCACAGGCTGTTCAAATGATGGTGCGATGTCACTAAGCTCTGCAGGAAGAAGAATCATTTTTGAATAAAATTCAATACACAGAGGAAAGAACAAAAATTGAAGGAAGAAACAAAATCAATTTTATTTACCTGCAACATCAATATGAACATCATCCGCCCCTGAAAAATTCCTGAGTCAAATAACATAATTGTCAGATTATTTTGTATAACCAACCATAAACAAAAAAAGCAGTGGGCAAGAGAAGCATACAAATCATCAGGACTGAATTGCATCTCAGCATCATTAAAGTATTCTGCAAGCCACCCTTCAGTTGATTCAAGGTCCTCGTAACCAGAGGCAGATACATTTCCTAATGCATATTCTATAATGATTGGGAAAGGATCAGAGATCAAAATCCAAATAAATTACAGATGCTATTAACTAGGAAAAATAAAAGCAAATAGCAGAATCTTGCAAAAGGTAAACCTGATGCCCCAGACACCCATTGTGACACTTCTGGAAAGTTTCCTTAACTGAGTCCTCCTTCCCCTATATAGTAATGAAATAACGGTCATAAATTAAGGCAAATCCACATTTTTATAGCTTGATTATTAACTTAAATACTTGACATATGAAAAAGAATCAATCATCATAACATTGATCAAGCTAAAACACAAAGAGACTGTCCATTACTGAGAGAAAAACACCCATAACTACAAAGAGGACTTGTGGAAAACAGAAATATACCACTAATTAATTACTATGAAGATAAAAAAAGAATTGGTGATCAATAAACTCTGGTACCACATAGGATTAATAGTCTTTAGCGGTTTTAAATTGCGGTTGCGGTCGCAATTGCGACTGCTGCGATGGCGGGCATTGTGGCTGTCATAATATGCATTGCGGACGTTGTGGTGTGAAATTATTTTATTTTTGCACCAAATGTGACATATCATTCAATCATGTTTATAATCCTACATCTCTTATCCCCCCTTCCAAATTGCATTTTTCATTTACCATTAGTCTACTATCATCTTTAAATCCCTCTAACCCTTCAAATTCCCTCTAAACCTACTAAATAAAAGAAGAAAAGGAATAAAAAAATAGTTTTTATAATAGTTCAAGGCATGTTGCGGCCTGATGCGACCGTTACAGCTGTTGTGTTGTGGCCGTTGCGGATTTTGTTGTGAATTTCAATCAAACCGCAATTGCGGTTGCCAACATTGCCGCAACCGCAATATTGCAGCTGCACCAGGTGATGCGATTTGCAATTTGAAACCACACAGATGTTTCAAGCTAACAGTGTTCTATATCAAGCATGTACAAATGTGGAATAGTTAATAAACCTCACTTCACAGCTGAATCAGTACAAGGGCTAAGAAACCAAAATGGTCTGTCATCTTCATCAAGGGGGCACAAGTCTAACATCAGAAAAGTTAACAGAATGAACAAAAATAAGCAACATTAAGTCATGACATTTAAGACATTAAGTATTCTTTTCCCAATCAAGAACATAATATCAACATGTAATCTACTCAAGAAAAAATTCACATATTTGCAGGTTTTGCAGAAGTAACAAATCCGCACTTCTTGAGACTTCTTCATATAGTTAGAACCACCTAATGTGCTATGAATGTGGAACAGTTAATCCAGAAAAAATATACAAGAACTGAAATTTTTTAAATATACCGAAGACATCTCCCATTGGATAGAGAGTGATCCCTATCTTGGCTGTTGAACAGTAGCATGCGCCGCCTCTTGACTTGAGAAGAAGAAGCCTCCCTACATTCCTCTAGATCCTTTTGCATATTATTTGCATCTGAAAATCCACCATTATTTGAGTTAGAAGAGGATAATTAATGATGATGATGATGATTGAAAAAGAACAATTTATCAAGTTGCACGTATTCACAAGACAATGTCAAGAAAGCTGCATCCTTGAGAACAACTGTCTTACCACCATTATTGACATTATATGCCAAATCACCACAAGCCTTAACCGGGGTGTTTCATCATCAAACATGTAAGAAAGATCTTCTTCATTTTGAGGCACGTCATTCCACAGTTCTTCTGAAATTTCTGCTCAAAACAATGGAGTTATCCCAAGCATTGCTTAGGCAGAACAATTAACTTCAAAATTACAGAGGGACTTACCAAAATCAGAAGTCTTTTGGAGACCATAATCCTCCCTATGCCAATCCAAGGCTCCCTAACACCACAAAAGATAGAGCAGAAAAGTAAATGCTATAGTTGTGATGCAGCATTGGCAAAAAATAACCAAAAGAAAAGATGACAAGCAGAAGGAAAACACAAAAAAAAGCCCATTCCAAGGCCAAATTAGAAGAATCCACAAGGGGTAGCTTTAACTCAGTACCCAAACAATGTCTGTAGACATCATAATTAGCACTATATACAAGCGAAGCTTGACAACATGGTAAACAGAAGCAATTATCACCTAAACACACCAAACAGGAAATTAGAAACTGAACCATCAGATTCTACATTAGGAATCATAGCATGTGTTCAAGCAGTTTTTCTTTCAGCTGTTGATGACATTAGCCAAGAATAACTGCAAAAGCAGAAAGGGGACATATGTGACGACCCACACCAATTTAATCAGAAGCCACATCCTCATCATCCATTCTTTATATCCATAAACTTTGACGCAAATCAAACAATCTAAAGGAAATCAAGCCACAAACCACAAAAACAACAAATCAACTAGAACTATTTTCCATCATTTGATGAAATGTACAAAGCAACAGCAAGACGAAGACCACAAAAACCCGTACACATTTTTTTTCACAAAAAAAAAACCGCAAGCAAATTCACAAAAAAAAAACATATGAACAGCACAAACAAAACCAAAGCCTACAACCTCAAACACACACAAATGCATTTCCTAAACTAACCTAAAACCAGTTTGCCAAACCAATCACACACAAAATCAGATAGAAGAAAAAAAGAAAAAGAGGGATTTACTTGTCATTGTTGTTAAAATCCATTTCAGCAGCAGCAAGGAGAGGAAACCAAGTCCCTAGTCACTGATCAGGATCCTCTTTTTCTTCTCAGTCACACCACAAAAGTAACCGTTACAGAGATCGGTTTTTCCTCAAGCCTAGAACATAGTCCACTCCGCTTCTTTGCTTGAGATGTGTGCTCTGCTATTTATATCTATATTAAAAGACCAAAAAAATTAAATAAAAATTACAAATATATAAAATATAAAATATATATCTTAAAAGGACCAAAAACTCAATATAAAAAGAGTAACCCATATATATTTTTAATAATAATTAATATTTAATTTGTGTATGGAACAAGACCAAAAACCATTTTTACAATGCCAAAAAAGCGCCGCCCCTCTCTCTTTCTCTGCTTTCTATATATCCTCTCTATCTATTCTTCTTCTTCTTCAGCGCTTTTTTTTTTTCTTTTCTTTTTCCCGGTTTTTTTATATATTTATTAATTATTAATGCCATTTCAGCTTCAATTAAAAAACATAAAAAAAATCTAAGAGAGAGGGAGTGTACTATAGAGATTTTAGAGATTAGAGAGCGCGAACGCTTTACTCTGCGGGACCCACTTCGGTCCGTTACTAACTTACTCGTGTCTCGCGGCACTATCCTTTTTTGGTTTATTTGCTGCCTAAAAACAAAAAATAATTAAAGAAAACAACAAGTTAGAATAGAATTAGTGAATAATTATTTTTTTTATAAAATAGTCTTTGATCTGTTCAATGTTCATTTCTGTATTTAAAATTCTATCTTATTTCATAACAATTTTTTATAGTAACTAATCTTCGTAATTTACTCTTAATTGACTTGCATATTTTATATTGTGATATTTCCTCGGTACAAAGAGATAAAAAGGGGTAAAACTTAGGACCACTTTAAAGAATATAGTGTTTTGTTAATTAGGTGTGTCTTTAATTTTTTTTACCTAGTTAACTTCTTTGTCAAACAAATTGTTTAGAATCAGGTCAAATATTCTCTTTGAAAATCCTTTATTGTGAAAAGGCGTATCTTTTATATTAGATGAGAATAAAAAATTGTAATTGATTAGAGATCACATACCATTTAATTGTAATTTGATTTCTATATTCTTCATTAGTATACAAACACGTGAGCCCCTGCATTGCTAGGATTTAAATTATATTAGATATTTACAGAATTATTTAAATAAAAATTAAAAAAAGTTTAAAAATGAAATTTATCCGATATATTTAAACATTAAATAACTTTTAACTTAAAGAGAGAATAACGAGTCAAAATATCAAAATTGAAATATAAATACATTGGAATATTTTCATGACAAACCATGATTAATAATAAAAAATTATTTTTGCATGTGATTTAAAATCTGAAGTGTAACTCATCATATTTACATTTATATTTTTTGCGGCATTTCACCATCTTCAATTAAGGGATGGCAAAACGGGCTTAGCCCGACGGGCCAGCCCGTCCAACCCGTCAAATTTATGAGGTGTTTGGGCTACCATGTAAAAAGGCCTATAGGAAGAATATCCTAAGGAATTTGGCCCATCTTGTTTGTTTAGTTGTATGTCAAGATTCACAAAAATAGAAATACCAAAAAAAAAAAAAGTGCCGTTAAGTCCTTTAACATGAAGGGTCCTCAGTCCAATTCCATGGGATCAAATCCACAACAACTTTGGACCAAGAAAATAAGCCTCAACAACTTACTGAGCCGTGTTGTGACCCAAAAAAAACTTTACTGAACCGAGAGGAACAACGAGCAGAGGGCCAGAGACATAAACATGATTATTGTCGCCAGTTGAAGTTAATTATATTAATATGTACAGTGAGATTCCAAGATTTGAACCCTTGATTTTATAGGTAACTAATTACTGTAACTATCCACGGTAACTAATTACTGTTGATACCATAAACATAATTATAGTTAGTGGCCAGTTGAAGTCAATTATAGTCTCCACAAGAAAAGTCAATTATAGTAGTAGTCTTGAGAGGTGTGAAATAATTTTTTTACTATTTTTTTTAAATATTATATCTTTGTATTTATTTTTGACTTTATCTTGTTAAATTTTTTTATTTTATTTTATGGGAAGAAGAAATATTTTAAATTTATTAATAATTTATACAATTAATTTAAGATAACAATTTTAAAACGCATGTAGCCAATTTTCAAAATTCAAAAAAGTGTTTTTTCAACTATTTTCCCAGCCTTATTTTTGTTTATTTTTGGTTGTCATGGTCCTGATGTACATCGGGCATATTTAACATGAAAATTTAGAAATAACCCATCTTAAAACTAGGCGCTTTTTGAGTAACCTAAAAATCCAAAGTGTAAGATAGAGTTTCAATTTTCAATTAATGAGAATTAATGAACTTAATGTGTTAATCACTCAAATCCTGCGACAAACATGTCAGGATTTTCAATTTATCACAACACTTCTAAATAAAAATGACTTTGTATAAATATAAAAAATTGACTTTTGGTATATAATAATGACAATGAAATATGAATAAAAAAATGACTATGAAATATGAATCTATGACTTCATGTAAACTATACTCTTTTAAAATGAAGGATTTGCTTTAATATGAAATATGAGCATGGGCTTACTTTAACAAGAAATATGAATAGTTATAATTAATTGAAATATTAATGGTTGAGATTTATAAAACCTCATAATTTATTATCAGTTTTGATAATATCAGCCATACGAACTAAAAATAAGAGATAATTATCCTTCACAATAATTAGTAGACAATTTAAATTCAAATTTGTAATCAAATTATAATTGTCAATTAACCTTAAATAAGAGATAATTGTTTATTATAATTAACCTCAAATTCCTAACTGATAATTACCCTTAATTATAATTCAAAAGAAAAAATTACCCTTAATTTGTGACAAAATTTGAATCATGTAGGCAGTGGCGGTCCTTTGTTATGACAGGGGGAGCCATGGCTCCCCAAACTTTTTGAAAAATATTTTTAGGTATATTATATAGTTATTAAATTATGGATAAAATATATTTTTTGTCCCTGTATTTTTGTTTGACTTTGATATTCGTCCTTAACTTTTAAAACACCTTAATCATATTTCCTAATATTAATTAGCTTTATTAAGTTATTGACTTTAGTGTGTTGAGTCTCATTTAATCCATTTAGATGCTGAGTCCAATTAACTTAATATAATTGATTAATGTCAAAGACTATATTTAAGGTGTTTTCAAAGTATAAGATATAAAACATTAAAAGTTAGGGATGAAAATGAAAGTTGACAAAAAAAAATACAAGGACAAAAAACAAATTTTATTCTTAAATTTATATTGGTGTATACGTGTTGAGGTGGATTCACCTAAAAATAAATGGAGGAAATAAACGAAAAGTTAGAGATGAGATGAATGGTATGATAAAAAAGGAAGAGACAGATAGAAACAAAAGGGAGAGGTGGAAAAGAAGATGTAAGAGAAATAAGGTGTATGTTAATCATAACTCGTTCAAAAACTAATTAACACTTTATCAAATAAATTTATTTAATGTATAATATAATTCTTTAAATATAAGTAAATGTACACTCTTATAAGTTGTATTTGGAGTTTATCAGAAATGAGGTAAAGAGAAATGTTAAAGTTATTAAGGGGAAAACACTATTGAATGAGTGTCTCACTTTTAAAGTGAAGTCTCAATTGATAAAAAAAATTAATTATATATTTAATTATATTATGCTAAAAAATCCGACTCCCTCAAACATTTTGTTCAAGATCCGCCACTGCATGTAGCGCTCATATCCTACATTCTTCCACTTGCCCCATGTGTTTTTTTATTCATGTCTTATTTACTTGTCAATATTTATGTGATTATTTATTTTGTTCAATAAATTCTACATGCATATTTAACCCTTAATTTTGATCAAAATATTATTTTCCAATACAAGGGAAATGAAGTCATACACTACTTCCGGACTTGAATATAAGCAAAAAAAAAGTCTCATATATGGTGGACCAGAATATAAGCAAATGTTAACTAATCCCATCCTATTTAATGAGAATATCCTAAAATGCCATTTATTTAATTTATATTTTATTTTTCAATGACTATTTAATGAACCATGTACCAATAGAGATAGTATTTCAACTTGAAACTGGGCATGGCAATAAAAACTCGATTATGTGGGTACCGACCGGCCCCCGATTTGATGGAAAAAAACGTGCTTTGACCGGGTTTAAGGAAAAACCCCCACACCGCGCCTTTAACGTGGGCGGAGTGGGTTTGGGGTGCAAAATCTGCCCTGATTTAATAATTAAATAATTTTAATTATACTAATAGTCAAATAATAAAGGCAAAATTATATATTTTTTTCTTAAAATATAATAGAATTCTTAAGTTTCTTAATTTTTAGGATTCTCAATATCTATATTTACGTATTATTGAATTAAAATATATTAGATATATATGACTTATTTTAAAATATATTAGATTCCCGCGTGTTTCCCAGAATCCGATGGGAATCGTGTGGATGGGAATTTCATAATTCCATACCCGCTTTCTTTAAACATGAATCTGAAACCCCCTGCCCCAACTTTAACAGGGGCGATGACAAG
Organism: Sesbania bispinosa; assembly: GCA_026901365.1. Lineage (NCBI taxonomy): Eukaryota > Viridiplantae > Streptophyta > Magnoliopsida > Fabales > Fabaceae > Sesbania > Sesbania bispinosa. The sequence continues at coordinate 2,002,784 of QLOH01000066.1, read as the reverse complement.
GAGAATAAACCCACCCCCGATCCATTCCCGTGGTCATGTCTACTTAAAATCTGTTTTAATAAAATTGAAGTATTCCATGTGAAAGACAATTATAAGGAATATAATTCATATTTTAGATGACAAAAAAATTAAATAAAGTTAATTAACTTTCTTAATAGTATGAAATTAATTTTTTTTTCTCATATTCAAACTTTAGTGCAAGCTCAGTGCTGGATATTTATCAGGCAAAAACCTCATACGCCAATAATTTTGGAAAAGTGAAAGATTGACAATCTCCTGAGAATCGAGTATACATGAAGGAGAGAGAGAATAGATTGATCTCCAATTTGATGTCTAAATACATTAAATTTATTTTGATTGGAGAACCTTAATATTCGGCCTCTAAATCAGTTCTATCTAAAATGTAGAGACTGATATTTCGGTCGCTAAATAATCAGTCTTTGCTCTTTATATAATATTTAGAGACCGATAATTTCAGTCGTTAAATAATCAATCTCTAATAAGTGGACTAATTTATTTTGGTTACAAAACCTTTAAATTCGGTCTCTAATAAATGGACTAATTTATTTTGGTTGAAAAACCTTTCAATTCGGTCTCTAAATCGATCTCCATCTAAAATTTAAAGACCGATATTTCAGTTGCTAAATAACCGGTCTCTATTTCGGTCACTAAATAGGTGGATTTATTCTGGTTCAAGAAACTTTAAATTTGGTCTCTAAATTGAAAATTTAGAGACTGATATTTTGGTCACTAAATTATCGGTCTCTAATTTCAATCGCTAAATAATTGGTCGCTAATTCGGTCGCTAAATTGATGAATTTGATTTTGATTAAAAAACTTTAAAATCGGTCTCTATAGTGTCCAAATATTTTCGGTCTCTAAATCGGTCTCTATTAATTTTCTAGTAGTGTTAGGATATAATAATTGGCACTGCATTTATGCCTGTTATTAAACAGACCGTGAATTTAAATTCCAGTGGGTACACTAGGGATGACAATTGAGCCGAAACCCTATGTGTACTCACAAAAATTACTCGTAATGGGTAGGGTAAAAACCCAGAAAATGACTATGGGCGTGGCTATGTACGGGTAATAGCCCACATTTTTCATGGGAACGGGCGCAGGATACATGCACTATGATGCCTAACCCACCACATATTCACACTCATATGTGTGTGAGCCAGGATTCGTTGACATCAGGTGTCAAACTTTAAGAATTACACTACTTAATAACTTTTTGTAAAATGAGAATTTGATCAATCCAACCATTGAATTGAAAGTTCTTATAAAGTAGATCAGACTTATAAAATTTCAGAAAAAATCGAAAACTAATTGATACTTCATCAAACTAATTTATTTTAACCTATAATATGTTTTGAAAATATAAGTAATAGCTCGCTATTATATAACATACCTACAAATTATCTGAAACTTGATATACATGATCATGATGATAATCTAATGTGATTCTATTACGGTTGACTGGTCAATTTCTCATTTTACAAAAAAGTTATTAAGTGGTGTAACTTTTAAAGTTTGACACCCCGTATCAACAGATCTGACTATATATATATATATAATTATATATTGAGATATATTAAAATTATTAAAATATCTAATGTATTTATACATATTTTTAAAACTCATATATATATATATAATATTATAAATTAAAAATATATTTTTAAAACTATCTATTTGTGTTTCTTTTACTTTATAATGAGCCCGTTTGTTTAAAATTATTTCTTAAAAGAATCACTTTTTTTTAAAAAAAAAATCACTTATAAGAATTTTTAAGATGTTTGTCTAAACTTTTTTCAAGAGGCAAAATCAGAAAATAATCAGTTTTCTATTTTTTTTAAGAAGCAACTCAAAGTTGCTTCTTGAAAAAAACAGTTAAAATAGAAGAGAGAAAAACTTTTTAACAATGTGAAAACATTTATTGTAGCAAATAAGTGTTTTTTTTATGATTGTAGCCAAATTAAATTTTATTTCTGATTATACAATAATCTCTAAAATAAATTCTTATTTTTAAATAATTTAAAAAAAATACTTTTTTAAGCACAAACAATCTGACCTAATATATGACTAATTAGTGCTAATTATAATCAAATTACAGTGGGTGGTCATAGTGGAAGTGGACTATGAACCCGAGTGGACTTACCTGCAAGGTCAGAGGTTCGAATCTTGGAGTCGCCACTTCTGGGAGGTCTTTACCTAACCATCACCCCTTGCCCGAGGGTTAAACCCACGACTATTTCTGTGGGAGATTCATGGTCAAAGACCAAAAAATAGTGTTAATAATCATTTTTTTTACAGATATTGGATAATGCTAACACATGATATCCAAGTTTATAAAATAGTGTGATGGTGAAAGTGTATTGTAATATTTAATAAAATTTTGAACATTAGATCATGTGTTATGTTTTAGAACATTAACATATTATGTTTCAATTTAATTAAATTGTTATGTCACTGATATTTAATAATTATATTTGGATGATTTTGGAGTAACTTTTCAATTAAGTTTATAATTTTTTAATTAATATTTTTTTAATAAGTTATTAATTTTTTAATAAACTAAATTGCGGGTAACGAGCGTGGATAAGTGCATATAGGTGCCTAGCAGGTACGGTGATAGACATTAAAGTTGCTGCCAACGCGGGTACTGACTTTTTTAAAGAAAATGCAGGTATGAGGATGAACACTATGATACCCTATCCATAGGGTACCCATTGTCATCCCTAGGGCAGACTCTCTCCCCACAATAAACACCACATTAAAAGTTCAACATTTTAAATTTTAAATTTATTAAAACGTGATTAAATTCTAGAGAAAATTACGGACAATTTTACCCTCATTTTGGGAGAAGAAAAGAAGTCTCATACTTCCTTCCTTTTATTATAATAAATATAAATAGAGTAAATCCCCAAATTAGTCCCTAACATTTTTAACGTCGTGCAAATTAATCTCTGACTTACTTAAATGACTACGTTAGTCCCTGACTTCCTTTGCCGTCATACAGTTAGGTCCAAAAGGCAAACGTCCGTTAAGTGCTTTGGGCCTAATTGCGATGATGAAAGATTTTATAAGGAGATTTATATATTTAGATGTTAAGACTTTTGCTGTAGTAGCTAGTGAGCTTCCTAATATCTTCTGTGTCTGTTTTTTTTTGTAATATTATGGTTTTACATTTGTGGTAATTTATGTATGATCTGGGATGTCTATGCAGGTGCCTAGACCAATTTGCACAGGAGACTTTTCAAATCCCCAGGTTCAGTCAACTATAAAAGGTTGCTTCCATTTTTAATGGAGCTTACCAAAGATGACTCAGGTAACTATTTTTAATTTTAACAACTGTTGTAATATAATTTGCATTTGATGAAATGTATGTTAGATATGGATGATGAAGGAGTTAATTGATTTTATAGGTACATCAAAATTTGGTGATTAAACTATTGCTCAAAAAGATGAGGTGACCGTGCATGACGCAGTTGAGTGTAGTGCTTTGGAAAACAATATATTGGATACTTTGGGCGTAATTGCATGACGACAAAGGAAGTGAGGGACTAACATAATCATTTAAGTAAGTTAGGGACCAATTTACACAACGTTAAAAATGTTATGGACCGATTTAGGGGTTTACTCAATATAAATATTTAGGTTAATTAATGCTACGGATTCACCCAGCGAATCAACATAACTATTGCAAATCACGTCACTCTTAAATAAATAAACTAAAATTTAGTGGTAAGTCCTCTAAATTTTACTTATTGCAAGTCCTCCATGTTTATTTGTTAAACGATAGCCATATATATCAGTGGAAGGCTCCAAACAAATCATTTGCAACCTTCGTGCAACGCCATATGCCAATAACTACATGTCAACAAATACTGTCATAACGTTGAATGCATAATATCTTTCCACTCTAATTTAACTAAACAAATAAATTAAATCTACATGATCAATTCAGTACTCCAACGCAGGAGAAATCCTTCACTAACCGCCAGAGAAATTAGGGAGACATCGGTGAAGGCAAAACTTAGACGTAAGTGAAGCACACTTGAATGAAGGCATGGGTTCTCAAGTTGAAATGATTTTTGAACTGGTTTTAGATTTATTTGGAATCGATTTATCAAACTATAAAAATTGTTTCAGTTTAGTTCTTACAAAATTATGAAGGTCCGGTTTGGTTTCATCAAACTATTTTATGGTCCAATGTAGTTCAGTTCGGTTCTTTATATAAAACTGAACCGTGAACAAAGGGTGTAATTCTGAAATCTATTTTCTTAAAAGGAATGACCGATTTTAAGGTAGATCTTTTTAAGTTTGGATCTACCGTATTAATTATATTATTATAAAAAATAAATTTATTTTTATAATATATATTATTAATTATTTTAATATTAAATTTATACTATTTATAATAAAGTACTAAAGTTCTGCCATAGACCACTTTTTTTGTGGTCAATCCTAAAATTTCCCAAAAGGAATTACATCATTCTTGTGATTTCATTCTCCCTCTCGATATTTATCAATTTGGAATTTCATGTGCGATTATTGAACATTTGATTGCTGATTTTGCTGTTTTAGTTTGACAACATGACAATGTTTGAGTGAAAGACTATCGACCTAGAACAAGGATGGGATTTTACCATCTCTCTGTTTCTGTCCTTTACTGACATAGACCTTGTGGCCATGCCAAATTCTTCAATAATTTTACTGCGACTACATCAGCGTTGTAATGAACAGTCAGTCTCCCTGTAACCACCACATATTTTCGCCTTTGTGGCTGTAATCGTACCATTTGAAGCACCTACCAGAGGAAAAATGGCCATGGCCACCAGAGGAAAGGGAGATGAGGGACCATAACCAATTTGAAACAATTAGGTCCAACAAGAATATAGATAATTTTATTTTTTATTAAATAGTAGTATTTAAGTTTAATTTAAGGAAAAATATGGATTTATAATATAACTTATGTTAATTTCGTTAAAGATATATTAATTTAAAGTTAAAAGGCAAAATTTTATAATTATTAATAAAATGAGTATTAAATTTGGTGATTAAGAATTTAAATTACTATATTTTCACATTTGGATAACGTAAACCATGATCCACCGTAGACAAATCCTTAAAAGGATAAATCGATATTAAATTTTTGGACCACTTAAGGGTTTCTTTTTAACTGGTCACCTATAAAATAATCTGAATCGTTGATCACCTAAATAACATACATAACGGGCCAAAAGGGTGATTCACCCCCTAAATCACCTATTAGGAGATTCATGCTATCCCTGGCCAAAGATTTAATATTTAAAATATTATTAACGATATTACGTGCGTGTAAATAGTATATAATACTATAATGACTTAATTTCAAAAGAAATCTTTTCAACTTGTCATTTCGTACATAAAAAAATTAAACATGAACATTTAATGTTTGCTTATAATATCATTAATTGAATTTTGATTTGATTTACAAATATATATTGTTAAAATATAATCCTTAAATGAAACTAACATTATAATAGCCTTAATATTATGAAGTATACGAACATAGCATTTTGAATACAATTAGTGTGTGAACCCATGCATCGCACGGAAATATAACGGTACAAAAATAATAAGTTTTAGTTTTTAATAATTTAATATATTTGTTGCAATAAACAAATATTATACAACGAAATAAAATAATCAATTATTATGTACTAATATACTTATAATTGACAATAGAATTAATTTGTGAAAAAATTGATACCTCACATGATAAATAATTTAATTGTATTAGAACTATGTAATTGTTTATACTATAAAATATTACAAAATAAAACTCATAAAATAAGCAAATGAATAAATAAGAAATAAAGTTGTAAATACAAAATGTTCTTGAAGCTCCAAAAAAAGAATAGAAAAATATTATAAGTTGAAGATATAAAATGATGTGGACATCAACCAAGCAGTTAACAAGTTGGGTGGGCCCATGACAAGGGCACAAGCTAGGAAGGCTAAGGAGGCACTACAAGTCATCATTAAAGAAGTCCAAACTCAACCCATGCAAAACATTAATGGAAGTCCTAAATTCATTAATTGCATCCAAGTTGAAGAGGATAGTTCTATTAATGAAGAAGATGACTTTATTGATGAAGCATCAATTGCATTTAATGCAACTGTTACTTGAAGCACTTTCCAACATTGATGAAGCATAATGGGCAGCCACATAGGATGCATGTGGGGCGGCCATTTCTTTCTTTATTTTGCTAAATTCTATTTTTAATTTGTTTCAATAATATTAGAGAAGTTACAAGACAATAGGCTTAATGGTTTGGGTGGTTATGTTTCCTACTTGGGGGGTTACAAAACATGAATGTAATAGGATTAAACTTCATGTTTCTAGCCTTGGAAGGGGGCTGTCCTAGTGCATGAATCTGGCCAAGTTTTGAGCTACATGGAGTTTCATGAGTCAGCAAAATAGGCGTGAAACATGTGCAGAATTCTGCTGATTAAAGAGCCATCAAAGAGTTCCAACAAGCCATTGAATTGGAGCATGAATAGCAATGAAGTTGGCAGCCAACTCATGAAGACTCATGGCTGTTTTGGGCGGCCACACATGGCTGATTTATTAGCTAAATTAAGCCATGTTTGTAAGTTACAAATGGAGGTTCCATGTGCCCATGAATCTGGTCCAAGGATGCGGCCAAATAAGCCTAGTTTAGTAGAGTTTATTTTGCTTAATTGTTTTAATTCTTAGTTAATTGTGTAAGATTGCATAGAATTTTATTTGAGGGGTATTTTGGGGTCTTTAGGGCGTGAGAAATGTAGCTGGCTGCATGGCCTTCTTAACCTTGTAAAACCCTATAAATACATGCATCATGCATGCACAAAGGAGAATGAAAGTTTTATGCAAAATTGCTGCAAATTTAGAAAGTGATTTTCTTACTTGAGAGAGTGATTTTGTCTAATTTTCTTGCTAGTCAAGAGTCAAGGTTATCAAAGGTTCATATACCTTTGTGTGATCATCTTCATGGACTTATCTTTCAATTCATGAAAGTGTGACGTCCATTTATCTGTTTTCTTATATCTTCTATTTCATCTGTCTTGATCAATTTCATAGTTCTCCTATACGTGTTCTTGAATTTTATGTGATTTAATTTTCAAGCCTCATTAGGATACATTTGCCACTGGTTATATTCTTGTTATCTTTCCTTTACAATTCTTATTTTTATTGCTTGCGTACATCAAAAGAAAAGAAAAGAAAAGAAAAGAAAAAGAAAGTATCAAAAAGAAAAAGAACGTATCAAAAAGAAAAAAAAGAAATAAAAATATTGAAAAGTCTAGAAAAGTGTTCATCAATTACTAGAATTTTTCTAATTTTCTTTCCTAACTTTTTCTTGTTTTATTTTCTTGTTAGCTTTTATTGTTTTATTTTCTTGTTAGCTTTTCTTGTGTTAATTTTTCTTGGCTAACATTTAGGTTGTTGAATTATTTGATTTATTTTCCTCATTGGCGTGGTAAGAAAGTCAAGAGAAAATAGAGTGGAAAAAGGCAAGAGAGCTACATTATAGAAAAAGCCAAATTTGTGTGCATACACGAGTGTGGTAAGGTTTTCTAAACAGTTCATCCTATTTTCCTATTCTATTACATTTTCTTTGTGGTTACCATGGCAGAAAGGGAAGTGAACAATAGGGATTTGCAACAACAAATTGTTGCTCTTTACCAACAATTAGAGAGGAATATGAGGCAGCAAAATGATGAGCTGCATGCTAGATTGGATGCGTTGGAAGTCAAGCCAGAAACTGGTGAAGAAGAAGGAAGACCACCACCACCAAGAAATGAAGGAAGAATTCAAGGGGTCAAGTTAATCATACCACCTTTCAAAGGACGCAGTGACCCAGAAGCCTATTTGGAGTGGGAGCTCAAGATTGAGCACGTTTTTGCATGCAACAATTACACAGAGGCACAAAAGGTAAAACTAGCCACTACTGAGTTTTCTGATTATGCTTTAATTTGGTGGAACAAGTTGCAAAGGGAAAGACGCAGAGATGAAGAACCAATGGTGAATACTTGGGTGGAGATGAAAAGGCTTATGAGGAAACCTATGTTCCCTCTGGTTTCCAAAGAGACTTGAAGCTCAAGCTACAAAGATTGACTCAAGGCAGCAAAGGGGTGGAGGAATATTACAAGGAGATGGAGATGCTGCTAGTTCAAGCCAACATAGAGGAGGATTCTGAAATTACTATGGTACGTTTTCTAAATGGCTTGAGTAATGACATTAGAGATGTTGTGGAGTTACAGGAATTTGTGGAGATGGAGGACTTGCTACACAAGGCACTTCAGGTAGAGCAACAATTAAAAAGAAAGGGAGTTGCAAAGAGGAGTTCTTTTAATTTGCCTGCGAATTGGAAGGAAAGAATTAAAAAGGAGGTGGCTGAATCCTCTAGTCAAGCCATGCCTAGTCCTCAAGGTAAAGCTGTTAATAAAAATGTTGAACAGGTCGCAAAAAGAGGAAGAGATGTGACTTGCTTTAGGTGTCAAGGGAGAGGGCACTATGCCTATGAGCGTCCAACTAAGAAGACCATTCTTCTTAAACCATTCTTCTTAAGGACAATGGTGAATACACAAGTGAATCAGAAAATGAGGAGGAGGAGCCCAGTGATGATGATACACGTGCTGATGTGGGAGAGGTCTATATGATTAGGCGTCTTCTTGGAAGCCAAACCGTGGGCAATGAGGTAAACCAAAGGGAGAACATCTTTCATACTCGATGTTCAATCAATGGTAAGATTTGCTTAGTGATTATTGATGGTGGTAGCTGCACTAATGTTGTGAATTCCAGATTGGTGAACAAAATGGGTTTGGTTACAACCCCAAATCCTAGGCCATACAGACTCCAATGGCTTAGTGAAGGAGATGAAGTACATGTGCACAATCAAGCTGAAATTCCTTTCTCTATAGGAAAATATCAAGACAAAGTACTTTGTGATGTGGTACCCATGGAGGCCAGCCACCTACTTCTTGGGAGGCCGTGGCAGTTTGACACTAAAGCTATCCATGATGGCTTTACCAATAAAATCTCTTTCTTGTATCATGACAAAAAAATTATTTTGAGGCCTTTATCACCTAGAGAGGTTAGTGAGGATCAAAATAAATTGAGAGAAAAGATTGCTCAAGAGAAAAAAAATGAAAAACGTGAAAAAGAAGAAAGCCAAAAGAAAAAGAGTGAAAATCAAGAGGGCAAACAACTTTGTTTGGCAAAAGAAAAAGAAGTGAGGAGAGTGTTATGTACAAGACAGCCACTTTATTTGTTGTTTAGTACTAACCATCTTTTGACTACTAACACTTTTGATAAATTTGAATTGCCTTCTGTAGTTAAATCTCTTTTGCAGGAATATGAGGATATTTTTCCAGAAAATGTTCCAGATGGCTTACCACCTTTGAAAGGAATTGAGCACCACATAAACCTAATTCCTGAAGCATCTTTGCCAAATCGGCCAGCTTATAGGAGTAATCCTCAAGAGACTAAAGAGATTGAAAGGCAAGTAAGTGAACTCATTAGCAAGGGATGGGTGAGGGATAGCATGAGTCCTTGCGCAGTACCAGTCATTCTGGTACCAAAAAAAGATGGAACTTGGAGAATGTGTTCAGATTGTAGAGCTGTCAACAACATCACAATCAAGTATCGTCATCCTATTCCCAGGTTAGATGATTTACTTGATGAACTTCATGGTGCTTGCATTTTCTCTAAAATTGATCTTAAAAGTGGATATAATCAAATACGTATAAGGGAGGGGGATGAATGGAAAACAACCTTCAAAACTAAATATGGGTTGTATGAATGGTTAGTTATGTCGTTTGGATTAACTAATGCTCCTAGTACGTCTATGAGATTAATGAACCATGTTTTAAGGGAATTCATTGGGAAATTTGTGGTTGTATACTTTGATGATATTCTTGTCTATAGCACTTCTTTGGATATGCATGTTAATCATTTGAAATCTGTTTTGGATGTGCTTAGAAAAGAAAATTTGTATGCAAACATAGAAAAATGCGTTTTCTGTACCAACCATGTTGTTTTCTTGGGATTTTTTGTGAGCTCCAAGGGAGTTTAAGTGGATGAGGAAAAGGTGAAGGCTATTCAAGAATGGCCAACGCCTAAAAATGTGAGTGAGGTGAGGATTTTTCATGGCTTAGCAAGTTTTGTTAGGAGATTTGTTAAGGACTTTAATACCTTGGCTGCACCTCTCAATGAAATTGTTAAAAAGAATGTGGGATATAAGTGGGGGGAAAAAACAAGAGGCTGCATTTGCTGCCCTCAAAGATAGGCTCACACATGCGCCTATTTTAGCTTTACCAAATTTTGCAAAATCTTTTGAATTGGAATGTGATGCTTCTAATGTTGGTATTGGTGCTGTTTTGTTGCAAGAGGGGCATCCAATTGCTTATTTTAGTGAAAAATTAAGTGGACCAACACTTAATTATTCTACTTATGATAAGGAATTATATGCTTTGGTAAGGGCTCTTAAAACTTGGCAACATTATTTACTTCCTAAAGAATTTGTAATTTATAGTGATCATGAATCTTTGAAGTATTTAAAAGGCCAAGGAAAATTAAATAAAAGGCATGCTAAATGGGTTGAATTTTTGGAACAATTTCCATACGTCATAAAGCATAAAAAGGGAAAAGGAAATATAGTTGTTGATGCTCTTTCTAGGAGACATGTCTTGCTTGCTATGCTTTAAGCTAAATTGTATGGACTTGAATCTTTGAAAAACATGTATTGTGATGACATGGATTTTGCTGAATTGTATGTGGCATGTACAAAAAAATCAGAAAATGGATTTTTTAGGCATAATGAATTTTTGTTTAAAGGAAATAAATTGTGTGTGCCTAAAAGTTCAATAAGGGAAATGCTTGTGAGGGAATCACATGAGGGGGGATTAATGGGGCATTTTGGAGTGCAAAAGACTTTAGAAATTTTGCAAGAAAATTTTTATTGGCCAAATATGAAACGTGATGTTCATAGGATATGTGACCAATGTATTGTTTGCAAAAAGGCTAAGTCTAAGGCTAAACCTCATGGTTTATATACTCCTTTACCTGTTCCTGATTTTCCTTGGACTGATATTTCCATGGACTTTGTCTTGGGACTTCCAAGAACAAAGAATGGAAAAGATTCTGTTTTTGTTGTGGTTGACAGGTTCTCAAAAATGGCTCACTTTATACATTGCAAGAAGGTGGATGATGCATGCCATGTAGCAGATCTATTTTTCAAGGAGATAGTAAGATTGCATGGAATGCCAAGGAGCATTGTGAGTGATAGGGACTCAAAATTCTTGGGCCATTTTTGGAGGACTTTGTGGAGCAAGCTCGGCACTAAGTTACTATTTTCTACTACCTGCCATCCCCAAACTGATGATCAAACTGAAGTAGTCAATAGGACACTAAGTACTTTGCTTAGGATAATTTTAAACAAAAACATTAAATCTTGGGAGGATTGCTTGCCTCATGTTGAGTTTGCTTATAATAGGGCTGTCCATAGTACTACCAATTGTTCACCTTTTGAGGTGGTGTATGGATTTAACCCTCTAACTCCTCTTGATATATTACCTTTGCCTAATATTTCTGTGTTTAAGCATAAGGAAGCGCAGGCTAAGGCTGACTTTGTCAAGAAAATGCATGAGAAGGTTAAGGCCCAAATTGAGAATAAGAATGAGGGCTATGCCAAACAAGCAAACAAAGGAAGGAAGAAGGTGGTTTTCCAACCAGGAGATTGGGTATGGATACACATGAGGAAGGAAAGGTTTCCACAACAAAGAAAGTCAAAGCTTCAACCAAGAGGAGATGGACCTTTCCAAGTGCTTGAAAGAATCAATGACAATGCCTATAAAATAGACCTACCTGGTGAGTATAATGTTAGTGCAACCTTCAATGTTGCTGACTTAACTCTTTTTGATGCAGGTGAGGACCCTTCAGATTTGAGGACAAATCCTGTTCAAGAAGGGGGGCATGATGTGGACATCAACCAAGCAGTCAACAAGTTGGGTGGGCCCATGACAAGGGCACAAGCTAGGAAGGCTAAGGAGGCACTACAAGTCATCATTAAAGAAGTCCAAGCTCAACCCATGCAAAACATTCATGGAAGTCCTAAATTCATTAATTGCATCCAAGTTGAAGATGATAGTTCTATTAATGAAGAAGATGGCTTTATTGATGAAGCATCAATTGCATTTAATGCAACTGTTACTTGAAGCACTTTCCAGCATTGATGAAGCATAATGGGCAGCCACATAGGATGCATGTGGGGCGGCCATTTCTTTCTTTATTTTGCTAAATTTTATTTTTAATTTATTTCAATAATATTGGAGAAGTTACAAGACAATAGGCTTAATGGTTTGGGTGGTTATGTTTCCTACTTGGGGGGTTACAAAACATGAATGTAATAGCATTAAACTTCATGTTTCTAGCCTTGGAAGGGGGATGTCCTAGTGCATGAATCTGGCCAAGTTTTGAGCTACATGGAGTTTCATGAGTCAGCAAAATAGGCGTGAAACATGTGCAGAATTCTGCTGATTAAAGAGCCATCAAAGAGTTCCAACAAGCCATTGAATTGGAGCATGAATAGCAATGAAGTTGGCAGCCAACTCATGAAGACTCATGGCTGTTTTGGGCGGCCACACATGGCTGATTTATTAGCTAAATTAAGCCATGTTTGTAAGTTACAAATGAAGGTTCCATGTGCCCATGAATCTGGTCCAAGGATGCGGCCAAATAAACCTAGTTTAGTAGAGTTTATTTTGCTTAATTGTTTTAATTCCTAGTTAATTGTGTAAGGTTGCATAGAATTTTATTTGAGGGGTATTTTGGGGTCTTTAGGGCGTGAGAAATGTAGCTGGCTGCATGGCCTTCTTAACCTTGTAAAACCCTATAAATACATGCATCATGCATGCACAAAGGAGAATGAAAGTTTTATGCAAAATTGCTGCAAATTTAGAAAGTGATTTTCTTACTTGAGAGAGTGATTTTGTCTAATTTTCTTGCTAGTCAAGAGTGGAGGTTATCAAAGGTTCATATACCTTTGTGTGATCATCTTCATGGACTTATCTTTCAATTCATGAAAGTGTGACGTCCATTTATCTGTTTTCTTATATCTTCTATTTCATCTGTCTTGATCAATTTCATAATTCTCCTATACGTGTTCTTGAATTTTATGTGATTTAATTTTCAAGCCTCGTTAGAATACATTTGCTATTGGTTATATTCTTGTTATCTTTTCTTTACAATTCTTATTTTTATTGCTTGCGTACATCAAAAAGAAAAGAAAAGAAAAAGAAAGTATCAAAAAGAAAAAGAACGTATCAAAAAGAAAAAAAAGAAAGAAAAATATTGAAAAGTCTAGAAAAATGTTCATAAAGGAAAGTATTGAATTTTAATCAGAATTTTCTAAGGTCCATAAAAATAGAACCTCAAGGTTCATATCATAAAACAAAAGTCAATTGAATAATTTTTTTACTGAAAAGAGAAAGTAAGGAAACATATATGAAATGCATAAGAAAACAAAAAGATCTATATAAAGGTATTGTTAATTGAATCATTTATTATCATTATTAAACACATACATTTAAATTGTATGAAGTTGTATTTTCTACATAAAATAATTTCTCACAACATATATAATAAAAGATGAATAATTTACATAAGAGAACAATATATATTTTATAGTAGATTCAAGTATGATACCCTTAGTGTTATTAGACAGTAAAATGTCTTGATTGAGTATTTCATTTAGCATAACTCCAAATTATTGCTTGGTATTAATTGAAGTGTGGAGTTATAAATGTAAGACACTTTATTTTATTAAATGTAAGCGTTTTCATTGTGTTTGTTCTTTAATATCAAATGTTCGACTATTACATTTACAACATATAAAGTGTTAATAAGTGATGTTAAATGAGTTGAAATAACATGTATACAAAAGCTATCAGTTAGAGATAATAAATTCTTAAAAATATATATTACCACTACACGTATTTACATGTTAATTAATTATACTTTAAATAACCCACTACAATGTGACTGTAAGCATTTTTATTGTGTTTGTTCTTTAAGTGTTTTTCCCAGCTTTTTCACATTTAAAATAATTATAAGTGATTTTTCATTGTTTTTCACATAATAATAAAACTATAAACCATCTAAAATAATTTTTCAATTATGATTACATATTTTCTATACTAAACTAAAAATAATTTACATTTATTTCAAAAATTTATAATTATTTTTTTACAAATTTAAAAAAAGTAAAATATGTTTTTCATTCAATTTCCATCCAATTTCACGCAAAAGAAGTACACCTAAACAATTGCAGGGTCTCTTACAAAAAAAAAATAAAAAAATTGCAAGGCTCATACTATGTCCAAGATCCTGTAGCCCAAACTAAGCCCAAACTAATCACAAGTAGGCCTCATACATAAGCGGCTCTTGCGCGGCCAAGGTCCAAATACACTGGGTCATTTATAGAATTTTGACTTAATACTATGCCAAATTTAGGATTTCAAACTTTAAATACACATTCTTTCCACAAATCGGTAACAGGTAAAGTATTTCAACCGTTGATCAAAATTGTCTTTAATCGAACGACAAATATAGGGTCTGATACCAGTATCAGACCCATGCATACAAGTATTACAGGTACAAGGAGTACCCAATTAAAATACACACCAATACTAAAATCCCCAAAATCACAACAGAGACTTTAAAAACACATAAGTGGGTTTTAGAAAAAGAAAACAAACAGGGAAATTCTATTGTATCCTCTAGTAAGAGGGGTTTTGGTACTTTTTTATCATTTAATTAATTTCTCTTAACTTTTTAAAATAGTCTTAGTATTTTTATAGTTACGGGACAATTTTTAATTATTAGAATTTGTATTTTTAATTTTTTAAAAGACTTTTTGACCTCGTATAACCATTATCCTGTATTTTTTATTGTAATCCCCCATTTTTTCACATTCTCATCTGTAATACACATATGTCTCATTTAAAATCTAATTTATGTGTTCGAAATAATTTATGGCGGAGTACACGACTTGTTCCTATGTAATTTTGGCCTTTATGTCTCCGTTCAATAAAAAAATAACAAGAAGGTATCAAAACTCTCTCCCTCCTACCTAGCCCGTAACCGCTCCATGATCTTACATATAACATTTCAATGACAGAATTCACACACATTCATGTTATGTTTCTAAATATAAGTCATTCCTATGAACCCATATATAATGACCAAATATATAACCACCAAGCTTTGTTTACCTTCCTCACTGTCAAAAGTGCCCCATGTTGTAAATAGTGTGTTCTGCAGACAGAAACAAAACAACCTGAAAACCCAACCACATGCTAGCTACCAGATTCTAGCTATATGAAAAGGTGCAAGGAGAAAATTAAGTGATGAGTTGTTTCCTCTCTTCACCACCACAAAATGGACAGCTACAATGATAATCACGGGACGATCACTGCAATTAATTTACCTGAACATCATACAACGTGGGGGGGACCAATTCGATCATAACGTGGCGCAAGCTCGATCTTGACCTCTTCCTTTGCCCTATGTGCTCGTGTAAACCGCATGTATTTTTTAACTAATATTAATTGTATGTATGGTGAGGATTGAATAGTACCCAAATGTAACAAGATAAATATATAGTTGGTATCATCCATTCGTCGACACTAAAGCTAGCGCTGATCGAGGAGCAGCTTCTTCTGTATATACATTTCCATGCTGCGAATGGAGCACATATATAATGTGTCGTTCTCTCCATCTTTGACATTAATTCAGTCAGAGCATTGAATCAAACTTCCCAGTGTAATTGCTTGGATAATTAACTAACTAGCATATTGCAAGTGAAGCTTCAATTAGCCAATTGCAATTTCGCAGTGGATGAAGAATTAGCTGTCGTGTAGCTTCACTTGCATTGCTTGTTATACAAGAAACATGCACTGGCAATTTTGATTCAATGCTTTAATTGAATTATATATAAATTAATGATGGAATGGAAGGAATCATGAAGCAGACAAAGGAAGGGTACGTAACTGTGTTCTTTCTCAAACCACCTAATAAATGTGAGCCTGTTCCCTGCTTTATTCTGTTCTCAGCCTCAAGAATTAATGATGCTGTTGTGAATGGAAGAATGCAACTCCCATATATCTTCAATTATGCTTTATATACTATTGTATTATTTTCAATTCACACGGTCACTCTGTTTGGGTAATGTGTCTTAAACTTGCATGGCATTATGTCAATATAAATGAATTAAGGTGTGTACTTGGATTAATTAACTTGTTTACAGGATGGATGATTTCTTTTATGGCTTCATAAGAAAATTAGTCATATAAAAATAAAAGGGTTTGTTTCTCATGATAAACCAATTATTAAACACCTATTTCATAGGGTATTCATATTAAATCCAATTCAAATTCGATACAAATTGTAAAAACCGAAGCAAATCGAAAAAAAAATCGTAAAAACCAAAATTTTTTAATTGGATTTGATTGATTTTTGGATCTTATATTAAAAATATTTGATCCAATCCAAACCGAACTTATGTACACATATATTATTTAATTTTATTTATAAAATAATCTTATATTTATACTTGTATAAGTATATTTTTATAAAATTTCTTATACTATTATACTTTTTATGATTTTATTATATATCTAATATCATTTCAATACATCTATAAATATGTATATATATATATATATATATATCAATTTTATCTATTTTTAAGTTGGTTTTCATGTCTCATATTTCCCTTTTTATATAATTTTGTATTTATATTGATAAATATAAGTTCCAATAAAAATGGTTACTGTTATTGAAAAATTTTATCACTTTTATTTAATATTCATTGCCTCTTTAAAAAACCAAAAAGTGATACAATCTAATTTGGATTGAATTGGATCAAGATTTGAAAAAAAAAATCAATTACATGATGAAATGATAAAACTATATATAATGATTAGATCAACTGATTTTTTGTCTTAAAACCGATCTAAACCGAACGACGAAAACCCATAGTCACAAATATCTTTGAGTCATGAGTCCCACATTGAGTGGAACATGACACTCAATATGATACTTAAGCCATGAAGCTCTCACACTGAATGAACTAGTCTTTTGGGTTGGGTTCTCCCCATGGGATTTAGCCTCAGTTTGTTTTAC
This sequence comes from Sesbania bispinosa, assembly GCA_026901365.1. Lineage (NCBI taxonomy): Eukaryota > Viridiplantae > Streptophyta > Magnoliopsida > Fabales > Fabaceae > Sesbania > Sesbania bispinosa. The sequence goes on along the minus strand of QLOH01000066.1, from coordinate 1,985,567 downwards.
TGTTGCAACAGTATAATGGTTTCACAAAATTGATTTTAAATCATTTTTGCCCAATGTGTTTCGTAAAACGTGCATCACGATAATCTCAACAATTCATTTCTAAAATAAATTATACTCTGTAAATTAAACGGGCACTTAGTCATAACAATTGGTGCCTTTTTTTAGAGTTGGGCTACAAAAAATGGTACCTATAGGTTGGATTAAAATACATTCCGAATACTGATAGGTGAGTAAATTCCTTAAAAAGGGAGAGGGCTAGCTACCATCAAGTTAGTGTTGATAGGGTGAAGCTGCCATTAATTAAGCCATGGGGTTCTCTTACCTAATAGACCAGTCTTTTGGGTTAGACTCTCTTCTTGTGCTTAAGTCATTAAACTATCTTTAATGTTCTGAGGTATTGTTACTTAAGTGTAGAATGTCATAATTAAGAAAGGGAGATAATAATGGCGGGGGAAAACTCTGCTAATATTTTTTAGTGCAAAAAAGTGCCACAATAGAACTTAAATAAAGGGTCCCAAAAAGTTTAAGAATAAGGGAGTCATGGAACCATGGCATTGTATAGAGTGAACAAGCATAAAAACTTATGTATAGTGTACCATCATTTAGTTATGGAACTAATTTGTTAGGAAATAATTATGGATTAGCTACAGCAATCCTAGCTAACTTTCACAACTAGTTTATCATGGTGCTTTGTCATTTAGCTACAACAAAATAGTTAAGAGTTAACTATGAAATTTAGCCACGGAATTTCTACTAAAAGAGTTACGCAGCCGACAATCTAACTAAATGATAACTGGTTCAATCGTCCGAGATCAAATTCTAAAATGGTTGCGTTTTTTTCCCTTAATTGTTGTGGTTGTGGAAAGGAGGGTGCACGAAAATGGGCGATAGATTGATCTTCAATCTTCTAATTGGCTAAAGATAGTGGCGTGCGTGGCTTTTTTTTTGTGATGTAAGTACTACTATATGATTTAATTAGGGCTACTATATGAAATGGGAATTATGGGATCCCTTCCCTTCACGCACTTAATTAATTAATTGCTTTTTGACCTTGTAAATGTAACTTGAAAGAGGCGGCACTTCCTTCCATTATATTCTACTACTACTATATAGTGTATGACTATGTGCACGCGTGTGTAAGACCAATGTCAAACGTTTTCTTCGTAATAATCCATATATATGTCACACATTTTCTTAATGAAGAGGCGGCACTTCCTCCAAAACCAAGAAATGAGCCCTCTCCATTATAATTAAGCAATATAAATGTTCGCTGTGTTGTAGGCATATCCCCTTTTTTAAGATAATAATTTATAAGTACCACTATTCCCATATTAGGTTTAGTTAGTGCATGGTTGAATAGAATCCAGTGGATGCAAAGGAAGCTTTCATTAATATATTAGTACGTATTATTGATTTGACGTATATCACACACAACTGTTATTAAAATTAATAATGATAGTTAATTATAATTAACAACATTAATAATAATAATAATAATATCCGGTTCGTGAATTAAAATTATTTAATTGATTGAGGGTATATATCTTTATAAGTTTGTAATTTTTTTCTTCATTAGTGTGCAAATTTTCACATTTTTCAGACAAACTGTAATTAATTTTACTATATATTTACAAGAGTCTCCGTATCACTTCTCATGAATCATGATGATCATTAAATTAATTAACTGTATTAAGGATAGTTTGCTTAATTACATACTAATTACAAGACTCAGTTTTCCATTTTATATGTATCCGTGTGATCACGAAAAGTCAACTTCTCATAATACATGATATGGCTTTCGTTGCATATGGATTTCAAACATATGTGATCGTAATAGTCAACTTCATAATTACATGACTCTTATTATACTCCTTCCTATATTGAGAAAAAAATACATATATTAAAAAGTAATTAATATATTAATTTTTAATAAATTACCTACAAAATTATAAGTTTATCCCTAATTAAAATTAAATTTCACTACCATAGTAATTGTGCCACTTTAAAATATTTAATGATTAACACAGAGGTAAATATGAGAAAAAAAATAAATGCTTCTATATTTATATATGTACTTTGTCTTATAAACAGAATCATGGAAAAGCTTTAAACGTTGTCTTATAAATAAAATCAGAAAGAGTATTGTATATGGATTTCAAACATATATAATTAATACAGTATGTATATATGTCTAAATATTAATTAATTACTCCCTCCATTACAATTTTTTATATATTTCAAAATTTTATTATTTTCAAATTTTAAGGTTAATTAAATATTTATTAACTATATCATTATTAATATTATAGACTATTATTTTAATTAATTATAATAGATAAAATGGATGAAAATTAATGAGGTTAATAATAAGACACCATTAAAATTAAGTTAATATATATAACCTTAATTAAAAAAGTTTTAGAATGGATGAAGTATACATGTTAATTAACAAATAAATTTTTAAATTATGAAAATAAAATTATTTCAGGCCAGTTATAAAATGAAATTACCAATGAGATGATTTTAGGGTAGACTAAACAAAATTTGGTTTACTTAGTCCATCTGATATTTTATCAGTTACTTAAAAGTGAATGAATAATTTTATTTTTTGTTAAATGGTTATATAACTATTTGAGTTTAATTTAAGGGAAATTATAGATTTACAATACAAATTATGCTAATTTTTTTAAAATCTATCAATTTAAAGTTGAAGGGGAAAACTTCTATATTACTATACTACCGATTTGGATTTTTATTTTTTTAAACCAATATTTAATAAAAATAACTGAAAATCGGTTTAATATCAAAGTATTAATAAATGAATGTTGAATATAATTAATAGTTAGGAATTTAAATTACTATAGTTTTATATTTTGTATCATTTGACCATGATTCACACCAGACATACCCTTCATCTAACCATTTTAAACTTGATGAAAAATTTCTCAATCTTTCCATATCAAAGAGAGAACTTTTCTATATCAATCGTATGAATAAAAACTCTTTCTGTTTTGAATTTTAGTTAATATACTTTTACTAATAATTTTAAAATTTTACTATATTATTTTTATTTTGTTTTATATTTTAAAATTTTCATCAACGAAATTGAGAAAATAATAATTTTGTCCTTATAATTTTTTTCACAGTATCTTTTTTTTATTTTCTTTCAAGGAATCTTGAATACAAGAAACTTTAATTTAAAGATAAAATATTTTTAATTATAAACAAAAGAGTTTAATAAGCATATATAGACCATGGTGTAAAAAAATTGGATCGGGCTCCTCTAAAGTGAGTTGTGTGTAAGGTGAGTAAGTAAGGATATATCTACCATTGATTTAATTTAAAAAGCATCATAATCTCAACCCATAAAAATTCAACGGTGAATAATTTCTTACTTTCTCACTTTACACACAACCTCACTTTAGAGAAGTTTTTTCCAAAACAATTAAGTTTTATATTGTTATTTATTGATGTGTTGTCACATCATTTAATAACACATCATGTGAAATTAAACAATAAATGATGTAACAACAAATTATTGGATAACAATATAAAACATGAATTTAATGTATATACATGTTAACAATGCAACAAAAATTTATATTGTCATCCAATGATATTTTATCATTTCATTTATTGAGTTTAATTAATAACACATAAGATGTCATACTCATTAATTAATTAATGATATAATAATACATCAATGAATGTCAGTGTGTTTTTTTTTTTAAACCGATGGTGTAAACCAATTAAATTCTCATAAAACATTTGTATATTGATAATATATATTCATAATCTTAAATAAAAATATATTGATTAAAAATGAGAATCAAAATAAGAAAAATGTTGGCACAATCTTTTTACACTCTTTACTATTGGATAAATTTTATGTGAAATCTATGAATTGTGCTCATTTCATTAACTATTATGTGGAATTCACATTCTATTTGAGATCAAGGTGATATATATTTTATACAATGATAAAGAATACATTAAAAAGTTACATAAGAAACTTTATTGCTAAAATTCTTATTGGTTTGTACATTAATTAACATTTACATTTATACTTGCTATATTGATTTGAGTACGTAATAGTGAGTAATATAGAGGGCTGGTAGCTAGAGTCGGTAGTGGGATGTTACAACCACTAGTACTGTTGCCATATAGGCTCTGACGGTATTTTCCACTTTAATTTGAACAAAATTTTTTCCTAAGAACTTTGGCGGTTGAACCTTTTTCCATGGTGGTGGGTCATGGGGACGGAACTTGTCATTTCTTATTTTCTCTCTATCATACATTTATAATTGATTATAATTGTTTTTATAGATTTATAGAATTAATGTGAGAGATAAATAATATATAATTTACAAAGTGTAATAAATAAAAATAATTTAAAATTAATTTCATAAAATTGATTCTGCATATTCCGGATAGGGATCTCCACCTACACACCACTTTTGCTCTCTGACGCCAACCCCACCCATTCAATACTACATTAAAGGCCAAAAAAAAAAAAAAAACTAGTGGCTTCCTTAAGCTTTAGTATTTTTTTTTTTCTTTTTTAGCTCTTCACCTACTCTACTTCATTATAAATAGACGCTTCATTCATATAAATGGTGAAGTGACACAATTTTCTTGGCGCCACCTAATTAAGTAAGTGTCTTTATTACATTTCTCATAGGGTTAGCCATTTTATTTCTTCATCGGCTCTTCATCCACATATATATGCACGCAAACGAAACCATCTCGTTTGCGATATTCCACTTTTAATAGCTGAAAACTCGATTCTCTTGTGTGTGTGTCTATATATATATATATATATGCTGGCTAAGAGCTTATATATTCAAAGGAGATAATTAAAAAGATATGTATTAGCCATTCAAGATCCGGAAAGTTATATTTGTCACAATAAAAATGTACGAATTGGCACATTAAATTCTATGCATCTTGCTATGTATATATGTATGTGTTTAGTAGCCCTAGCTATAAACAATAAATTGATATTCCACCAATTAGTAATATTTCAATATTTCAATATATATAGTCAATGATCAGGCTAGCCGGTTAAATTAAAGGATTAGGATAGTACTTTTGTATTTCTACGTTGATTTTGGCAATCAATTTTAGCTGTTGTATTTTCCAAACCAATCTTCCTATCGATGTCCATATGGGCTATATATAATTGAGCAAATAGATTTTTAAAGGTAATTAATCAATTAATTGAGTGAGTTATTGCCTACATTATGAGACTCAGGCCTTGTGCTAGCTAGTTTCCTTAATTAATTACTAATAATATTGAAGTATTATTTATGCTCTTGCTACTATTTTATCTAAAAAAGTTCTTAAGTTTCAGGATCAAAACACATGCATTAAGCATTGAGAGATACAACAGCAGCTGTTGTTGTTGGATAGTAAGAAATCATATATATATCTGCTGGTTCACTTCAAACCTAATATAATTAAATTAATTTCTGATTAATTATTTTCTTTTCAAATAATGCAAAATGTCATTTTAAACTTCCTAGTGGAGTAAGGATTTAATTGATATATACACGGTCACTGTAAAGAAAATTTACACACACATCCAATAGTATGCCGTCACATCATTTAATAAATATAACACCTCATGTGTTATTAAATTTAATAAATGATGTTGTAGCATATCATTGGATGTCTGTGTAAAATTTCTTTACACTAATAATGTATATATATTAAACCCATGAATTAAATCATTTTTATCATGAATATTTTGTCATAAAATAATAATCTAAAGAAAAACTAAAAACACATTAAAAGATAAAATATATTGAATATACCAAATGGCGCCAAATTAACTTTAATTCTTCCATCAGCAGGCATTAATTAAAGGAATATAGCATCTAGCTATTGGTAATCATTTTCTTTTATATACATACTAGCCTTTATTCCATGCACTTTGGTTTCAAAAAAGAATATTCATGTGTCTCTCCTTTTTGATAAAATAAAATAAATATACATATAGCTTATTAATTTCTCCTTTACAAGCTATTCTTAATTCTTTCAATAAGTAAGCACAAACATGCATCTTGAATTGAAATATATACCCCATTCATATATAGTATAGCTCACTAGAGGTTTGTTTAATTAATTTCTTTGTGCCTTTCAAAATTAGTTTAAGATTAATCAAGGTGCATGTGAGTAAAAGATATGGGGCAGGGAGCAAGAGAGGTTTTGGTACTTTTCTTGTTTGCGGTGTTGTCCAAGGCGATGTCCATAAGACACCACGAAAGCACTAATAATGAGGCCACTATTGATGGAAGGTTTTGCTTAAGTTGGAGATTGGCAGTGGAAGTGAACAACGTGCTTCCATGGCGTACGGTTCCAACGCAATGTTTGCAATATGTGGAGGATTACTTGATCCACGGCCAGTACGAACAAGACTTGGAATTGATAATGGAACAAGCCTTGAGTTATGTAAATGCTATATCCCTCATTGGTGATGGCATGGATGCTTGGGTTTTAGATGTTGATGACACTTGCATCTCCAACATCTATTATTACAAAGGCAAGAAATATGGGTACGTTAAATTAAACTAACTCTAATTATTATTATTTAACTTATATATTAATTGTTCCTTTTTACATATTTAGACCTAATTTTTTTAGAGAAGAAAATAAAATTAATTAAGAAGGTAAAATAAATCAATTTTTTAATAGGTTGAAATTAGTCTTTATAATTCATTTTTTTTCAAAAACTAAATAGGTGAGAATTTCTAAAAATGGTAAATTGTAAAGACTAATTTTAATTTATGTAAAAAAATTGAATTTATTTTATCTTTTTGATTTATTTTATTTTCTTGTCTAATAAATTCTTCTAAAAAAGTTAGTTCAAACCGGCCGGCCATGACTCAATTTGCAAATTAAAGAGGATTTCTAATATATATGACATGATATATAGTGTTATTAATGGGAAATTACGTACTTATGAAAATTTTCACATATAATTCTTTAGGTACATGGTCCACGTACCACATAATTCCCCTATTTATAATGAACATAATTCCCCTATTTATAATGAATTACGTTGACACTAACTCCATCCTTTTATATTTTATTTTACACTTTTTTTCTTTGTATTTCTCTTTTTCTTATCTATTATATAATTATTTCACATTTTCACTTTCTTTCTCTTTGTTTTTTTATGTTTGTTTTTTCATGGGTGTCCTAACTATATTTATGCTTTTGTCATTTTGTTTCTTTTGTACCATTGTGAATGGTCTTGATAGTCCTAGATTAGATTCACATAAGGCCCACATGAATACAACAATCACTTTAATTTTCTGCTTTCATTTTCTCCTAAACCTACTGGATGAGGTGGATTGCTGGTTTTGTTTAATTGTTAATTTGTACTCAATTTCAATCCTTCAATCGATCAATTTCACTTAAATAATAATAACAATAACTTAATTTCTATAATTTAAAAAATATATATAGGTGTGACCCATATGATCCACCAGCGTTTAGGGAATGGGCAATGAAAGGATGGTGCACAGCAATTCCTCCAGTATTAAAGCTATTTAACAAATTGATAGAGAAAGGATTTAAGGTAGTCGTCCTTACTGGAAGAGATAATGAGACACTTGGTCAAGTTACCATTGACAACTTGCACAATCAAGGATTCATTGGCTATGACAAACTCATTATGAGGTAAGTTAAGACTAGCTAATGTATCGATCCATTTTTTATTTTTGAAAAAATACATGCTCTTTAGTCTTTTATTTGAAAAAAAATAATATATTTTTGGTCTTTCACCGGGAATTCCCCATAAACATAGTTGTGGGTTTAATCCTCGGGCTGGGGTGGTGGTTAGGTAAAACTTGTGACTTCAGATTCAAACCTCTGACCTTGCATAAGCATAACTGTGAGTTTAACACTCGGGACGTGGTGGTGTGGTTAGGTAAAACCCTCCCTAAAATAGTGATTACAGGATTCGAATCTCTGCAGATAAAATACACCTGAGGTCATAGTCCACTTACCAACCAATGTTTGGTTGGAAAAAAATAATATTCCATAACTAAAACATTTCATGAATATTTTTATACACATATATACACATACATGTTAAGTTGTAATGCATGGCCTTTTTTTAAGCAAATTAAAACACTAAAACTAGAATTTATTCGATCAAAACTCATAAGTTGTTGATAATGGCTCTTCTCTATTTTCTTTGTTTTTAATTAACGTGTACACTAGCAAAAAAGAGACAGATATGTATACCATGTAGTGCAAGTTGTACTAAAGTGAACAAAAATAATGTATAGTTTAATTAATTATGTTAATATTTCTGATGTTTTCTTTAAAAGCCATAGTTTTATAACCTTGTCATTTTTTATTTGTTCTATGTGGAGATCCACCTAAGAGAAAATTATGGGACATTAGGATGTGGCACACCAATCCTCATGACACTCCAACTTTCGGCAACAGGTGCAGCCAAAACATTTTATGTAGGGGACCGATCGAAGAAAAAGAATGCCATTATAAATTGAGTGACAATGTTTAAAAAAAAAAAATCCCCAAAATATATTACATGTAAAATGGAAATGTTTAAATTTTTTTTTTCGTGGGGGCGGCCGGGGCAACTTAGCTCCACCTAAACTTATAATTAATTTTATCTAACTTTTGTCAAACATAACTTATTAACTCGACTCCAAGCACTTCCACATGGCTATTATCACTCGAGGAAATTTTATAGTAGATCGATCATGATCTACAATTAGATTATGGTGTTAATTGGAGAATTATTTGTGTAAATTTTCACAGATCTCTACCGTACACCATAGCTTATCATAGATATATTGAAAATCTTCATGTACCATAAACAGTGATACATGTATCACTATATGTAAAAAGAACAAAAAAATATATATAAAAAAAAGAGAGTTTAAAAAGTTGTATCACAATAATATAAATATTGTATCACTATTTGCGTATCATCACTCTTGATATATAGTCTGCCATAAAATTTTCACAATATAGAGGCTAAATCAATCAAATCATATTATGCCACTATTACAAATAATGGAAAATTAAAAAAGAATAAATGATTAAATTGTCTTTGATTATTGAATTTACAGGAATGCAACATATAAGGGGCAAAGTGCAATAACATTTAAGTCGAATGTAAGGAAGCAGTTAGAAGATGAAGGTTACAGGATATGGGGTAATGTTGGGGACCAATGGAGTGATCTCCAAGGAAAATCTTCTGGAAACCGTACATTTAAGCTCCCTAATCCCATGTATTTTGTTCCCTAGCTAGCTTGTTATTATTGTGTGTCCTAAAAACTCATGTTTATTTTAGCAAATACCAAATGCTGTTGTTTTATTTATAGTGCTCAGTTCACAGAGGCAACCCTAAGGGTTTAGTCCTTTGTTCCTATAAATTACATTTAATATTGAGGGTATAATTAGTACTCTATTTATTGTTGGATATTTTATGTCTATTTCAAAAGTTATAAAGAGACAAGTCCCACATTGCCTACATGAGAAAATATAATAAACTAATTTTATTTTAAATTAGAATTTTAATATTAGTTTTATTTGACTTGGTCAAATTCTAATTTTTCTGGTACAACTTATCCATTATATAAACCCCTTATGTTCTTGACCTAGCAGCCTAACCTCCACTCTCACCATCTCTATCACTACACTTATATGAGGTTATCCCTGGGTTGAGCAATTGATACTCTCACCATCTCTATCACTACAATTATATGAGGTTATCCCTGGGTTGAGCAATTGATAATTTCTTGCAGTTCTGATGCATCGGAAATTTCCAAGAAAGCCTGTTATATCCTAGGGGATTTTCGATCCGAGCAAATAAATCCTTGAGGACAGTGTGATTTCACACGTCTCAGACTATGTGTTTATTTGCTCATATTATTCCTACAATCTCAAGGATTTATTTCATTTTCCATTGAAATTTGTTCAGCAATTAGTCCCAAAATTGTGGGGGTTAGGGTCGTGTACACCATTCCACGAGGTCTCCATGGAACACAACAAGAGCTTTGTCAATGCCTTGCAGTGTTGAACAAGGTTGTGCAGCGTATGGGTATTACTTAATTGTTCGTAGAAGTTTGGGAAAACATGCATCAAGTTTACTCATTCTATTTCGCTTTTACTTGCGTTGGATCTCTTGGTGATTTTCATTTTGGCTGAGTAAGAAACTTCCTTACTTCATGAAATTGAAAATACGGGAAGAGTGCTTCCACAGAGTAAACTTTCTCATCTTTGAAATTTATTCAATGATTGATTTTTTATCCATGTTTGTCTTTGAGTTTCGTTGTGCATTCCTATCACATTTTGTGCGCCTACCTTTAAATTGCAATTTTTCTTTATTATTGGTGCTGGATTAATAATTTGGTATTTAAATCTTATCTAAAAGTCTTATGAATGTCTGATACATATATCCATTAATGGACTTCACTCATCTTTGCAAATAATAGCATTCATCTATCTTACAATTCTTGATTACATTTTCTTTTATAAAATAAAAATAATCTTTATTTCATATTTTTTAGTTATGTTGACAATATCCTATAGGTTAATTTTATGGCTAGCTATTTATATATTTCTTTTATTGTTGAAATTAAAGGTGTATTTATTATATTTATTTTACAGTTTTAAACTATCATTTAATATGCTTTAATTGCTAATTTAGAGCCATTTGAATTCTTTCCGTTTAGCAATTTAAATGCAAAGGCTATTACTAGCTAGTAATTATTCTCATTGATTGTATTTATTGTAATTGATATTATTCGTGATTACATTAATTGGCTTGTCAAAGAAAGGCATAAAGTTTTACTTTTGTTGGGGATAAAACCAAGTTGCTATTTCAGATTCTATTTTTATTGGTTTTCTTATTGTAATTATGTTAATTTAATTTATTGATTATATGATACGTACGGTGGATTTTTATTCCTCATGATTCTGGTTGTTGAGCAAAAGGGTGTTTTAGTTGAGCTTAGGAGGAAAACCTCGTTAATTTGATTCTCCTGCTTCATCTTTTCGGTACAGTTCTCATGATCTATTATTGGCAATAGAGAAAGATGGTAGTTATTGTTAAGTGGTGTACCTTATAACAATTTTTTTAACCATGAAAAATGGATTTGATGCTCTGTGAGACACATTATTGTCTCTTACTGAGTTTATGCATGTTTTTATGGTATGACATGGATTGTATTCTTTAATTAATTTTAATTTTTAATTTTTATAAATTTTCTTAGTGAAATTATGAGATTTTGAACATCAAATGTGAGGGTTGTTTTTTTTTTTTGTGAAGTTTTTAATTATGTGTTTTGGAAATATTAAAAGAAGATAATGTTTGTTTCTTATATACTGATATATGAAATATATATTATAACTGTCCGTGGTGAGAGTTTTATATATTAGAGACATGAATTAGATATGCTTAGATTTGAGGTGCTAAATTGATAAGGAAGGGATGATAATATTTTATTATCATGAGAATATTAATTATATTGAGAAACTTCTTAGGAAGTTTGATTACTTTGAAGTAATTGTTTGAGTATCCCTTATGATATTTTAACATTCAATAGAAAAAATAGAGATATTGTGTGGTCCAATTTTGAGTAAGCCCTATTTATTGAGAGTGTATTAAATTTGAGTAATTTATTGAAAAACAAAGTTGTTTGCTATGTGTGTAAAACTCAAGAATGATTTGTGAGTTACCATAAATTATGGTATTGTATATAATGGGTTTGCCACTATATTATAATGATATAGTGATGATACTTGTAGTTGATTTAGATGAGATAAATTCACAAATGAATTTATTTTTACCCTAAATGCACTACAACATTTTTGGTTTCCGGCAACAACAAAAAACCGTTCCTTAAAGCAAAAAAACCCTTGTTGAAAGTTTAGGCAACGGTTTTGCAGGCGTGGAGTTATCGGTCGTTGCCTCCCTTAGGCAACGGTTTTTTGACGTTTCCAGCCACAGTAAGCATAACTGTTGCTTAAAGCATGTTTAGGGGACCATTTTCAAGCCTACTCCCAAGAGACCTTAGGCAATGATCTATTAGCTTAGGCTACGTTTGTGTAAACGTTGTTGATCATTATATCCAACGATTTTACTATAACTTTAAGCAACGGGTTTTTTTTTTAAGTTTCGAGCTACGGAAATGTTCATAGCTAATGCGTAGTTAGTTAAAAAGTCTATTCTATATTCAACAACCTCCTCCCTACAACCTAAATATTTTATGCAACCTAAGTATTTTATTATATGACCTGTATTTATTTTAAATTAAATAAAAAATAGAGAAAAATAAATATATCAATAAGGGAGACCAATGAACAATTACTGTTTTCCAATCTACTTTCATAATATTATCATATTCTTACAGAAATAACATACCCCAAAATCAAGCTCTAAATAAGCATATAAATTTTAATTTCAAACAGTCATATCCACACACAAAAGAAAGTCTTTTTTCCCCTTAAACAATGATATTTAACAGACAAATGAAATAAAACCTAAACTAAAAAGCTTCCATTTTATTTCAAATAATAACTCGAAGACATATACAGTACGTATCTAACAATTGAATCGTTTAAAAATCTTAATTTAATATAACATAATTTTTATATTATTTTAATGTGAAACTAATTTTTCAAGAAAGGAATCAATCATTGTCCTATTATAAAGAAGTGCCGGTAGTAGCTAGCAAACTGAGACAACCTATGCCAACTTTGATTCAAAAATAATTTTGGCAGTAGAAATGATAAATAAAAAGGCTAATCCTTTTATATCTATAACAAATTGTATAACAATACTTTTAATGGCAAACTCTACTAATCCAAACACCTTTTACTCTCTTCCAGATCAAATGGTTTCGGACTAGCATTTGTTTTGGTAGTAACCAAAGTCATGGGGTTTAAATATGTTTCATGTTGTAACCAAGGAAGTAGTGATGGCAATAGATTGCCCCGAGGATCCATCCGTTGATTCAATTCAGACATATACGACTAGCATTTCTTGCTCTCTTTTCTTTATTATTTTCATTTTCAAAAGTCAAAATAGGATTTTACTAAATTTCAATAAACGATACAGATTTTATATAAAAAAGATTGGAATTAAGCCATAAAGAAAGAGTTGGAATAGATAATAATCAAAACAGAATTGAACATAGAATTGGAAATAATATAATTAGTCAGAAGAAAGAGACACAGATGGCCAACATCAAGTACACAAATTATAATCAATTCACTGAATTAAGTGGCCATTAAGAGTTATGAAATACCAAATTATAAGTTCACCTGTGCATCAAGAGCATTTGACTTTTGAAGATAATCTTCCTTTAACTTCTGAGCACTGTCATTAGACACTACTAGAAAAGTTCAATTTACCGATGGAATTTAGAGACGGAATTAGCAAAGGATAATAGTAGATAGAGACCAACATTGAATTTTATGAGTTAGAGACGGAATTTTCCGTCTCAGATTCTTTCCGTCTCTATATCCGTCTCTAAGTCATTTAAATTGCGTTAGAGACGAAAAATGGAGACGGATATGGTTCGTCTCTGATGCTGAGCGTCTCGGAGTCCGTCTTTAAGTGGTTTAAAATATTTTAGAGACGGATTATGGAGACGGAATTTTGTTGACTTAACCAATTCCGTCTCCATGTCTGTTGCAAAGAATTTTCTGACATGTTAGAGACGGATAGTTTCCGTCTCCATTAGGAAAGGAGAAATTCTAAAGAGATAAGAATATAATACTAATATATGATATAAAAGTGCATCACGTAGACCTTTTAAATTTTTTTTGATATTTTAAAATTTATTTAAATTTATATTTTAAATTCTAATCAATTAATAATTTATATATCTTTTAAATTTTTAGTAAATATTTTTAAAATATTCTTTATTTATTAATTTATATTTTGAATTTAATTTATATAAATTTGAAAATATGTTTAAGTAGTTTTTAATGACTTTGATTTAATAGATATTAAAATTAAAATATATAAACAAATATATTTATGTTAATATATTTATATATAGACACATATATATCAACACACTCATGTTTTTTAATTATTAAGAGTAAAAATTTATCGTAAAAAATTAAGAATAAAATGTACCAGATTTTTTGGCACGCAAAGTTCCCTCTCTTCTAAAATTGAAACAGAGTCTCTATCAAAACCTAAATTACTTCATCTCTCTCAAACCCCTAATTTCTCTTCGCCACCATTCCCTCCCTCTCTCCGCCTAATCTCGTCTTCCTCGCTCTCGATGTTTCGTCTCCCTCACTGCAAGGTGTGTGGCCTCATTGTTTCGATTTCATCCCCAAATTCCATCTTACTCACTATTTTTGCTGCAAGGTGTTTCTGCTCACTATTATCTTGTAGTTGATTTTAATGTTTTCTTTTATTTCCTTCCTTGCCCTAGAATCAACAAGAAAATGAAAGATTTTCTTTTTGGGGGCGGTCGTTATTGAAAGAATCAATACTCTGGTTTTGCTTATTGTGACTTACTACCAGGTAAGGATTTTCATTCTTTTACTTTTATCAGAATAACTGCCTAAATAACATGTTGCGCCTCCAGGAATCCATTAAAACCAGGAGGTCGCCCTTTTCCCCCTCCCATGAGTAACGAAAAAATAAATGAAGAAAGGAACATCCAGATCAAAATCTAACAAAGCCTACTTCAATTGGTAAATGAAAAACAAATTGAGATAATTAAAGAAAAAATCCAATAATTTCTTTGTTATATATATCCTTTCCATTCACACAATTCCAGCCACCCCAGAACTTGCTCTAGCCTTCTACCTCTTCATCATCTGACCACTCCTCTCCATCCAAGTGATAGATGATGATTCTGCTTCTTTCCATACAATTCCTTTGAGCTTTTTAATTGATGACAAAGGGGGAGAAGTAGTAAGTAGTAGGTAGTTTAGGTTGATTTTTAGGTGGGCTGCACATTAATGATTTTTTGATGACTTTTGACTATGATCAATGATGAATGGAAATGATGAATGCTTTTTGTATAAGTTTCCTTGCTACACAATTGATAAATATGTTGTTGCATCTGTTGGTATAAAATGAATTTTGCATAAGTTACTCAATGATCATACTATTGCATTGGAAATGAATTATCAAAATGGCTTATGTAACTTAATAATTGAAATTAAGAATCAGTTCTGAAATTATGCAATCTGCAGCAATTATTATTTTCCAAATAAAAGCTAAATTGCAGGGGGAGTTTGGTATTAAAAATCAGAATTATCTAAGTGATACTTGATTGGGTTGTCATCATCAAAAATGGGGAGATTGTAAGGTCCAAGAATCCCCTCAAAGTGGTTTTAATCATGACAACCAAATCAAATGCAACTTAGCATAATTCTGATTCCTAAAGAACTAACCATTTCATTTGAGAATGTATCCAGAAGCAATAGGTTTCATCTTGCAGAAGGACAAATATGAGAAGCTTCATTTTAATGGATAACAGAAGCAATAAGTTGAAAGAATGACAAATCTGTGAAGGAAAACTTGAAATAAAGATGAGTAAATTGAAAGTAACTCATTCAAGCATTCAGAAGCTATCAAGCACTTCTCACAGTTTCCAGAAACAAGAAGAAGCATCTCAAGAACTCCAAATGAAATCGCTTTAGAAGGAAGATTCATTTTAGGAGGAAATTCTAAGTAGAAAGCAAAAACAGAATTTCATTCTTAAGATATATCAACTGCAGAATATGAAACATGTCACAGAAGCATGAGAATCATCTGCAGTTGATCAAAAGCAATTCTGCAGAAGGGATGTGCAAGTATAGACTCTGCAAAAGCAGCAAATTAAACCAGAAAGTCTAAAATGAATCTCCTGCTAATTTAGCTGAGTAACACAAGTTGAAATACACTTGAAATAATCCAGAAATTATCCTCAGCAAATTCACAGAAGCATTGGTGAAGAAATGAGTCAGTTTTGTTGTCTGCAGGAGCATGAAGACCAGTCAACAAGACAACTGTACCTGAAAGGGACTTGTCAAAGCATCACAGCTGGATCATTTTGATTGCATTTCAATGGCTACAAGGCTCCTCAACTATAAAAGGAGGTGCTCTCTTCACCATGGAACACACCTCTCACTCCATAAGCATAAAATAATCTCTGTTGTTTCACTGCCAGCTTCTGTAACCTTTTCTCTCTCCTCAAATTCTTTCTAATCCGCTTATACAAGTTGTTGAGGGGGAGTTTTGCTCACTAGGAAATTCTGCTGCTGCTCTGATTGTAAAATAGTGAGCTGTTTGTACTTTACCTTGCTGTTTCTGTGCTTCTGTAAGGTCAGAGAGATTGGTCTGTTGTAAATCTCTTGTGACACATTAGGTGAAGTATTTGGAGAGGTTGCAAAGGCTCTGGTGTGAGCCTGTGAGTGTTTGGAGTCTGCAGAAGGGAATTCTGCAGATTTCTGGACCTGTGCTTCTGCAGAAAGTCCTGCAGTAAGTCAGGGTCTATTTCTGTGAGTTTGGTGATTCTGTAGAAAGCCTGAAGAGGCTGTGGAAAAAGAATACTAGTGGTAGTGTGTACCCAAAGGTTGTAACTGATTTGTTAGTGAGAAAAATCCTACAGAAGGTAGGGACTGGACGTAGCCTCAGGTTGGAAGAGGTGAACCAATATAAAAACCTTTGTGTTTTCTTCTTTCCCTTACTTTCTTAACTTCTGCATGTGCACAAAAAGCTTTCAAAACTAATAATACCTAAGTAAGTGGCAACTAAATTGATTCCACCAAAGGAATCCTATTTTCAGCATAATCAGCATTAATACTTACAATTCTACTTGTG
This sequence comes from Sesbania bispinosa, assembly GCA_026901365.1. Lineage (NCBI taxonomy): Eukaryota > Viridiplantae > Streptophyta > Magnoliopsida > Fabales > Fabaceae > Sesbania > Sesbania bispinosa. The sequence continues at coordinate 1,968,739 of QLOH01000066.1, read as the reverse complement.
GAGATCCATCTTCTAATAAACAACCAAGAACTTATCTTGAGCAGAATTTTATTAGAAGATATAATTGCAGAATTTTAAAAGAATCACAATTCAACCCCCTTCTTGTGATTCAACCATATACTTCAAAAGCTAGACGGCCACCAAAAGAAAGGTGTATTCTCCTCCAAGAAGATAACTTCTGCTTAACTTTGTTAATAACAGGCATCCAAGTAGAAAACTTCCTTGGGCTTGCACCAATAGGCACACCCAAGTAAGTGAGAGGTAATTTTAGAATTTCACAGTTCAACAAGCGGGCATAATTTTCAATTTCCAACTCTGAACAAATATTCCACCAAGTCTGCTCTTAGAAAAAATAATTTTCAAGCCAGAAACAAGCTCGAAGCACCTCAAAATACTTTTCAACGTAAAAGTATTCCTCTAGTTGCTCTCACCAATGAAGACCATATCATCTGCAAACTGTACACATGTGTGTGAGAGTGACAAAAAAGGGTATTTTGGAAAATAAAAAAAGAGGGGTTGTGTGGGAGAAAAAAGGTTGTAAAAAAAGTTCTCTAATTAGAATTTGAACTAAGATTACAAACCTTTACTTTCCCACCAGGGTTTTTGCTATTCCCACCCCCAACAATTTTTCTCTTCCCAGAATACCCCCTCTCCCCCCCTCCCCCCACCCTTTCCCCTTCCCCATTTGCTATCCAAAAAAGGGAAAACTTAACTTCTAGACAAGGTTGTCTGTAAGTTTTTTTTAAAGAAAAATAACTTATGGACACAATTATCCGGGAATAATTCCCGCACAATTGTGTCTGTAAGATATTTTTAAAAAAATTGATTTACGGATTGTTCAAGATTTGTTATGGACAAGGCTTTCCGGAAACTATTTTCGGACAGCCTTGTCCGTAAGCCAATTAATTCAAAGGCAGTTTTGGGTTTTTTAATTTTTTTAAAAAAAATGGGGGTGGGAATAGCAAAAATCCCGGTGAAAAAAAGCAAAGGCCAGATTAGAAGTCCATGTATATATGGCTATGAGCCCACTAATGGAGAAATGGTAGCTTAATAGGCCGTGTGAGCTCAATTTCCAAATGAATAATTATATTTATAGAATCATCTTATACAACACTTTTTATAATAAAGAGAGAGAGACAAGAAAAGAATACACTGAAGTATAAGGTATGATAGTGATGTGCTTAAGAGAGATAAAAAAATGTGTTATATAATTTTACAGTACGAATAATATAACTCTTTCTAAATATAAAGTTTTTATCCTAGAGTAATTTAAATATTTATCATGTCTGATAAAAAGAGTTATAAAACTCAAAAACATTTTAAAACAGTACGTATATATGTGGAAAACAATGGATTTATAAGTCGGGTCCATTGAGTTTACATAGGACAAAAAAAAAAAAAGAAATTTAATGGGACTCTATTTTTAGTCTTTGTGTTGTTATACTGAATTAGAAAATTAAATTGGGCCAAAAGTTTTTTTAATTATTTTTTATTTTATTAATATTTATGAAAGAAAATCGATCAAAATATATTGGGCTCCATTTCAATTTTGAAGTCTTTGCAATTGCAACCAGCCGTGCACCGCAAAATCTGTTGAAATGTATTGTACATTTTTTGAACGTGGAAAACAAACGCGGTGTAGTAGTGCATGCGTATTAACATGAGGTGCCATAACCGTCTTCAGCTTCAGCCTAATAAGACAATTATTCCAACCCAGTCCTTATGTTCATGACATCAAAATGCCTTCTTCACCCACAACCTTTGCCAATAATAATAATAACAATATAATAAATCTCTATATATATCCAAACTGCGAATTATGAAATAAAAACAAAATAATTATTCAAAAATCAAAATCCAGCTCAGAACTAGATAAGCAACCAAAAGTAGGAAACTTCTTGAAAAAAAATTGAAGATTTATATGGTATATCTCTACATTTGTTCAAATTGGACAGCATTATTGACTGGACAACAATGGAATAGCTGGAAATTTGTGGGTCTAAACCGAGGGATGACATGTTCGATATAAAGACTACGTGTCCATTTTATTTACGGTTGAACAAAATTAATTATAGAATTAATAATTAAAAATAATGATATATACACGTTTTACAAAAAGTATAGGAAAATGATTTACAATGTGAGCTGTTGAGAATTTTAAACAAACAGACACTATAACATAAAAATTGCTTTATAATGAGCTTCTGGGATTTGGAGTTGAATATATTATTTTAATTAGTTTGTTAACTGAAATGCATGCCGAAACTAATAAATACATATAATATATGTAAACATATTATTAGTAACAAAAAAGGTATAATTAAGTTTGTGTATGATTGAATTATAATGCTGTCTTACAATGTTTGGAAGGTTTGTCACTTGCCTTTTAATCAAGAATATTAACAGAAAATTAATGAATTAATATATGGTGGTGGTACTTGAAGTCTAGCTCTATTAACGTTGCTTCAAAACTAAGCCATCATGATGTGGTTTGTTATGGAGAATAGAATTGAGAAGTCAATAGCGTATTGGTAAGGTAATTATGGGACTCATGCACTTTATGCTTTTCCATGGTTCCTATAATGTTTAAGTATACTCCGTCATCATGTATATATAGGTGAACAAACCTAGGCCAACAATAGCCAAAACCATAAGAGTGTTAAGACCAAACACTAGCTAAGATATGTGTTCTTTTATATTTGTTTTTCTTTTAGTTCTCGTTCCTCATATGGTCCTTGCTGGAGAAATAGGATTTGATCAAAATTACAAGGTCACATGGGGTGGCGGTCATGTTGTGACATTAAACCAAGGGAAAGAAATTCAGCTCACAATGGATAGCTCCTCAGGTTATAAGAAACCTTGCATTGCATTTCGTTTTATCTTCTTAAATCCATATAATTTTGTCTCCCTTTCCCATATCTGAATATATACAGGTTCGTTTAATTTTTGCTATATATTTGATATGCATTTATACTTGCTCACACTTCTTCCACCTAACCACTGAGCATGTGGATAGTAGGTAAGGGCTCGTTTCAACTGAACCAGTGATCTCGAATTCGTGTTCTGAGTATGCAGTTATATTAAATACATGGAGGAGAGTTTTATTGTTCGTAGAGGTCCTACCCAATTCCTGTGGAGTATAACTATGGTCTTACACCAATCATTGCATCCTCATATAATTTCAAATACAAATGAAAATTTATTCAAAATTAATTACTATACATTATTCAAATGAAGTAACTAGTATAGATAATAGAAATAAAAGTAAATCCTTAAATTAGTTATATTAGCGTAATCAATATCGTATTTATAATTTGATGTTTTTATTGACAGATTAATCTTTCAGGGATATAAAGTGAATATATTCTTGATTTTATGTAAGACTAATGACACAAAACAACTAATTTGTTAATTGTTTTTGTATTTTTCAAGAATTAAATAATTTGATGGCAAAAATTTTAAAAACCAAGATAGTACGTAACATGATTTTATAAATTCAATTTAAGGATTTATCCATGATAATTAAATATAGTAGGAAATTAAAACATAAGTTGTGTCTTGTAGCCTGTGTATGTATAATATACAGGATATAGCTTAAACTAGAGAACCCATTCCTTTTGGGCAAGAGGTGATTAGCACAAAAAAAAAAAAAAAAAAATCCTGATTGTGCATGCGTTATCGTATCAATTAGCAAAGAGAGAAGTTGCGTATGTGAAGACAATTTGATTACATGCATATATGGTGGAAATAACAGCTAAAAAATGATTGATATTATTGAACTAAATGAAGAGTTTGCGTCGCAAAATTAAGAGCTAGCCCATATATGTGTCTATATCTTAAAAGGAAAACACATATGTGTATACAGTTAATTTCCTTTAAGTTCATTTTACGTTTTATTTCATACTAGGATATGGCTTTGTTTTGTCATTTTCATTTCATGATCACACTTCTATACTTCCGTGATTTATAAGTTAATATGTCAGTATTTTACCATACATATTTACTGCTTAATCAATGCAAATTTTTAGTTGTCTGTGAGTTGATATATTATGTTACTTCCATTACACAGATAAAAACAGTAAAACGGTTGATAATGGACTTTTGCTTTATTAGTTTGTCCTAACAAGAAATGATGATTTTACAAACTCACTAACTATATATATATATATCTTTGTAGTTTATGATGTTATTTACCAAACTATAGTAATTATTATTTTTAACTGTTTTCTAAAATTATTATAAACATGTTTGGTTTAGCGTTGAAATACACTAAAGTCATATTTGTTTATTTTAAAATTATACGCTATAAATATGTATTTAAATTAATGCGTGTGAGAGTAGGGATGTGCCAGAGCTATATTTGTATGTAATGTGGTTTTGGACTAGTAAATAAAAAAGACATAGTTATATAATTAATTAACTTGTAAAAATTAATTTATTTGAACACTTGAAGGATCTGGCTTTGGATCGAAGGTGACCTACGGCTCTGGATTCTTCCACATGAAGATAAAAGTACCGGGCAGGGACTCTGCAGGAGTTGTCACGGCTTACTATGTGAGTTCCAAATCCTTCCCCTTTTGATATTCAAGATCAAAACTTAATTTGTTCAAAAAATATAAAGTTAAATAGAAAAATAAATTAAATATAAAAGTTTCTTAGACTTTTTAAACTATGAAGCAACTCTCAAATACAATTATAGCTATAAGTAGAGTTGGCAAACCAGACTATTTGACCCGATCATATGCGAGTAGTAGGCTTTTTGTAGGTTGGACTAAAAAATTCGGTTAAAATTTGATTTTGTAAAATAAAAGCCCGAACCTGATCCTATATGGGTAAGAGGCTTATACGGATTGACCTAATTTAAACTCAATTTTTTTTTTTTTTGAAAATAAAGTTAATTTAAAATCACATATTAAAAATTATCTAACATATTAAAAAAATTATCAAATACTTCACAAAAAAGTCCATGGCATTTAAAATTGAATATGATATTCTTTCAAATGGTAATTAATAATTAATATTAAAATTAAAATGCATTATCTGAATTGTGTGAACTTCAGGAAGTAAAACCTTGCCTAATAAGAGGACCTATTTGTACTTGCAGAGAATTTCTCAATATCTTACCAGTATTATTTATCCCATTGGAATTATTTCCTATAACTTCGAGCTCAAATTTTTTGGATTAAAAGTATCGATAAAAATTTGGGCTCCAATTTTAATATCCAACCTGTAAAATATGGGAGAATGTCATGAAATATATATAGTGACCGTTTGACACAACTTATTTTTTATTTATAAGTCATTTAAAAGTGAAAGCAGCCAAACACACTTTTTAAGAAGCTCTTGAAATTTTAAAGCAGCTTTAATTTTACATTAATAAAGAGCTTTAGGAAAAAGTTAAATAATTTAGTTTTTGCGAAGCTTTTTTGCATGTATCCCACTTCGAATCCGTCTCTATCATTCATTTCATTGTTTCTGTTTTATATTATTTTATAAACAATCTCTTCTCTGATTCTCTGTGCTACAAACCTCAAGTGCCTACGTGATATTTGGAAAGCTAGCACTTGACCATTCCCATTATGACCACTAGGTATATTTTATATTTTAAAATACTCCTACTATATATTGATTTTTTATCTAGGAGATATTTATCAAACTTTATTAATAAAAATTATGATATTATTGATTTTTATTTAAAAATCTAGCTATCTTTATCTCTTTAATTTTTACTAGTTAGAAATATTTAGAATTTTATAATTAGATACCCTTTATGTTAATTTTAAAGAAAATAATATAATTTTAATAAAATATTTTACCAAATAACTTCTAATTTATAAATAACTTTTAAGTTTAAAAAAAAATCAAATTGCCAAACAATTTTTACTTTATTTTTAAAAGCTCTTATTTTTTACTTTAGTTTTATAACAGTTTATGAGCCAAAAATAAACTGGGTCAAACGAACCCATAGTATATATTCTATTGATTTTGAATATTATTTATTTTGACGGACGCGCGCATGCAGTTGACTTCTGAAGGAAGTGAGCATGATGAGCTAGACTTTGAATTCTTGGGCAACAGAGAAGGGAAGCCATACACATTACAGACCAATGTATATGTAAATGGTAAAGGGGATAGAGAGCAAAGACTTCACCTTTGGTTTGACCCCACAGCCAATTTCCACGACTACAAAATTCTTTGGAACCAACATCAGATTGTGTAAGAATAATAATTAATTGACATATATTTATTGTTAATTATAGTACTACTCACTAATTATAACATATATATTTGGGTTGGCAATAATTGGCATGCAGTTTTTTTGTGGACAATATACCAATAAGGGTATACAAGAACAAAAGCAATATTGGAGCGGGGTACCCAAGAAAGGGTATGCAAATAGAAGCAAGTTTGTGGAATGGGGAAAGTTGGGCAACAGATGGAGGAGAAGCCAAAATAAATTGGACTTATGCGCCGTTTAAAGCAGGGTTCCAAGGATTTGATGTTAGCGGTTGTCAAACTCAAAGCAGCTTAAATGATCAACATTGTTTGAATTCTGATCATAAGTATTGGTGGAACAGCCAAAAGTTTTGGCAATTGGATCCAACCCAACAAAGACAATATCAAAATGTGCAGCAAAAGTATATCAACTATGACTATTGTAAAGATAAGCAAAGGTATCCTATACCTCCCTTGGAATGCCCAAATTAAATTAGCTACACAATCAAATTAAATACCTACCTAACATGAACTACATATATAAGGCTAGCTACTATACCAATACCACCATGTAATTCAATTGCCATGTATGTTCATTACGACCCCTCTTGATAAAGAGGTGTCTGAGACTAAATAAGATTCCTCAATAAATTTATTTATGCTAAGTGTTGTTTACTGAAATTTGAAATGGAATCATAGTTGGGATCTCATACAAATTTTGGATCATTCTGGACGAAAAGTACTGTGAATGTAGCATGTGCAAAGCGTATTTAGTACTTCATATGGATTAAGTTTTGTGAGTAAATATAGAAAAAGATTAGTTTATAATATGTTTTAGAGATTTAACTATCATTGTATATAAAACTTTTAACATAAATTGCAGCTATACTTACACCATTAAATACTTTTCTTGGATATATAATTTTGTTTCAAAATCATTTTTTAGAATTAAATTTCCTATTATATATATATATATATAAAATTTATTTGGTTAATTGTATTCTTAATTATAGTTGTTCAATTTTAACAAGCTAGATATTAACCAATGAATTAGCTTGCTTTTTATAACTATATAGAGTACGTAAATTATAAGATTAAGATAAGTTAATGCTAATTACTTTAATTAGAAATTATGTCTACTTTAGCCCCTAAGTTAATTACTATCTTACCCTAAACTATTTATTTAAGATTATTATATTTTAACTGTGGTAGAAGACAATCATTGCTTAGGTTAATCTTCTAATCAACAAACCTCAATTCCTTCTCTTCTATTGACCAAACTCAAGCTTTTAAGTTCCAATTATAATACCATGATTAAATCTTTACCTAAGATATATAATATATACGGGCTTCAAGGTTTGCAAGGCTTCACATCACCCATTCCCTTGTTATTGTCATCTCTATACCAATCTTTTTATTTCAAAATTAAATTTGATGAACATGAAAACATCTACCCGCTAATCATACTGAACTTTTTAAGTTTTGAAATGTATGAAAATAGAATATCATTTTTCTGCTTGCATAATTTTCTCTAAAAAATTTTGAAATAAAAACAAGATCAACTTTTATATTTATAAAAACAGTGACTTATTTTTGTTTTTGGGCAAAGTGAAACTTAAAATTTTTAAAAAAATATTTCCAGTTTTTCACAAACAAAACAAATGGTATGGGCCCAAAATGGACTATTTTGGGCTTTACGAAGCCCAAAATCTCACCCCTCCCCCCGGAAAAATAAAAGAGAAGCTCTTGAACAATTCCGAAGACCTCGAGCTCGCACAGTGCAAGAGCGTTCATGGCGGAACCTCTGTAGTTTGTGTGAATAACAGTCACAACGAGTCACTACTACGTATTTCCAAAGGCAGAAAGCAACGATGGCTCTTGTTCCGAAAGCGACCCTAGCTCTCTCTCTTCTGCTCTTGCTTCCGATTCTGTCGTTGGCAACAGGAGAAGAAGAATTTTCGGAGGAGTTGCTGCTTAAGCCCTTGCCCGATCGCAAGGTTCTCGCACATTTTCACTTCCAAAACGAAGCTACTATCTCCGATGATTCCTTCGCCCGTCACCACCACCTCTTCCCCAAATCTATTTCTCAGCTGGTGTGTGCTTTTTCTTTCTTTCTTTTTTCAGATATTTCTTGAAATCTCTCACTGGCATTTAGATGATGTTGATATTGCTGTAGTAAAGGCTGCTTGTGATTCTCTTAAATTATAGTTTTTTTTTTTTTTTTTTTAAATTCGTTGTTTGATATGAAGATTGCAAACCTTATTCATTGTTTTGTATAAATTGTTAATTTGTCAATGGAATACAAGATCAGAGATTAAAATGAAGATATAAAGATAGTGCAGATTCCCTACCCTCCTAAATTCCACTCTAAAACCAAAGACTTATTCTTCTTCCCTTCCAATTATTTATGCGCTCTAGATCCCCCTCTCTTACTGATTATCTAATTAACTAACTACTTCAACTAACAAACTACAACTTCTAATACTATCAGTTACAGTTACAAACTATTATTTCTGTTACTAACTGATTCAAGGCTTCAAGCCCTGTTGAGGTATCTAACATATACTTCCTGAATTGATGAGTTCTGCATATAAATGATCTCTTGACGAAGAGAAGTAGATGTTTTTGCCATTCTTGACCTCACTTTCCCTGTTTAGTTATGAGTTATGACCAACAACATGTCATATCAGCTTTTCTACAAGCATCAATTTGCTTGCTAGATAATATCAAGTACAATTCATTTTTAAGATGTGATTGCAAATAAAAGATGGAACTGGCTAAAGCATGGGGAGATTACTCTAAACTGAATTCGCCATCTAAATTTTGTATTCTCAGTTCAGAGATGCATATTGTTTCAACCTTTCAATAAATGATTTGTTTTAGTAGCATTGCACATACACATTATGAAGGGGATGTAACCATGTGACTTTGACTAGATCTGGTTCATGTACAGAATGTAATAGTAAATTAATAATACAATAATTCTTTTCTATGCCATTGAGCTTTTCGTGGGGTACATTTTCTTGTATACCATTCTATCCCATGTAAAAAGAGTGTTGAGAAAGAACCAATTTGTGCTTCTAATATATATTCACATAAAAAACAAGAGCCTTTTTTCACTAAAAGGTTAATGAGGAAGTCCTTGACATCAAATACTAATGGACCCTCATAAATCTATGTTTTTGTTCTTGTTTTCCTTGCTTACGCTTTAGCCTATACTAGGCTTTTGTGCTTTTCCTTTGGACTGTAAAAGCATGTTTGTTTAATTTTGTTGCATTCTGACTGTGCGTAAACTTTTTTCCTTAGTATACTAAATAACATGTGGATTAGTGTTGGATGGATAGGTTAAGAAATACCATATCAAAGAAATGGAATTATCTTTCACACAAGGTCGGTGGAACTATGAAAGATGGGGTGGATTTGATCCAATGTCAAGCCGCAATGCAAAGCCTCCAGGAGTTGAATTGTGGGCTGTCTTTGATGTTCCTCTACACCAGGTTGATGCTTCTTGGAAAAATTTAACCCATTCTCTGTCAGGGCTCTTTTGTGCTTCAATCAACTTCCTAGAGTCTTCTACCTCTTACTTTGTGCCTAAATGGGCATTTCCACCAGCTTTAGACAATTTAAGATATGGTACTCTGCCACGTGAAGCTGTGTGCACTGAGAATCTAACACCCTGGTTGAAACTCCTTCCTTGTCGAGATAAAGCTGGACTCTCTACCTTAATGGATAGGCCATCTATTTACAGAAGCTTTTACCACTCTCAGCGATTGCACTTGACAGCATCCAGAGCTGCTGCAGATGGGTTAAATTCTGGAGTTATTTTAGAACAAACGCTTACAGTTGTGCTTCAGCCTAATATTCAGAGAGCTGGTATCAACTATCTCAGTGAAACAAATTTACAACCGAGCTGGTCTTTGAGTTCAATATTTGGAAGAAAAATCAATGGAAGATGTGTTCTTGCCAAGTCGAGCAATGTCTACCTTCAAGTTGAAAGTGGTCTAGTTGCTCAACTTGAGAATCTCCAGAAGAATACTGCTGTATATGCTGCTAATGACACAGACCCAGAAGATTTGAGAGGGAATCTTGGCTTTGAATTATCTGTTACTCCTTATAGGGTGCATAGAGAATTGGGAAAGAGCTCCTCAATTCTGTATGAATATCCAATCAAAGAGTACAAAGACACTGAACAATTTGATTTAGGCCTAACATGGAAGCATCCAGTTGTTTGGTCCAGCCCAAATGCACCTTTATATGCCAGTAGGTTTTTAATGGGAAGTGGAAATGAAAGAGGTACAATTGCAATATCCTTGAAATCAACAGAATTGACTCAGGGCTTTTTTGCAATAAGTAATCTTGAAGAGAGGTGCAAGTTGCAAGTTAATGTTCTCCAAATTGTGCCTTGGTATATTAAGGTATATTATCATACGTTACAGTTATTAGTTGATGAGAGGCCACAAGTCATCACAGATTTTGTTGAGAGAATGCATGTTTCGCCTTCTGAAGACAAAGTATCACCAGGGGTGATGGAGCTGGTTCTCAGATTTCCTTGTGAGATTAAGTCAGCTGTATTAAATATAGAGTTCGATAAGGTTTGCACAAATTTTTATTTTCATTTATATTTCTTTTTCTTCTGGATATTTACCACTTTTTGTTTGATTGACATCAAAGTCTTTAATGTTATCAGACAACCTCAGAGATCTTAATAAGAAGATCATAACATACTAAATCAATACGACTGCTGATGATATTATATGAAAGTAAAAGGACTCATGAAATATCAATTTGATATGCATATATATGACCCTCAGAACCCTAAAAGTAGGGTGAAAGTGACTCAAGCTGAGCTGAGCTAGGCTTAGCTCAAGCTCAGCTTGACAAGAATGACCTTAGCTCAAGTTTGGCTTGTTAAGAAAGTGAGCCCATTTTGGCACTCCCTATCCCCTTCCTTTTTCTACTATGTTAGCTCACTCCGAAATCCAAAACCTGTAAATTCTTACACAGGAGTTTAGTATGCAGCCTTGTCTAATGAACTTTTAACTTTTAAGTTGCACATAGTGGTGCACTAATTTCAGTTATCTTCCTGATTCCATTTTTAAAACTTTCTATAAAAGTAGCTACATTTCATTGGTTCCAATAATTACTTTGGTAGCATTTGACTCCTACTTTTTAAATTTTAGTTGCCACTTCTGGTTCAGCCGCCTTTTAAGATGGTTGTGACAATTGAATATAAAATAGAGGTTCTATGATTGATAGCTCTGACTTTAGATGGGGAAATGGTGTTATTCATTAATGGTAAATGGTAGACATAAGTTTATGAGCTTGTTCATATCAATTTCTCACAAAGCCCGTGCAAGTATTGTTATTTGAATCCACAGTTGGTGATTTTGTTACGCTTGGAAGTTGGAACATTTTTATTTAAACATATAATATATTGCATTGCTCTAAAACCTTAAAAATAAAGCCATGGAAGTTAAGTTTCACAGTATCTTCCATAGATAAAGTTGGCTTTTGACATGGAAGTTATGTTCACTAGAGACCCTTTTTGGATGGATGATTAGTTTCATTTTCAGATAAAGTTGGCTTTTGACATGCTTTTTGTTGGTCTGCATAGGGCTTCTTGCACATTGATGAATACCCTCCAGATGCTAATCAAGGATTTGACATTCCATCAGCAATAATAAGCTTTCCTGACTATCATGCTAGTTTGCAATTTTCTGATAACTCTATAAGCAAGTCACCGATGTTGTCTAAATTACAGGTTATTAGTATCTCCACTCTTTTTTGGCTCATAACTCTGGTACATATAAGATTCCTCTGTCATACCTAACCATCTGGATCTTTAATGCAGGAAAAGAGTCCTGTTCTCTCTTATACAGAAGTTTTACTCGTACCGTTGACAACTCCTGATTTCAGTATGCCTTACAATGTCATCACAATTACATGCACAGTATTTGCATTATATTTTGGATCTTTGCTAAATGTACTTCGAAGACGTGTTGCAGAGGAGGAAAGACTTTTGAAAAACAAAGGTAAACTCTAAACTCTTGTAATGTCTGCATCGTGGGACACAAGCAATTCATTTTTGTATAGCAATGAGTAATCCTGAGGTAGTGTTTAGAAGATATATTAGAATAGGACATAACATAACATGAGTTCTATTTTATGTTTGGAGCTTATTTAAAATAGAGCAGAACTACATAAAGGTTTATAAAAGAATTATATTTTAGTGGGTAGAACAAAAAATAAGCAGAATCCTTTTCCATTCCATGCTGTCCAAGTTCCAAACATTATAAGAATGGTACTTTTGTAATTAATAATGCTTCCTCACCTTAATACCTAAAAAATGAAAGCATCATCACCTTCTAAGATTCACTTTGTTCTCTCTTTAGGTTAGTTTTCCAGATTATTGCCTGATACCTCCAATGATATTTATGATTGTATGCACTTGGCACAAGCTAGACATGCAAATTTAGTAGCAAATTAAAAAATAAGTTGTTCTGATAGACTGTAATCTACACGAGCTTTTTGGTGATGGTGAACCATGAATATATTGTTGCAGTTATATATATTATTAAGTTTGGCTTTAATCTAAACTTTGATATGCAAGAGTGACATGTACTTCATATATCGTACATCCCACTGTTTATAGGACTAGTGTTACATCTTTCTGCCCCCGCCCTTCCTCTCATTTTTCTGTTCTAGTATTCTTACTCAGTTTCTAATGTCTTGTATTTTTCTGCTTGTAGATGCAAACAAAGTTGCGTTCCTTCGTCGAGTACTAACTAAATTGTCTGCCAAGATTAGAGGGAGATCATCAGAGTCCACTCAACCACAATCATCATCATCATCATCAAAATCCTTCATTAGTCCAAAATTGATTCTTAGAGTACTACTGGTTGCGGGAATTGCTGTTGCATGGCAATACTACTCACAATGATACCATCCAACTAGGTAGTTTTAGGTGTACGATATTCTGATTGCATATAATTTATGTACAATACGAGCTTTACTTCCACTGCCCAATGTGCTTGCATTCATGTCTGTTTTTAATTGATCAGAACAATACATGATTACATTTAACGCATGTACTACAACAAATTGGTTATAAACAAATTTTTGTCCATCTGATTTTGATTATTATTAATAGAAATTACAATACTTTTGTCTCAATTCCCCATATACTCTTGTGTTGCTATTTAAACACATGATTAACTCCCCATATTACTTTAAGTTCATGGAACTTCTTTGAGTGGTTGCGCTCCCCATTTATTCTCAATTCCCCAAGAAATTTGTTTCCTAGCACATGAAAGTGCAGTTTTACTCACTCTATCCTCTGCGACAGACTAAAAAATATATTACCTCTATTTTCACAGTATATCACACAGATCAACGTATTTACAGCAATTATTTACCAAAATGAAATGAAAAGATAAACTAAAATCAAAAGGTTAAATAGTGCACAAATGAAAGGTTACAAGCACTATACATTTTTTTTAACTGAGATAGACAGAAAGAGAGATTTTATCTAATCCTCTTGTAATTAGCTGCTACAATTGACTCGTCCTCTCTTATTCGCTTCAGATTCTTACTGGTGTAACTGCATGTAAACTGGCTGCGTGAAATGCTGCCAGAGAGGTCATCGACTTTATCTCGAATATCTGTGAAGAGATCATCATATTTGTCAATGTTGAGGAAGTTGGGGACAAAAATAAGAGATTGTTCTTGAGTTGACTAAGTTTCCAATAACCATAAGCAAGGGTGAGGAATACTGGATATAGAAAAATATAAAAAGCACAGAAGAAGAACATGACGAAAGAAGGGCTAAGATAAGAACATGCCTGACTTGTTCTCTTTCACTTTTAACTTCTTGAATATGTTGACATCTTCCAATAGTTGTTTTCTCTTGCAGCTTAGGCCATTTAGAATCTCGCCTTTTGAAAAGAATATAGAAAAAGAAATTTTAGTTAAAAAGAAACACAACAGAAGTGCACCAAAATGATGACTGCAAAATTGCAAAATATTTCTTGAACTTTTTTTAAATGTTTACAAACTCACAGGTGTAGCTCCAGAATACAAGCTTGATGACACAGCACACAATCTTATTATTGTAATCATAAAATAGAATCATGTCTGCTTTATATTTTGCCAATGATTCTAGAAGGAAGCATGTATTCAATTACCAATTATATACTTTTTACAAATAACTAAAAAGAATATACCTGAATTGCTCTCTCTCAACTTTTTATTCTTGAGCAAGTTGATAGCTTCCAGTTCAGTCCCTCTACTGCTACCAGCATTGTCACCTTCCATCACCTTGCCAATCCCATTTTGAAAACCTTGAGAGTCATGTCCTCCTGCATAATCACAACTCAATCAAGATAAGCAAAATTCACATTCACAATACCAAACAAGGAGCACATCTTATTTGAACATACAGATTGTAGAGAGAAAAGAAGATTATATGTTGATATATACCAATCAAGATTATATGTTGATACCAAACAAGGAGCACATCTTATTTAAATTTTCTCAGCAACCATGCAACACTATATAAAGAACTGAACCAAGGAAGGGGACTTCAATTTCAATTATAAAGAAAAACAAAAACCAATAGAAAGATCCTTTTTTTTAACAAGAAAAGGTAAAGAGACATACGTTTGTTCCCAACTTTGCAGAGCTTGCCAGTGACGACAAGAGCATCACGGTTGTGTTTCCCAGTGGACAACCCTTTAGCAGAGAAGAAAGAGAGCAGAGACTTCCAAGTCACAGAGGAAGAGATAAGGTCTACCCCTCTACTGATAAAGTGACCATTCAGCCTCAACGTTGATGGGTCGAGCCCAAATGCTCTAGCTATGGAGCCAAGGTCGATTTTTTGTTCATCCCAAGCAACAAGTTGAGCCACCTTTGAGAGTGAAGGGCATAGCAGTTTTATCTCTCTTGGTTTGTTCCTTGACATGTCACTCTCTCTTTAACACCAAACAATCTCAGCGTGTTGATCTCTCTCACTCACTCTCTCTATATGAACAAGCATAAGGTTCAGCTTGTTTATGGTGTCTCACTGATCATGGTGTGTGTCTCATTTGGTTTTCAACTATAAGAAGCCAATGTTTTCTGGAAGTGTCTACACAACACAACGCAACCAAGTAGGTCCGCATGGATGTTTGGGTCGGGTTACCCGGATCGGGCCTCCTCTATTCCAAATTTCCAATTCCCACTTTCCCACCTACTAACCGGTGCATGTTAATATCTTAAAATTTATTCTTTACGTCATAAAAATATTTATATAATTATGGGATATATGTTGATTAAAATTTCAAATTTAAATAAATATAAAAATTCTAGTCAAAAACATATAATATAAATTATTAAAATATTTTTTAGCAATAAAATGAAATGTTGGAATAAAAATGTGAAATATCTCTATCTTTTATAATTTAATTCATATTTAGTATCTTTAAAATATTTTTCACTAATTAAATTATTATTTATTTTTTATATTTCATAAAATTATCTCCTTTTCATCTTACAACCAATCTATGCTCTTCTTTTCTGATCTATTCTAACGGTTGAAAAAATTATTTAAAAGAAAAAGAGTCATTTTCCATTTGATCATGATATATTAAAATAAAATAAAAAGTTTTAGCTAACTATATGAATTTTTTGCTAAATGATGTATATGGAATTTTGATTAAAAAATAGTATTTATAAATACAACATTATTTGGTTGAAAAAATAACAAAAACATTTGATATCCTTATAGCAAACATAAAAATGAAACAATTTTTTGTCTATATAAATGCAATGTCCTCTAAAGTTTAAACCATATAAAATCCTTTGCATGTAAATTCAAACATAACTTAATTTACACTTAATAAGAAAATTTATTTCTTGATATCATCTAAAAAGTACTCCATCCGGACTCATT
The DNA here is from genome assembly GCA_026901365.1 of Sesbania bispinosa. Classification (NCBI taxonomy): domain Eukaryota; kingdom Viridiplantae; phylum Streptophyta; class Magnoliopsida; order Fabales; family Fabaceae; genus Sesbania; species Sesbania bispinosa. Next base: position 1,952,595 of record QLOH01000066.1, on the reverse strand, counting down.
TATAAGCAAAAATAATCATATTCACACTTATTAAGAAAGTTAGTTAGACTCATTTAATTTTCTTGATTTCATCTAAAAAGTTATTGTATTGCCTAAATTATCTTACATTCAACTTTATTGAAACTTGTTTTAAGTTGACATACTCTCTTTCTATTGGCACATGATGCATTAAATAAAGTGGTTTGAAAATAAAATATGAATGAAATAAAGGGTAATTTGGGATGATATCATTTAATAGGGTGAAATTAGTTAGCTTTTGCTTATATTTTGGTCTACCATAGGTGGGTGTTTTTTTGCTTATAATTGAGTCCAGAGGGAGTAATTGCATTGCACAAGTTTCTCTATATTTAATTTTATTGAAATTTGTTTCGGGTGGACATACTTTCTTTCTATTTACACATGATTCATTAAATAGAGTGGTTGAAAAATAAAATCTGAATTAAATAGAGGGTATTTTGGAATGATCTCATTAAATAAGGTGAAATTAGTTAAGATTTGCTTATATTTTACTCCATCATATGTGAGTATTTTTTTTCTTATATTTAAGTAGAGTATATAATTTATACAACTTTGTATAACAAACTTTTTTTTGTCTATCTCTCCTTATCATATCACACTTCTTATATTTTTATCTCTTTTTTGGTTATACAAATTTATTGTATACTTGGCTAGTCAAGATTAAATGTTATTTGGCCTTTGTTTTATAAAATAAGCTAGCTGATAATTGAAAAAAAAATTTAACTGAAAGATGAAAAACTAGATGGAGTTTAAACTCTCTAGTAAAGGAAATTTCCAGTAATTGGAGAGGAACTAGACTCAATTAGATGATAGTTGAAAAGCTATTTTTTACCAAAAAGTTGAAAGTTAATAAACTAACTTATTGAATTAAAAGTTTTTGGTGATAAATCCACAATATTAGTGGATTTATAGGTTAATATTAGGCAATTTTAGTCATTTGGGTTATTAAAGTAGGTGAAAAATTAATTAAAAATATTTGGGAATATATATTTGTGTTATTTTAGGTGGTAGTAGTTAAATTTGAGTAAATATGTTTTAATTGGTTATTAAATTTGTGTTTTTGTAGGTATTTGATTAAGTGAAGCAAAAGGATGAAAGGGAAATGCCTTTAGATGAGCTTGTGGGGACAAAAAAGTAGATTTGTGAGCACATTAGAGAGTTAAATTGTATAATTGCATTATGTCATATGCGCGTGGTCACACAGAAAGCTGCACGTGGAGACATGAGTACACCAGAAAGTTTTACAAATTCTGCTATATGCGTGTGGAGACGTCCAAAGTTGTTGTGTCCCCCACATGTGCTGACAGTATATAAATAGGCTTTTTTACCCTTTTAAAAAGGGACTTTTAGGATTCTTTCTCATGCATTAGAGTTGGGGAAACATAGAATTGTCTCCTTTGGAGATTGGGGTTTCAAATCTAATGGATTCCACTTTAGAGTTTGCTTCTCTTTTCTCTGTTTTCTTTTCTATTGTCATGAATTTCTAAATCTCTTAAGTTAGGGATTGGGGAATCCTAATTCAAACCCTATGTGGATTTCTTTTGTTATTTCAATTTAGTGAGTTTTGATTTAATTCCATTGTTTTCTTCTACTCGTAATGCTTCAATTAATTTGACCACTCAATTGTATGAACTTAGATAGAGTGATTCTCACTATTGGAAAATTGGGGAGGAACTTGGAATTGAAGTAAACAACACAATTGGCTCATTACCTGGGGATATGAGTCAGAGACTGTGTAATCTTTATCAATTCTTGATCTTAATCCAATTCTTTCTCAGATTCACCTAAGGAATTGGGGCTTTTGAGTTAGGATTAGGGTTAAACCACCAAGGAATTGGGATTTAACTATAATTGTGAATTGGATCATGAATTGAATCATAACCACTGAATTGAATATGCTATTGAATTCCATAGAGGGAGAATTAAGAGGAACCAACCCCTAATCGCTTTTGATATTGATTTCACAATCTTTGTTTTTTTTTCTTACATTCTAAACATCTTGATTTAAAGTTCATAGTTTTATTTTTATTCTTGTTACATTTGTGATTCTTTTATTCAACTAATCAAATTCTCCACGATTTGGTATTTAAATTTCCCAATCCCTATGGTGACGATGCTCTACTTATCACTTGTCTACTTGATACGATTGGTACACTTGTCAAATCCTCATCATTTGGTAAATTTGTTGTTAAAGTAATTGATAAATATAAAATAACATAAAAGAAAATATTTATGTTATTTTTTATATAATTTTTTATTTTATAGAAACAAATAAATATTACAAATTGAGGGAGCAATTTCCTAAGTAACCAATTAAAATCCTTATTGATTACAAGCTCACATTGTGCCTGCAAGAACCATTAGTGTGAAGAGAAGGTTATAGAGGGGAAAAGGTGGTGTTACCTCCAACTGTGAACTCATGTTCCATGGATGCAAAAGCTACTCCCAATAGCATTGTGACTAACTCACGTATGGGTTCCACAATTGTGCTTCTCCCAAAATTGCCAAACATGTTGGTTTAAGACAAAATCAAGTTTGACTCGGTCCATATTTATAATTATTGGTTCACAATTTACAATCAAACAACCACTCAATTTTAAAATGATGTTCATGAAACAAAAAAAAAAAATTATGATTGTAGTTTTTAATTTTAAATATTTCATCTTTTATGTTGATTTTCATCGTCACTCAACACCTTCCACCATCGTTACCACCACTCAACAATCTTCATTATTATTACTGCTCAACATCATTTACCATTAAAACAAATGCAATTAGGGTAATTTATTTCACCAAATAACAAGATTCATAAATATAAAAATGTTACTATATAGTACACAAGAATTTTGTTAGTTTAATTTCAAGTTTCAAAAACAGATAAAAAATAGAAACAAATATAAAAAAGTAGAACAATATTTGAAATAAATTATCCTTAACATAATTTTATATCATTCAACTTAACTTTTATAAAATACCTATGTAATACATAAGATGTTTATTAATTTTTAAATTTAATGTGAAAGAAAATATAGGAATAAATGTATAAAAAAAAATACATGACACAGGTAAAATACCTATATAGTATTAATGTGTTTTTAATCTTATAATTTAGTTCTATTACCATTAAAATAACTTTTAGGAAGTAAATTAATTTTTTTAATTGTTTTTTTATGTTTCAATAAAATACCTATACGATACACATAAGACTTGTTAATTTAATTTTAAAATTCTATGATAAAGCAAGGAAATAAAAAATCTTTTTCAGTTAAATATTGGTACAAAATTATGAATTGTCAGCATTATTCATTGTGGCAACTTGAGTAGAATTAATTAATCGAGTTGATTGAAGCTACTTGAACATACTGTTTCCTCTCCAAGATCTTGAAAAGTATATGCAAGTAGTTGTCTAGTTAGTTATCTTCAGAAAGGGGATCTTCAATTGAGTGCATGGCATAAAGTTCTTTTCTTTGCAAACAAGCAAACCAAAAGGGAAGAATCAGAATGAGAACGTTGAAGGCTAAAGAAAGGAAAGTCACAAAACCCAGAATTTGATTGTAGGTTTCTCAAATTTCTCCTGTACTGGAAACACTAGAAGAATCTTCTTCTCAATCTTTCTAGTTGCTTGCATGGTGGGTCTTCCTTCAACTCACTGGAAGAGTTGTAAACAGATTTAATTTATACCCTGCATTTCAGAGCTACCTTGTATTTTCTCCAACACCCTGCCATTTGAAAACGGTATTTCAAGTTTTAAACTTTAATTCCACATTTTATTTTCATTTAAATTCTTAATCTCACAAAGCAGAGTTTAGCTTGCAAGTTTCTTTTACTCATGCTTTTGAATCCTTCATCTGCCATTGTTAAGTTCTTTCACACCTTGTTCATTAAAAATATATTAATTAATTTAAACTGACCTATTGAGAAGTTGGCTTTTGATGAGGTTAGATTGTCTCATTTGGCCCATAATAAGGCTTTGTTGTTGCTGTATTGTGGCATGGTTTTAAACCACAATACATGGCTTGAGAGATCATCACAACCACATTACAACCACAACTGTGGCTGCATTAGCCACATTTACCTGCAATTATTAATTGCAATGCAACTGCAACTGTAACCATAGTTTAAAACCATGGATCTTGGTTTTTGTTCTCTTTTTCTAGAATAAATATATTTTGAGTAGTGAATATGTTGTGTTCTTACTTATTCAATACACTTGTAATGTAACATGTATTACTCATAATCTTTGCATCATTATGAGTATGGGAAACAACCTATTATATCCACTGTTGGAATTTTCAAGAAGGGATGATGTGTTTTTCTGTATTTGGTGTAGACTTGTAGTCTATCATTTTATATTATAGAAATGGCTGTTCCAAAAGTGAACGAAAAGTTGCTTGAAGACCTTGAAGGAATGGGATTTCCACAGGCACGGGCAACCAGAGCACTTTATTATTCTGGTCAGTTGATTTATTATATAAATTAAAATCTGTATACATGAAATTTAAGTACACTGTTTAAGGTGGTTTGGTTGGTTAACTTAGTTTAGAATGTGCCTTGTTAAATGGATTAGTTTTATAGGTTGTTTTCATTTTTAGGCACATGTTTGGAAGTGAAACTAGAAGTTCATCAATCTTAAGCTTCATTTTAACTCATGTAGACAATTGCAACAGTGCACTATGTTACTTCGTTTTAGGCTTGCTCTTCCAACTGCACAGGCACTAATGCTTTGATTAAAGATGACAACCAATTTTCAGCTCTCTATTGACAAATTGGTTTCCTCATTTGAAAGCCTATGAATTGTGATTTAGGCCATAAATGTCTGTCTTGGTCCGAATGAATATAAAAGATAAGAAAACTGTATGTTAGACAAAATCATCTTTCACTTTTGCATACAGCAATACAACTGAAAAGAAATTGGATGATAGGAAAGAACATGCCTTAAGTAGGACTCTGGCAGTTAGTTTTAAAGGCTTCTTAAAAGGTGAGTTAGAATAGAACAATAGTAGAGTTTGTTAATAATTTTTCTTATTGTGACTTTATAGTGTTAGTTTTATAGTTTTAATTTTTAAATTTAATGTTAACATGATAAAATGTACATAACACTGTGTATTTGTATCATGTAACTTTAAATGTTCTTCATTTCAATGCAATACAGTTCTTCTCATTGAGCTGCATAAAACTTTATACAGAGACAAATCAAAATTGTGGTTATCATAGAAAAATGGTGAGCAGAAAAAAAAAGAATTCCTAATATGAGTAAGACTACTTTATGGTTTATGAGTAAATAAATCATGGCTTGGAATAAAAAAAAAAAAATTCTATCAGTCCTGAAGTGTGCTTCTTGAGCATTATAGTTTTCACTTATGTTTTTGGGCTTTGGTTTTTTTATGTCATGTACATATTTCCTTAAACATGATGTTTTGCTTCACTAGGAAATACCAGCTTAGAGGATGCTATAAATTGGATGATTGATCATGAGAATGACACTGATATTGATGAGATGCCGTTGGTATGATATCATACCCTAGTTTTTCTATTTCATATAATTTCTTTAGGGTATTTACTGTTTAATTTCTCACCAAATGTATATTAATCTCCTCCTCACGTGTACTCAGAAATGGTTAGGATTTGATATAATGCTTGGCTGTGCAATAAAATTTCATTAGGAAATGAAGATGTTTTGTGTGTTTGTAATAAGAACATATATAGACATTGCTTAAAATTCCGGTTACATTTAGTCATAACTCTTAGAGTCAGGGGTTACTACTATATAAACTAAGATCCAGGAAAAAATGGATGCATGTTAGAAATCTCACAGAAATGGTTCCTTTCCAGAATCAAAAGTCACCAGCACATTTTAAAAGATACAGATGTAATTCCATGACCTGCCTGTAGTAGATTGTTTAGCCCTTTCAAAGATTTTGGTATTTGTTTCTGTAGAGAATTTTTTGGAGGTTGCACTGCTGATGAAATATTATTCTGTGTTCTAGTTAATGATGTCAAGAAAGGGGAATTCAAGTAACTAGATAATGGCCCAGTTTAGATACACTTCTGCAGGAGAACTTCTAGAAGAAAAAATTAGAATGAATCAAAGAGGTTAAATGAATTTAACGTCTCCATAAGTTGAAATTGGTTACTTATGTAGAAGTTAAATGGGAGAGCTTTTGGAGAAGGTGGACTACAAAAACTAATTTCAACTTATGGAAAAGTTAAATTCATTTAAATTCTTTAATTCATCCTATTTTTTTCACCTAGAAGTTCTTTTTGCAGAAGTGCATCCAAACTGTCCCAATATAGCACATGTGAAATGATTAATGATGTCAAGAAAGGGGAAGTTTATCTAAGGTTGAGATTGGTAATCATGGCATGCTGGGATATATGAATCAGTTGACATGCAGGGATCATGTATGTAGCCAGGGAACAGATTTGGGCACATTACAGTCAGAAAATTCATCATTATTTAATGCTTGAAATGGATCCAATATTTTGGATTATGACTCCTGGTTCTTTCCAATAAAGAAGAAAATTAACATTCCTTCATATCTAGTAACAAGGTATCAGAATGCCAGGAAAACTTTACCTAATGTATTGATACAAAGAAGGAAGAGAAAAAGAAAAGAAAAGAAGGATTTATTTGCATGGTATGTGGATGAGATTTATGGTCTCTTTATCATGTTGCATCAAACGAATAAAATATCATATGAGACTACTATCATTTTAGAATTTGAGCAGCAATGATTTTCTTGAGGTGGAGAATTGGAGGTCCATGTTACCATTGAGATGGCATTTCTGATTGTAAAATACCTTGTCAAAAGGTCATAAAATAGAATCCAATTGGATTGACCAAAAAAATCCCAGGGGAAATGGTGTCATGAGTGTTACAAAGATATCCTTTTCATACAAACTTGTGAATTGCAACACATAGCCTGGTTGTTGTTGGCTAAAGTGGTGCAGATACAGGGAGTATATAAGAAAAAGCAAGTGATAGTCTGATAGGCCAGAGAGTAAGTAGTTAGATTACTTGGTTAGAATATTATGTTTGGGCAGTTAAAGTTGTTAGTGATATAGAATTCGACAATTCACTTAAGTAGGATGAGAGGGTAGAAGATGGAGCATTCTGATTTGTTGTTGTCTGGGAATTGAGCATTAGCTCAGTTGAAGAAGGGGGAATTCCTTGGAATGAAATTTTTTTCCTTAGGTGTCTCTATTGTAATTCAATACACACTTCAAAAGTATTCTTTCTCTTTTCCTTTCTCTCCCCAGAAACTCAGAATCTGTTTATGGGCTCTATCAGCAAGACAGATGAAAGCATAAATGGGAGGAGATCTTGTTGAAAAGGTCTGCCGTTGTTGATACCATTTTATTAATATGGAACTAAGAATGTTAGGATTCTCAAGAAGTTAAGCATTCTGTTGTCACATATTTGATTTCTCTTTTTGTTCATTTCTTTTTATAGGACTTCGCTTGTATTATTTGTAATATCACTTCCAAAGGATGATTCAAGAAGCAGCATGTTGTGACTCATAAGAAGCATGAGTCATTATATAGTGTGACCCATTAATCTTTTCTCTTAATTCTTTTTCTTCTTGTCCTCACTCATTGTTGAAAGGTTACGGAGCTAGATCACAGTTTAAATTGTGTTCTACAACTGCAATTGCGACCACTATATAGTGTGGTTTAAGAGGTCTTTGAAACTGCATTGCAGCGGCAATGTTATGGCCAAATTGGCCACATATATAGTTTTACATTATGTCTCAATGGTGTACATTTGAACAGGTAGATGTAGACATTGATATTGAGTCCTCTCAATCATTCCCTATCACAGAAGAAATGAGAATCAAAGCACAGAATTTAAGGTTTTGTGGCCTTTCTCTCTATTTTCATAGCATTTGTTAATTTTTGTTTTATGCAAGCAGAAGCAGTTGTTTCTTTTCGACATGTTAACATTGGCAAATTATTGATTATTGACAACTATAGATAATTAATATTTTGTATGATGCTTTAATTTGATTTAATAATGGAAAGTTTCCAACAAACATTTCCTCGTTTCTTCTGATTGATTCCTATTTTCACTAATATTTCAATGTTGCAGGGAACAAGAGCGTAAGAGGAAAGAGAATGAAGAAAAAATATTGGAGAGAGAAAGAGAGAAGGTACATTAATTTAATGATTTCTTCATGTATAATAATTGCTTTTCTCATTTTTGTTTCTCCCCCATACAATGCATCTTTGGATTACAAATGATAAATAATTTTTGCTTAGGTAATATTTGTGTGCGTGAGCTAACTGTATCTTAGAGTTTTTAGGGTTGGTTTTCTTTAATCACAAAGGTAGTTGAGATTTTCATTAGTTCTGGTTTTTTCTCTAGCAGTTAGCCCTTAGACATGCCAGCATCATTTTTTATAATATTTTTATTGCTATGATTTCAGAAGAGGATTCAAGCAGGTAAGAAACTTCTTGAGGTTAAGCGAATTGCCGAAGAAAATGAAAGAAAACGGTATCTTAATGTTCAGTAGTTGCTTCTTTTCTATTTTTGTAACAAAATTAGTTATTCCAACTTACATATGCAGTATCCTATTTTCAGGAATATATCCTTGAGAAAAGCAGAAAAAGAAGAAGAGAGAAGGGCTAGGGAAACTGTTCTCCAAAAACTAGAGCAGGATAAGGTATAGAACTAATTTTCTAAATATTGACTTTAAGGATTTGGATCACCACTTTTGATCTAAGGTATTGTGTTCGAAAAATTTCTTTTTCATAATTATTTAAAGCCTCTGCTGCATTCCCTTAATGGCACTGTATCAATCTGTGGAAGCTAAAATTTGTTTCCATTGTGTCAATTTTACATAGTAATTCATAATGTTGTTTGAAATACATAATAGAAAGGGCAGTACCTTGTACTGAATTCTGGATTATTGTATAAATATCAATTCCAAGGGACTATAAAATAAATAATAGATGGACAAACAAGTAAATCTTCTTTGTCTATTTCTGTTATTTCCTGATATATACATTCGAATGCCAATGTGATGTCTTGATGTCCTGTTGTGAAATAAATTTCGGTGATTGAAGTACAGGGGGTAAAAAAGAAAAAAAAATGAGTGTTATACTGAAAGGTGGCTATGACAAATTCAGCAATTTGTCTAATGATTTTGGGGACTGGCCACCAGTTTTCAGAAATGGATTTTGTGATATTCCTTAAAAAGAAGAAATGATAGCAGTTTGGTAGTTGATGGTGAATATGACAAGGGAATATGTGGCTCAAGCTTGCACAAAAGTTTACTTTTTTGTTCATTGTTTTGGCAAGCAATAACTTTTGGAGACTATATTTCAGCAGAACATTTTGTTCATTTGACCCAAATTCCTATCTTGATAACCAGTTAGTTTCCTATCATGTATTGAAATTCATATCAAAATATGAATTTTTTTTACTTTTTAGTAAGATATTAATGATAGGAAAGTCCTTATTATGAGAGTTTGCATGTCAGGTAAGTCCTTGTAGGTTTTAAATACACAGTCAAATAATTGTTTAAATTACGAGAATGAGGGAGAAGAAAATGTAAGTAATATTGGCGGGGAGGGGGGGTTTGAAACTTTCCCCTCTCTAAGTTGTTAATATGGGAGAGAATTTGTAGCTATTCTGTTCAAGGGTTGTGGGAGAATGTTTACAACTTCATTTGTGCAAAAGTTGTATTGTGATGTTTTTTACTGTGGATTTGATCACTTCTCATCCGTAGATTTAAGCATGTTGTGTTGAACCCCATTCAAGTTTTTATGTAAAAGTGACAAACAATAAAGGGAGTTTTTCAATTAAAAATGTATACTACATCCCCTCAACACGTGCTTTGATAAATAAATGTATCCTACCCCCTGGGGGGGGGGGGGGTGTTCAACCACTGTAGAAAGTAGCATGTTTAGTGTCCAAGTTGCATTTTCCTTGAAGTAACATGATTTCTCATTGGAATAGTCTTCTCCTAAGTTTTTAATATGCAATGAAAGAACTAGCCTCTAGAAAACTTCAAGAAGATTTTTATTTAAGTGCACCTATTATGACATAATCCCTTTGATCTATATTCTGTGATAAGATGGAAAATGTTAGGATACCAAATGAAGGACCAGAGAGTTTAATAGAAAGAAACCAAGAGAACAAAATGAAATTACTTAGAGTAGTATTCAGTTCAAAAGAGACTACACTGTCCATTGCCTGTGGCTCCTGAGAGGAAGATAGTCCTCTGTCACTCCACTCAAAAGAAAGAAACAATGAATAGACCCCCTCCTCTCTCACTCTTTCTCCCCTATATGGTTAATATTCTCCCTATCCTAACAGAACAGAACCATAACAAATAGCTAATACTCTATCATCTGCCACCTCATCCACTACCCCCATTACTAGCTAATTCATCCACCAACCCTTTATTTCCATTCCTAGAATAAACTCCTCTAATTCTAAGATTTTCTCCTTTTCTACAGCCCTGGCCCCATGAACAAAGCTATAATTACACCATTATTTGGTGACATACTTTCAGAATAGTTTTTCTGAACAGCTGGCTGGGGAGGTTATATAATCACAGCAGTCACCTTCAATACTTTGCAGTCAATATTCCTCTAAGTATATCCACATTGGCACTCCTGAATGTTAAAACGTCTCCACTTTTTTATATCTTTACAGTTAAATAGAAGGTCTAAACTTGGATTGCCTTTAGAAGGCCAAGCAACTGTGAGATCATCCACTACTGCAGTAAAGCAAGAAAAGGTATGATTAAGATCTATCTTATTTTACATTAAATTGATAGTTTTTTTTATTTTCCAATCTGATAACTTTGTTTCAGCTTCCTTTTTACCCTGTTGTTGCAGAACATAAGTTATCTAACATTCAGACACTTTTTACTTTAATGGAAATTGCAGAATTTGAAGTCTGTTTATACAACTGCAAAAGTAGAGCATTTGAGACAATGTCTGAGGTCTCTCAAGCGTAACCACCAGGTGAAAACACTTGTATCTTCTTTCCTTTTAACATATTTTACTGGACTTCGATCTAACATAGGAATTGTGAAGTCAATTCTGTTAGATGGATCTAGGCTCATGTGCATCAATCTATATAACAAAGAATGACTACACTCAAACCTAACTCTTGGAAAAGTGGTCTTTGTGTAAGTTTTGTAAGTCAGTGCATTTGATCATAATACATGAGAATTGACAAGTAGTCAACACATCCTGAAAAGTCTACTAGGAAGTCAAATAACATGTTGTATTTTCCTTCCCAAATTAACTGAATGCATGCCTTACTGTAGATTTTGATAGAGATGTTACTATAAATAGCCTTCCTTTGTTTTTTCTTCAAATGTTTATTTTATCAATTTTCAAATTTTGTATAGGGTGAGAATGCCAGAGTCAGAAAGGCCTTTGAGACACTTCTAGTGTATGTTGGAAATGTTGCCAAGAATCCCAAGGAGGAAAAGTACAGGAAGATCAGATTGAGCAACCCATTATTCCAGGTAAGACATATTTTTCCAAGACAAAAACAAATATGGAGTGGTAGGTTCATTGTGTGTAATCATGCATATTAAGCAACAATTTTATTTACGATAGTGAAAGTTGCTGGGTAGACTAGTCACATTTTTAAAATCCGTTGGGTTACAGAACTTGTCTAACAGCAAAGTCTTTCACTTGGTGAACATGAACCTTGTAGGATTCATTGTCCAGCATTGGAGTCAATAATTGGTGTTTGGAAATTTTATTTCCATCTTTTAGTCGCTATAATCTTTTGAGAAATGCACCAATTCATTGAGGCGAGGACATCAGAAATATTTTAGTTGGATACTTTACAAGCCAGTTTTATTGTACTTCTCATGCTAAAATTATGTTAGCATAAAAAAAATTCATAAAACATAATAAATATATAATTCAATTTCAAAAATTCAAACTAAGAACATACATCTTAGACATGACTTTATAAAACTAGTGTATTGTTTCAATTGGATGAAAAAAAAAATATGCAGCGAACATTTAAGGCCACAAATATGTGACAATCTAAAGATGGAAAAAAAAAAAAAAAGTCATGCACTGAAATGAACTTAAGATATAATAAAATCGTGCAATGAAATGGACTTAGGCAGTGAATAAAATGTTGTTTTAATATTGACACTTGTGCAGAAAATAGAAGATGAAAAGTGTCATGGTTCTCGTGTCAAAGAAATTGAGGAGTTGCTTATTTAAATAAAGGGTACAAGCCATATGAAAACTTCCTAAGTTGTATCAATAAGTGTCCCAACCGTATCAAAATTAGATACTTTTTTTTTAAATTACTTGGGTTCTTTACAAATAAGTATCAGTGAAGTATTTATTCAATATGATGAGACAATGCTATCATTGTTTCATAAATGTGCATTTTGTGTCCAAGAAGGAAAAATATGTTCTGAAGGTTTAAATAAGCAGTATTGAAATTGAGAGCTATTACATTAAACAAATGTGCTTTTGTTGGCTGTACATTTTCTGTCCAGTATTTGTTCACCTCATGCTTGAATTATTTTAGCATTTTCAACAACATCCAGTGTACATCTTCATCCACAGAAAATCAATATGCTTAAAGCAGTAGCATCAAGATTCAAGAGTGTTACATGGCCCTAAATATGTTTTTATCTGGTTATTTTCCTACACTTTTTTAACAGGATAGAGTTGGAAGTTTAAATGGAGGCATAGAGTTTCTTGAGCTCTGTGGTTTTGAGAAAACTGGTGATTTCTTGTATCTTCCTCATGAAAAGGTTGACATGGAACTACTAAATTCAGCTGGTTCTGTCTTAAATTCTGCAATGACAAATCCTTTCTTTGGAGTTTTAAGTACTTAGTTCATGATTAATCTAAAATTAGTTCGGAAAGTGGATTGCCCAAGGCAAAAGCATTTCCTCGCAGAAAACTGATGTATTAACTTCCTTATAAAAAATATAAAGTGTTAAATGTTGAGCATGATGGGAATGAATGGAACTTATTTTATTCATTTAGCATCACACTTTTATTGTTGCAGGTCTTGAATTGAACAGAGAAATTATCATTTTAATTTATTGATCATTGGCCTTTATTGCTTTTGTCTCTTCTCCAAACAACACTTACACTGATAAATGGGAACAATCTTATAGAGTGGTTCTATAATGCCTGAGTAAATACACATGATATAACACAACATACTCACTCAAAATACACCTTCAAATATATTGGACATAACAAAACAAAAAATAACAATCTTCTCCTCGTAAGTTGAAATTGTCAAACTTTAGAGACTTGTTTATATTTGGTCCAAAGGAGGGAGAGGGAACGGGGTATTTTATCTTGTTTAGTTCAAAAAGCTAAGGAGAGGGGAAAGATAATTATTCTTTACTTATTTGGTTTATAAGGGAAGGAATGAGGAATTAAATTATCCGATAATCATTAAATTATAAGTCATGCTTGCTTTATTCTACTCAACATTAACAGCCATAATTTTCTCAATCAATTACTCTTAGACCAAATCAACATTTCCATCCTTATAATCATCCCTTGAAAGTACGTTCAACAGAAATATTATTATGTGCTGGAAGCACTGCTACCAAAGATTGATTGGTAGTATGAGTTATTTTTGGCAAAATTCAATAGAAACCTCGATGGCTCTACTACCATAATCTAATGGAGCTTCACTATTCACCTTCACCATTTGGTGTTGAGAATTGAAAAGGTGAGAAAGGATGTTATGATAATGGGGTGATTAGGATGATGGACAAGGAAATAGAAAATAAAAAACAAAGAGTAAACTAGCAAATTGGTCCCTGACTTTTTTAGGATCATGCAGTTTAGTCCCTAAGAAATAAAAAAACCTCAATATAGTCCCTGACTTCTTGTTTTTTCTTTCACTATAGTCCAACTATGTGTTTCCCGTTAATTTTTTATGATGTGTCACGTTTCGTGACACTGTGTCACACTATTTGCCATCGGGGCACAAAAATAACGTCATTGGAGTTGAGATCTTCCAAAGAAAAAGGGGGAGAAGAAAGAAAAGGTGAAAATAGGAAAGCACACAACGGTTGGAGTTGAAGCCTTTCAAGCTATAAATTTGACAAAACCACATTATTTTTGTGTCATAGTGGACACTATAGTGACAAACAGTGAGACAGGGTGTCACTAAACGCGACACGTCATAAAAAAATTAACGTGAAACACACCGTTGGACTACAGTGAAAGAAAAAACAAGAAGTCAGGGACTATATTGGGGTTTTATATTTCTTAGGGACTAAATTGCATGACCCTGAAAAAGTCGGGGACCAATTTGCTAGTTTACTCAAAAAACAAATCCTCAAAAAATCCTACAAAAATGATAGAAAACTTTCACCTATGAAAGGAAAATGTAGGGGGCACCCCCCCCCAAAAAAAAAGGACAATAATGCTAGGGTTCCTATGCTCTTTTATGCATGGAGCATTATATAGATATGCAACATCCTGTATAATATATTGATAATATATAAAGTTGTGATGCAAATTATAATTCTCATGACCAATTTGCTTACTTACACATTCATTTCTTTCTCCTATGTATTTTTCTTGCGGTTATTTACTATTTAATTACTCTTTAACCTTTCTTCTTGTCTTATAAAATTGACATAAATTCTTCCACATTTATATTCCTATGATTTTATATTTTCTATAACTTTAGTATATTATTAGATATGAAAAAAAATCCAGTTAAACTAATAAATATAGTTATTTACAAATGGGATAATCTTTTCAAATATCCTATATAAAGGTGATATTCATTTAGCTAATTTCTAAAATTCAAATAGTATATATTTCAAATACTACTCCAACAAACTCAAACATAAAATTAAATGTAAAAAAGTTCTATATAGTAAGTTTTTTACTTTTTAACATCTACATATTAATTTTTTTCTTAAAGTGTTACATTTAATATCACCGAATTTGACTCCTTAAAGAAAAAAGGTCATTTTACAAGGCAAAGATACTAATTATAGCTTTTAATTTAAACATTAATATATAGTTTATCATACATATGTATGTAATCACAACTCAACTATTGATTTGAAAATAGTTACTCCTCTCATTTTAGGAGTCAAGTCCAATGTCATCAAAACATTGAATTTTGTGATTTTCAATAAAATTGTCTACTTATAAGGAGTCTATCCTATGCAAAGTTGCATGAGTTAGAAAAACCCTTGTAAAAAAGAAAGACTAAAACACAATTCGCGCTTGAGGCATGCAGAAGACGTTCTTAACGTTTTGCAAAATGGGATATTTCTACCTGTGTCCAAACCTCGGAAAAATTCAAAAGGCAAACTCCTCTCAAATCCATTAATTACTAGGTACAATTATGAGCTCCTGGGGATTGACAGGTTTTGCCAAATAAACTCCAAAACTACATTGATTCATGTCTAAAAATTTGGAGAAAGTAAAAAAAAAAAGAAAAGAAAAGAAAATAAAGATAGTTAAAAGAGCTATGCTATTACACTTGGTTTTGAGATACTGATCCATCTTCCACCACTGTCCATAAACAACAGGTCCATCCATCTAAGGATATCAATTCCGATACTAAATGTCAAGCTTTTGACTCCAACGCTAAAAGTATCTTCTTTCTTGGCCCCTGGAACCAATAAAGCATAATCATGATGTGTATAACAAAATCAAAAGGGTATTACTGAATAGATTACAAACTAAAACTAAAAGCATATTTAGCGTAAGTTAAAGTACGATGAAATGCAGTTATAACAGGAAAATATTAGACAAATACTATTGCAGACACTTAGAAGCCCTGTCTGAAACCCTTACCCCACACAAAACCCAACATTAATGCAAACTAATATATCGTAATCACAAAAATAAATGTTAACATGTTCATTTTATGCTGTTATGTTTTAAAAAAATTAGAAACAATATTCATTTTTTTCTTTTTGATAAAAGAAGAAATTTATTAAGATAAATAGAATATTACATAAGGAAAAGGAGGCTAAGAAATCCTTCCTAAACAAGAGAAAAGAAAAGGTAAACAAGGAAATGTAGTAAAGCTTCCAGCTCTCTCAAAACATGTCAGGGGCACCTCTCTAAAATGGCAATCCCCTATTCACGGGTGGTGAAGAAAAGGACTGCGAAAATGTTAACAAACTTCTATTGAACCATAAATTTTCTGTTGTCTTCTAAAAAGTTAGAAAACATATTCAATTTTTTCTTTTTGATAAAAGAACAAGTTTATTAAGATTAAGAGAATATTACAAAGGGAAAGGAGGGTAAGAAAACCTCCCCAAAAAAGAGAAAAGAAAAGGTAAGCAATGAACAAAAGACATCAATGTAGTAAAGATTCCAAATCTCTCAACAATGTAAGGGGCACCTCTCTAAAACAGCCATGTGCTTTACACCATATGGAAGCTAAATGCCTAATCTTATCCCTAAGTAGCTGTTTATTTTAAGAGATATCCTAAAAACTGTGGGTTACAGTCCATTCAAACGCACCAAAGTGTAGCAAATATAATAATGCACATTGACTTGAAAAAGAGTCAATTTAACAGGTAAAAGGCCCTTGAGAGAAATGGAGACTAAGAGCATTTCATATTGAACATGAGCCACATTACCAATGTAACTGCAAAATATTACTGAGGGAAACAGAACAACAGAAGAAGTACACAAGTGGAAAACTATTTGATGCCTACCATTGGTATACCCATAGCCTTGAGATCCTCATCAGTCATATGATTGAGAGCTGTCATATCAACCTGAAAAAACAGCTTTAATATTTGCTCTTGACAATCAAATTAAAACCCAGTTAAGATAATGAACTTTATCTGATGCGGGGAAAAAGATAAGGATAAGTAGACGTATGACATACTTCTTCAGCCTGGAAAGTTATGAGATACTTTTCGAGACCCAAGGACTGCAAAAATTCATCCACTGATGTATCAGCCTGTCAAACAAGAAGTAGAAATTATTCCCTTTAATTTTCTTCTATTTAGTAATGAAATTAATTACATAAAGCAAATTGGAAAGAACCGACTTACTTTTGCCTATAATGAACATAAGTTAGGAAAGTTTCATCTACTTAAAGGAGAATATATGAAATTGTAAAATAAATAATCAGAAAACTCAATTATAAAAGATTGAGCACAATGACCACCAACAATCTTATTAACAGTTTAACACCTGAAACTGTTGATTTGAAGAGTATTATTCATAATCAGACTGCATGGATTGAAAACTAAACCAATGCTTGATTCCCTTTCACCTTTTTCTACTAGAAAAGTTCAAATACCACCATTACTATAAGTTTATAACAAATGTTGTCTATAGCAGACCAGGAGTACCATATTTCCCAGCACATACAAGTCATCATATATGCAAAACTATCCTTGACATAGCTCCCATGGCAATCAATGCATCAATAACTCTTAGTTTTGAAATCATGGTATTGTATGAGTTGGACCAATTGGCCATCACACTTGACTGAAGCTGGATGAATACATTTTGGGACTAAAATGCTATTAATATTGGTTCCTATATATCAATACCAAATGTATAATGTACATATTTATATAATATACCATTGTTTCTGCGTGTTTATTACTCCAGTAATTTTTTAAAATATTTGTTCTCCATAACCAGATTCATTGCATTATACTAGCTGACCATCAATATACCCTCTCAAAGCAGTTTAACAGGAAACGCAGCAGCATATACACATTTACAAGAAAAAGGTGACAATAAGACATGACATGCACTAAAACTGATATTACTATCACGTAAAAAATAAGTTCTCGTTAACTATTTAAAAATAAATCACGACAATAATACCTTCCGTGTCAACGGTTTAGGAGCTGGGTTAGCTGGTCTTTTGACCTGCACTGCAGGAGCCTCAACACCAATACTTTTACTGCTTGGTTTAACAACAACTTTGGACTTTGGTGGGTCAGAGTTTTTAGGTTGTGAAGTCATTGTCCCTGATAGCTTTTCACGGAGATCCCGCGTGTTTGGAACAGAACTCTTTCCAGTCTGAGCTGCAGGTTGAAGACCTTTCTTTTGAAGTTTGAAACGAAGATCTTGAGCAGAAACTTTGCGATCTTCACAAGCCATTAACAAACAGTCAAAACCCATAAAAAAGAACAATTGGCATCCAACAACAGTGGTAACTTATACTTGCATATGAGAAAACAGAATCAATCCATACTAGTGATCCGGGGTTCATCATCATCAAAGAGATCATGTTCCCACTTGTCATCTTGCCTGGACCTGCAAAGAAAAAAAACTTAAAATATATCATCAAGTTTCTGTTTCAGTAGACACTCAAACATCCAAGATGAACTTGCTACATAAGAGATGCACAGCAACTGAAGCTGTTAAATGTACCTGATCAAGTAGAACATACTAGAGATACCTAAAAAAGCAGTAACTCAATAGATGATCGAGACTTAATTTCAACTTCTCATAAGTCAAAAACTACAAGACATTAAAAGTATGTTCTGACTAAAATGTTTTTACCGATGGTAATATAGTGCCTGTTTGTTTTATAATTGGGAATGTTCCAAAAATACTTCTGGCCAACAGAAGTAGTTGTTACTTTTACCCAAACGTAATTCTGGAGGGCTCCTAACTTTAAAACAACAGGCCCAAAATAACCATGACAATATTACAAAAATGCAACATAAGTTTTAGATCTATATAGCAGGAGATATTAACTGCAGTGTAAAACTTACTGAATGATGTAATTCATATGACTAATATCTGCAGGATGATCAGGTAAACAATGAAATAATTTCCTTATTCTGTGTATATAGAGAGATTAAACTCAGGGATCATATCATGAAGATTTGGAAGAGATTCATTAAGTAGAGATTAAGACAAGAGACCCACATCATAGAAAATTTGGTTTTCTAGGGTGATTGGCCATGGAGCTGTATACTTGATATAAAGATTGATGGAGAGATATAGAAGGAATGAAAAGGTTCTGCATAAGGTTTTAATTGGTTTCAAAAAGGCATATGATAGAGTGCATAGAGGTTTAGTGGAAGGCTCTAAACAAGAAAAAAAATCAGAATGCTCACATTCGAACAATCAAAGATGTGGGGCCACAACTAGTATGAGAGCACAAGGTGGGGATACAAAAAAATTCCCTATAACTCTAGGTGTGCACCAGGGGTCAATGCTGAGCCTTTATCTCTTTATCTTGGTTCTAGACATGCTTAGTGAACATATCCAAGAGACAACACCATAATTCATGCTTTTTGCGGATGATATAGTCCTAAGTGGAGAGTCTAGAGAAGAAATAAATGGAAAGTTAGATATGGAGACAAGTCTTGAAGACACATAAGTAACTTCCACAGTTCCACCTAAGTGGAAGTAAAACAGGGTATATGGAATGCAAGTTTAGCAAGAGACACAAATCCTAATGTAAAGGTGAATATTGGAGAACATACAATATCACAATTCTCACATCTTCTGCCTCCCTACACTCCCTAGTCCTGCAAATTCCTCTCCACTCTCTTCCCCATCATCAGTTGCTCTTACATCTTCTTCTCCATCACTTCCACACTATGCAAACTTGCTCCAAATCTGGAGTTGCATTGTTAAACCTTGGATACATCCTACTTTGTTTCTTATTAACATGGAACCCACTAGTGTTAAACAGGCAGTTGGCATACCCCGCTGAAAAACTACAATGTAAGCACATTTGATGTTTTTTTGGCTAATCAATCCACATCTTTAGTCCCTCTCCCTCTACCTTCCAACAGAACTGTAATTGGCTATAAATAGGTGTTTTGGCTTTTGGGTAAAGGAAAACCTAGATGGTTCTATTAATAAGTATAAAGCCCGTCTAGTGGCTAGAGGATTCCATCAACAGCCCAAATTCGATTGAAGAGACGTTCTCTCTAGTGGTCAAACCTGTGAAAACTTGGGTGATTCTCACCTTATCCCTCACTAATGGTTGGTCTATTTAGCAGCTGGATGTGAATAATGCACTAAAACCACTCCCACTGAATTCCCAAAAGTATTAAATATTAACCGAACATTGTTTTTGAATTCACTAAAACATAACATTTCCGGTCATAATATTTCTAAAAACGACATTCCTGTGAATGTAATCATATACCTTGAAACAAAGGCCTACAAATACCATACATGTACCCACGTAACCTAAATCCCCATCCTAAAAATGTTTAATTCACAATTGACAATTACATAACCTATATACCGGCCATCACTAAAACTCCACATAGAATCGAACATTGCATTATCCAACAGCTAAATGCAGTAAAACCACACCTAAAACATTAAAAAATACAATAACATAATAAAGGAATAACAATTGCAAACCTCTTGCCAGTGATTTGGCGTTGCTGCCGAGTAGAGTCACTGATACCGTTCCCATTAAGCCGTTCCTTGACGGACCTCCTCGCTCCACTCTCCACCCGATCAGCATACATCTTCTACGATTTATTGGTTCGAAATCGAGAGAAGAATTAGCCCCAAACTATGAACCCTAATTTAGCAGCAGAGGAAAGCAGAAACGGGATGGGAGTGTGCACGACTCGCGGAGGAAGATGGTGCAGGGAATCCAAATGCTGAAAGGGTAGCAGAGAACCAAAACCCTAACAATCCCTTTTTCTTGCTTGCCAAAGGATGCTAAATATTGAAGGGAAAACAACGATAACTTTCTGAGGGAATTGAAATTCCAGGGAAAAGGAGAAAAGCTAGGAACCGGAGGATCGAAAAGTTTTAGATATTTGGTGTGAGGTTTCGTTTGTGCTGAAGGGGGGAGAGAGAGAATTGTGTTTGGCACGGTTGAGACTCGACAAGGGGTCCTCTTTGATTAGGCTTTTGCTTTTGGCGCCCGACGAGAAAAACATTGCAAACGGCAGCGTTTCCCAACGAGTAACTCTTTTTTTTTTTTTTTTCCGTCAAGGAGTAACTCACTTTCATTCTCGACTTTTACAGCGTCTTACAGTTTTATTTTTGACTTTTCCAAAATAGCACTTTAGTCCTTGCAACATGCACTTTAATCCTTAACTTTATTAAAAAAAACATACATTTTAGTCCCTGACTTTATAAAGTACATATTTTTTAATAAAGTTAGGGACTAAAGTGCTATTTTAAAAAAATCAATGATGAAATTGCAAAATAATGTAAAAGTCGTGGACGAAAGTGCTAATTTACTTGTTTCCCAACAGAAAGATACTTGTCATTAAAATTTAGGTAGTGTTTGGATACGTAATTTTCAAATCAAATAAATTCGCAATAACCAGAAAATAAAAAAATTTACGTTTTTTTTTTTAATGAATTGAAAAAGAAGAAGAATACAACAAAAGAGTTACCCTAACTTACCCCTAGGGATAGAATCCCCTCTAGCATCAGCTGACAACAACTCATCAATAACACTTCCAGAATTCAAGAATACTATGGAAGGAGAGTTAGAGTGAGCTCCCATTTTAGCTAGTGCATCAGCACACGTATTCCCTTCTCTAGGAATATAATGAATTTCTAATGATCAATTCCTATCAATTAATGACTTAAGGTTATGTATAAGACCAACAAAAGGATCTTGGATGGCTGTCTTTGATCAATGATAAAGCTAAGGTTGAGTCAGACCAACACTGAACTCTTCTGAATCCTTTATCCCAAGCAAGTTGAAGCCCTACTAATATAGCTTGCAATTCAGCATGCACCACATTAGAAGTAGCAAGAGGACCATAGAATCCTTTTATCCACTGTCCCATATTGTCACGAATTAATCCACCAAACCCTGATTGGCCAAGCTCTGTAATGCAGTTACCATCTATGTTTAAGGCCACAACATCAAGTGGTGGAGGTTTCCATTTAATCCATGATATTTCCTCCCTGCTTGAAGCCTTAGTAGTATTGAAAACTGTATGAAAAGTTTTAGCAAGGTTCTCCACTTCCCAGGCAATCTGAATATTTGGAGTTGTCAAACCATCAAAGATCTTCTTGTTTCTAGCTATCCAAAGTTCCCAAATTCCAGCAAGAAACTTATATCCAAATTTGTTATAAGACCAATGTAACTAATCATAGGGATCAGTTAAAGATAGAAACTCCACATGGTTGCTATACCCCAGTTGATTCCACAAACTGTAAGCTATTGGACAGGTTCTAAAACAATGTAATACAGTTTCATCTTCTTGATGGCAATTCAAACATA
Source organism: Sesbania bispinosa (assembly GCA_026901365.1). Taxonomy (NCBI): domain Eukaryota; kingdom Viridiplantae; phylum Streptophyta; class Magnoliopsida; order Fabales; family Fabaceae; genus Sesbania; species Sesbania bispinosa. The sequence goes on along the minus strand of QLOH01000066.1, from coordinate 1,930,412 downwards.
TTGGAGATGCAGTAATACTTCTATGATGAAGAAGGGCTTTAGTTGGCACTTTATCATTAGCAGCTAACCAAATTAAGAATTTTTATGGGCTCACTACACTCTAATCTCCAAATCCAAGACCAGGATTTATCTGTGCTGATAATAGATTGGATTTTTAGCAACCAATTGTAACCCTCTTTAGCTATGTACAGACCATTTGATGAATTACCCCAAGCTATAACTTCTGGAATACCAGGAAAAAACACAGGTTTAAGTGTACTCAGTTGTTGAATAACATGATCAGGAAGAGAAGATCAAAGCATCTGAAAGTTCCACTCTATCCCATTCCACACATCTTTTAATTTCAAATCAATATCATGAAGGTTTATAAAATCCATTTCTCCACACAGAGGGCCAGATGGAAGCCATTGGTCATAAAAGAAATTTGAATTGCCCTCCCCAAACCTCACAATGAATCCATCTCTGAGAGCTGATGCAGATTTTTGTATAGATCTCCAAATGAAGGATGAATTCTTAGTATGTTTGAAAACATGATGTCCTCCTCCATACTTTGCATATAAGATTCTGACCCAAAGCTTAGAGTCCTCTTTCTGCAGAACATTCCAAACAAGCTTCCCCAACAAGGATGTATTTTGCATTCTGGCTCTTCTAATTCCTAGGCCACCCACATTTTTGGGTCTGGAGACAGTGTCCCAATTGACCAAGTTCACCTCTTTGGAATTGTTGCCTTTCCACAGAAAATCCCTGGCAGCCTTGTCCAGATCATTGCAAATGCATTCAGGAAGCCAATGTATCTGCATTGTGTAAGTTGGTATAGAATTCAGAACAGAATTCACTAGTGTTAGCCTCCCAGCTTTGTTAAGCAGGCTCCCTTTCCAAGATGCAAGTCTTTGATTAACTTTATCAAGGATGCCTTGAAAGTCAACTCTTGAAGCTCTTAAAGAAAACACCTTGAAACCTAAATACTTCTCCAAAGATCCAGTAAGTCTGATTCCAGTTAGATTGGAAATTTTCTGTTGTCTTCTCATAGGGGTGGCTGGGGAGCAAAAAGCTCTAGATTTCTCAATGTTAACTTTGAAACCAGAGATGTTGCAAAATTGTTGAACAATATGGGACATAATTCTAACCTGTGTAGGTATTACTTTGGTACAAAGGATAACATCATCAGCAAAAAACATATGAGAAATACCAGGACATTGAGGAGAGATTTTAAGGGGGGTTAGGGAGTTATTAGATATAGCATCAGAAATCATTTCCCCCAATTTCTCCATACAAAGGACAAAAAGGTAGGGGGAAAGGGGATCCCCCTGCCTAAGGCCTCTCTTGTTAAGACAAACTCACTCCCAAAGTTTTTTAATGTGTCAAACCATTAAGTTTGAATATGTGCCGAACTGAATGAGGTGTGTCTTGTTGTTTTGCTAACTGTGTACTCAAGTATATGGCAAAATTTCTAGACTTTTATTTTGCAGAGTTTAATCAAGAAAATAAAGCTCAAAGATTATCTTTGAGGATACAAAGCATAGAAGTCAGAATTAAAAAATATATACCAAGGAACAAGACTTAAAGCAAGAACAATGAGCAAAGAAGAGATTCAAGGTCAGCTTGAGACGTAAGCTCGAGATTAGATGCAGACTCAAGCAAGAGGTCATCTCATGAATAAAAAGCAGATTCAGAAATGGTTTGAACATCATTCACTCTGAAAACAAGTCAGTGGAAAGATGAGACTCAGACATAATCACTGAGCAGGTCAAATCCAGTGACATTTATCTTAGAAGAGACTCCAGATCAGCTTGGGACGTAAGCTCAAGATCAGATGCAAGAGTTGAGACCCAAGCTCAGATGCCAATGATGAAAGCCAGACCCTGCACAAAAGTTGAGACTCAAGTTCAGCTTTAAAAGTCGTGGCACTAGGTCAACATAGGGTCAAAACAAGTACATTGTGCACTGACACAATGACATCAAATCCTGAAAAGCAAGCTCTCCTCTCAACAGATAATTCCTCTCACTTACAACGGCTCTCAACGGCTAGAATAACGACCATAAACGGATAGTTGCATTTGAAATAAATGCTGAAGTCTACAGTGAAGAATAGTGAGAGACTACGCTGATTATTGAACATTCTTGCATTTCATCCTACATCTCAAGTCCTCATCTCAAGTCTATCATACTCAAAGATCTGATCTCAACTTGAGAACACTTGTAGTCTCAATTTATATTCTCTTCTCAGCATGTAATCTTACTACCTGTATAGAAGAGATAAACTCTAGCTAAACTCACTGCCCATCTGTAAGCTAGACCCATCTTATCCTACCATTTATTGTAACCAGTCTCATCTGAGATAGGAGGAAGCCTAGTCTCAGAGTGAGTGTGAGCGTCCTGAAGAGGCTGTAAGAATACTTGTGGCTCAGCCAAGATAGGAGTGCCTAGGCTTGGTGTGAGAGACGTCCTGAAGAGGCTGTAAGAATACTTGTAATTGACGGGTTAGTCAATAGTGAAAATCTCACGTGTTGTGAGGATTGGACGTAGCCCAAGGAGTGGGTGAACCAGGATAAGATCACTGTGCATCTCTTTTCCTTATCTCTTTACTTTTCAGTGCTCTTGGCTCATCTCAAAATCTGTGATTGCTTGATTAATTAAACTACATTAAACAAAACTAGATTTAAATAATTGAAATAATTTATATTTGATAAATTGATTGAAATTGAAACTGCTTCTCTTATATGTACTAATTGAGACTCCAAGTCATCAGACTTGGGATCACGTCTCAACTTGCAATTTAAGTGTACAAATTTCAGAAACAAAATTTTAAAGTCTCTATTCAACACCCCTTTTAGAGACATCCAGCCAACTTCATCTCTTAGGGGAAAAATGAGAGCATTTCTTACCATTCCAAAGAAGAGAAATTGAAGTGGCAGATATAGCACTCATAATAAGAGAAATAATACTGGTAGGAAACTGAAACTCTTGCAAGACTTTTTGCAAAAAACTCCAATCAACCCTATCATATGCTTTCCCAAGATCTAATTTGAATATGACATCACCTTTCTTACTTTTTGATTTTTTCATATTGTGCACTAACTCTTGCAGAATAATAGCATTATCAGTGGTACTCCTACCTGGAATAAAGTTAGCCTGTAGGGGACTAACAATATCCTGCAAAATAGGTCTAAGTCTATTAAACAACACTTTAGAGGTTAATTTATAAAGACAATTACAAAGACTAATAGGTCTAAATTCTTTAAAAGAATTGGGTCTATCAGTTTTTGAAATAAGAACAATTAAAGTTTCAACAACTTCCATTGGAATTTGGCCAGAAATGAAGGCATCTTTGACAAAATTCCACACACCATCACCAATTCTATCCCAATAAAGTTTGAAAAATATTGCTTGAAATCCATTAGGCCCAGGGGCCTTATAGGATTTCATAGAAGAAAGAGCTTTAAAAACTTCCTCCTTGGTTACAGAAGCCATGGCGGAAGCTTTTTCAGCCAATGAAAGTTTAGGCAAATTAGGTGATGAAATTTACGTTTCAAATAAAATAAGTACACTGTAATCCATAAATAAATAAATAACTTATCAAATAAAATAACTTGATTATAATAATTTACTTTTATTTTATCATTTATTTATTTACTTATGTTTATTATTTTTTATTTTAAATTATGAATTAATGTCATGTTTTATAATGTTATTTACCATATTATTTAAATTCCTTTCTTGATTTCTTTTAAATTATTATCAGTTCAATCACAATTAAACCAATAAAACTTAATTAAATTAATATCTTCATTGGTTCAATAACAATCTAGTTTTTAAAACATTTGAAAGATCTCACAAAAGAAATTTGACAACGCAGCAACAACACAAATGTTTAGGCAAATTGGGGTGACTCTACCAAATAATGGTTGATTTGGAAGTGGATTATGACCCAGATGAAATTTACCTGCAACATCAAGGGTTTAAATACTGGAGTCACTACTCTTGTAAGGGTTTTATCTAACCACCGCCCCACAGTTACGTCTGCGGGGGATTCCCAGTCAAAAACCAAAAAATAGGGGTCATTCGATCTTTCATATAAGTTTTTTTAGTTGCTTGGGCTGTTAAGCTTTTTTTCTTCAAAAAAGAAATATATCTTTTACTGTCTCTCAACTAGCCATTAATTAATTAATTAGGGTTGCAATAATTTCAATTAGATATATTAGTTAATTAAGGTTACATTTTAATTTATGCTTTAATTATTTAGGTTCCATTTGAATCATATTTTGATATAAAATTAATTATACTTATATATTTTTGTTAATTGTATTAATGATTTGAGATTTTTATATTTTATTTAATAATGAATTTTTAAAGTGTTTTTATCAAACTGTAAAAATGAATTGAAGGTATCTATTCAACAAAATAAAAATGGTTAGTAGAAAATCAATAATCCTAACCCTAACTTTGAAGGCATTTATTGAACGAAATAATTATGAATCATGGCTATGTGTAGAAAGGAACCATGTAAACCCTATAACTCTAATTAAGAGAAATCAAGGTAAGAGCACGCACGTGTCATGAAAAGAAAAGTTTGAATTTAGGACTGGGATTGCTAGGAGTAGTTAGCGATAACATGAGAACTCCTAACATAAAGTTTGATAATTTTTCAAAATAAGATGTAATTTAATGAATTATTCTATAAAAAATGACAATAAATCAATATGAACAGTAACTTTGCCCGTAAAAGTGTGAAAAAAATTGTGTCCTAATATAAATTCTTGTTTAAATTTTATGTTGATAATATATATTTTATTAATTTTTATATTATATATTTATTTATTCTAAGTATCCTTAATAAATCATAATGAAGTAAAATTAGATTTATAAATTATGATATATATTTTATTATTTTAAAAATTAAATATTTTAAGGGTTAAATATGTTTTTAGTCTCTAAAGTTTGACTCGAATTTCTTTTTAGTCCTTAAACTTTAAAACCGTTGGTTTGGGTCCCTTATGTTCTGAAATAACATAACTTTTGTCCCTTCCATTAATACTGTTAACTTTGACACCGACGTGGCAAACAAATTTTTGTGTCAGCTTGTCCAATCAGTGTTAAGGAACATGGTGTGACAATTGAATAATATACCTCAGCTTATCTGTGGAATTTTATTTAGGGTTTTATTAAATTAAAACAGAATTACCCACACGTGTTATTCAATGAATAACCCTAAATGAAATATGACTATATGAGCTAATCTGTCATTCAATTGTCACATCATGTTCATTAAAACTAACTGAACAAGATGACACAAAAATTTGTTTGCCACGTCAGCATTAGAGTTAATGGTGATAAGTGGAGGGACTAAAGTTACATGATTTTAGAACACGAGGGACTCAAAATAACAGTTTTAAAGTTTAGGGACTAATATCCAATTCGAGTCAAACTTCAAGGACTAAAAACACTATTTTAAAATATAGTCTACAATGTTTTTGAATAAAAAACAAACAAATATTTTTTTTTAGAAAAAAGCATTGTAGTTTTTTTTTTGTTTTCACCATAGGTGGTTTCTCCTATTACGTACGGTAATCCTATTCGGGGCTTAGTCACAGATTCCTCACCCTTCCCTAAGAATGTGTTTAGTGGGGATCAAACTTGAGAGCTCTTTCCACAAATTCAGTTTGCGTTGTCAACTCAGCCACAACTCTTTGGTAAAAAAAAACTTTGTAGTTTGTGAGATTCGAAAACGTAAGAGAAAGATGACAACACTAGTTTTGTAACAAAGTTGATGTTTATGACCTTTATTGGGGCTTAAATATTTTCTTACAGCGTTATCACTTAAGGGTCCATTTGATTTACAGTTGAACATAATTGATTTTGATAGTAGATTTATAATATCAATGACAGAAAATAAATAATATACGATTTACTAAGCACATTAAACGGAAATAATATAAAATCAATTCCAGTAAAATTGATTCTCACTATTTCTAATTGGGAACCAAACTGACACTAAATCCGATTCTACTTTTATATGTTGCGGTATGGACATAAAACAGCTAAAGTAAAATATAAGACAAAAGACTATCAATTTTTATTTTTTTTCTCATTGGTTTAAAAAACACGAAAGGATCACCTATATGGGTAGATATCCTCTCCATTTCTCCAGGAAATGGAGAATTCCATTTCTTTCAATCACGTAATGACATGTGGCGGTAAAATTATCTAATGGCTGAGATTTCATCTCTTTAATTCAATTTAAAATTAGTTAAAAGAGAAAAAAGTGAAAGGAGTACAACCGAAACGAAAAGAAGAATAGCCATGAGCCACCACCTTGCCGGCCATGAGCCACCGCTCCATTATGAGTGGCCGCCCTTCTCCGCCGCCGTGATGTCACAGAGCAACGCTTGTCTCGAGAACAGAGAAACTGAGAAAGGAATTCCGCCACAGTGACCACCGCCACCCCTCCCTGGCCACCCTTCCCCCTGCTCCGAGCGCCGCCGCGACACTTTCTTCCCCACCCATTCCCTTCTTTCTGGTTTTTGGAACAGAGGAAATAATCAAATCAAATCTATAAAATTGTTCACTTTTCTTCCATCCCAACATGAATGATAATGAGAATAAATTAAAATTTTTTTAGGTGAGTAAAAATTTAGGGTGAGGGGATGGTGTCACATTCCAAGGCAGGGAAAGTCTGCGGGCTCTTTGAGTACTTACAGACAGAGGTACTTATATTTTACCTCACCCCAAGAGAACGAGTGAGGAATCGAACCTGCGATCTGTCAGATGCGATACCCTGTCTTGCTCCACTCGACCAACCCCTTGAGGTGAGAATAAATTAAATTAGTGTAGGTAAATCATGAATTTATCAAAAATGAACCACTTAAAGTATATTTTAACTTGGGCATTCTGCATTAGATTTTTTGTATCCAGTGTTCGAACTATTACGAGTGCTTTTCACTTTGTTGATTGGTAACATCCAAATATCCAAAGTAGATTATTATTACAAGTATGAAAAAGATGCTAGCTAGATATTATTAAGCTTGTTTAAAAATTGTTTCATATTCAAACATGGTCTAACAGTAACAACGGTGACGGTGATCATTCCTACGGTGATATCGATGGCGTATGCGTATGTCTATATGTCGTTTTCGTTTCTCGTTTTCGATTCTCATTCTCATCTGCGAATGATCATGATGCCAAACCTGTATTGTTTTTTTTTTTAAAATTAATAATTGATTGTATCTCAACCGTTGATAATTTTAAATACACGTGTCAACATGAAATTTAAAGGAATGGAGATCTCCATTTATATGAGAGGATCCTAACTCCACCTATATGTAATAATTAAAATAAAGCAACAGCAGGTTTCCTATAACAATGCATTATAATCATTCATTATAAAACTATCAAATCTAACATAAGAAAGGGCTGGGTATAACACGGTGACCCTAGACAGACCCAATACTTCAAAAATAGAGAGACTTTGTGCCCGTTTGTTTTAGATTTTGGAACAGTCAGAATCAATTCTGCATAATTGATTTTAAATCACTTCCGTCCAACGTACTTCGTAAAGCGTGCATCATCCATCTCAACCATTCATTTCTAGAATCAATTTTACCCAACTCTAAACCAAACGGACACTTTATAAATTGTCTTTTTTAAGTAAAACATTAAGGTATGTTATTCTCAACTAAAAGTGTGGTGAAAGATTTGATTAAGTAAAATAACAAGTCCATGATTAATATTTTACGACAATCATAACCTTATTAATTATTTGTCGTATCAAATAAAATGATATATTAAATTTTAGAATTATATGATTTTTGAGTTCTTCATTACAATAAAGGAAACGTCTAGGGTGAACCACCCTATGAGTGATATACCGGTCTTTCACTCCTATATATCTTCCATTAGATATATTTGTTTTTTAATGAACGGTCTGTCTACTTGTGACCGGAATAGCCAATTTCTCCAAAATTGCTTGTTTGACCCTCCGTTATTTTTAAGTGTGACATTTATTTTTAGATGAATTTTTGCTAATTAGTAATGTTCCATTATTTAAAGTTTGAACGTGATCTCCAGTATAGCAAGTGATGAGCAACATCGTTTATTTGTCATTCAGCCATGGAAACTTGGAAATATGTTCTCCCGTACTCCCAGTATTCGTCATTCTAACCATGAGTTCAACATCATTTCATAGTAATGACAAATATATTCATAAATCATAAGTGTCTTTGCTTGGTTGATGAATACTTGTTTTGTCTCTCCTTGCGAAGCATCATATTAATTCTTTTCCGTGATGGATACATTGGAAATGTGTTCTCCAACTATTCGTCATTCAACCATGGAAACGTGTTCTCCAATCTCCAGTACTCCCAGTTCCTCCAAACCGACCAACACAAAAATTCAAGCCAACATTCATGCCCCCTACTCATTCCCCACACCACTACCTCCTTCCTTTCATTTAGATTTGCTTCTCCAAAACCTCCAGGCTCCAGCACCTAACTTCTGCTCCAATCACCACTCACACCCTCACTCTTGTGCCTCCAACTCAGGACAACTAGGACCCTTTTCCCTTCTCTTCAAATTCCCCTTGATTTTTTTGTTCGAAAATTCCCCTTGATGCATGAAACTGGGTCATGGCTCCAATAGGTCCAGAGAAAGCGACCCACTTCAAATTTTGTACCAGAAGGACAGAACTGATCAGTGCTGACTTGAGGATGCCAAGTTTGGATTTTTATCAAATAGGGGTAAATTGTTGCTTAATTCAATTGCTGGGTCACCTTTGCCTAATTTTTTTCCTATTGAAGAATACTCACTTAATGTTTGGGCTTACACCATTATTCTTCATACATATGCTCGCACTGAATGACTATTGACATATATCTCCAGAGAAAGCTATCAGCATAAATGGGCTCACACGCTGACCAAATAACAAAAAAAATAAAAAATGTGGCCAGACCCTTTTCAACAAATAAATAAATAAAAATTTTATTCTAATAGGTAATATGACTGGCTATTCCCTGAAAAAAAAGGTGAAACACCGGTGTGACACCCATGAAGGTAACACACCCTAGAAGCACGGTGACTAAGACTAGGCTTAGTCACTTGAACTTTCTCTTTCCTCTTATCACCTTATTTTATATTGTTTAATTTTAATTTTTGAATTTTCCTCAATTATCTTTTTAATTTTAAAGTTCTAAATTTTTAAACTTTAATTTAATTGAGCCTAAACAAGTAATAAGAAGAAGCAAAATAAAATAAATTATAAAATGCTAGGACAAAATTGAGTATTCACAACATTATTAATAAATAAGTGTTTTTTTTTAACTCGGAGGCCTTTTCTATTTTGGACTGAGAGTCATCCCCACCCTAAATTTTTTCTTATAAAAAAATAATGATAAGTACGGTGCCATGTGAAATAGCAATCCAAAATCAATTAAAACTCAAACCAACAAAGATATAAAAGTCATTTAACATAAATATATTTTCTTCACATTTTCCATCCTTCAAACAAGTGTAGAGAAGTTTTTCACACCTCCTTTTCTTTTTATCATTCATCCAAATAACACATAAAATAATCTCATTTTCTTTTTATTTTCTATTTTTTGGTTTTTTAATCATTTTTATCCTCTCAATTTTTGTCCAAATCCAAACAAACCATTGGAGCCTACAAAATATATGACTACTCCGTGTTATAAAGGTCTAAGCCCTCTCTCTCTATGTCCCTTCTCATTATTAAAATATAGTAAACCATTGGAGTGGAAACATCTTGATCTTTCTTACAAGTGTTGAATGACTCTGATTAATAGATAGACCTCAAACAAGCTAGGATCTCAAGCTCCAAACCTCATATACAAACCTAGGTGTTTGAATTTTTCCAACTCAAAATAGAAACCATCGAGGATCATTGTCTCAAAAATGTTCAACGTCCGTGGTGGTTTAGGGTTTATTTCTTTGTAAAAATTGTGTATATTTCTCTTTTTATTGATATTTATTTAATAAAATTTTACATATTTAAAATATGAAAACAAAGAAATTGATTAAAAAATGGTGAGGATCAAGTTACTCCAGAAGTAACTTTTGATAAGTTACTTTACTTAATAACTTTTTGTTACAAATCTAATTGTTGAACCTGTTATTAATATGAAGATTATGAACATCAATTTTAGATAAATTTGACATTTATAATGTAATTTTATAGTTAACATTTACTTATATTTTAAAAAATATATTATAGGTTAAATTGGAGTTACCAGATGAAACATCAATTTTTTTAAAAAAATTATGAAGCTTTATAGACGTGGTCTACTTAATGAGATCTTTCAATTTAGCAGTTGGATCGGCTAGGCCTACGCAAACTAAGGTTAGGCTCCACATGTAAATGTTTGCGTCGGCCATGTGGACGCAACGTTGTATCGACCAACTGAAATGGTCGCAAACACAGTTGCATCGAAGGCTTTGCGTTGAGCACAACTCTGACCCAAAGTCGTGCAAGAACCTATTCTTGCGTCCATATTTGCTTTTTTTGCATGAGTTTTTTGCTGACGCAAAAATAGAGTTTTCTTGTAGTGTCAAGATTTCATGATGAAAAAAGGATTTTATTTCCTTTCAATTTCAAGAAAATAAAGGCTTGAAGACACATGGCTGAATTTTTATTCCAAATAAAAATTAAGTAGTTGTTTATTTATTTATTTTTTCCTAATAATAGGCAGCCAGAATTATTTAATTTGGTGGGCTGCATATTATAATTTTGGGCAGTTACATTTAGATTTTTAAGGCTGCCAATTATTTATTTAATTAGAGTTTTAATTTTGTAACCTTTCCTGAATGCCAAGGGGCTATATATAGTACCCAGCCAAGGCATAGGAAAAATCAGATTATGATTTTGTAAGAAAGACAATTGTGAGAAGTGAATTCTCTTTGGGTTCTTGTAATCCAACAATTGAGATTTATCAAATGTTTTCACCCCTTTGTGTGTTCAATCTCCTGGACATATCTTCTATCCTTAGAAGTGTGGCGTCCTCCTCATTTTCCATTCCATTTTCTATCTTTTCCGTAATCATATAATTCTGTCCCAGTTTGTTCTAATATTAGCGCTGACTTTGTGCTTAAATTCTGCACTTGTTATTGGTACTATTAATGCGCTGAATATGAGTTAAAAATTCTGCAATTTCTGTTCAATTTATACGCTATTATTCAGCTTTTTTCTGGTTCCAATTGTACGCTGGATTTTCATTCTTACTGCACCTAATTATGTTCTTGAAATACGCTGAGTTTTTGGTATAAAAACTGCATCATTTCAATCCTTAATTTCACGCTCAATTTGTCTATTGCTGGTTCTATTTTTTTTTTTGTTTAATTCCTTGATTAATTCTCTGAATTAAATTGGTGCACATAACCTTTTGCCTCTTTGTTCAATTGTGTATGTCAGCCTACGTGAATTTCCTAGAGGTCCTAATTCAGAATCCTAAACCAACCCCCTTGGGTTCATATCATTTCATCCTGGAATAACTTCATCCCCACTCTTGATTTTTTTTTATGTTGATTGTAGAGATATTGGTGTTTTATAGTTCTGTTTCATTTTTTTCTCTCTTTCCATTTGGTTCAAGTTGTTGCATTGTGAAAATTTGAGTTAAGGATGTCAAAAGTGTTAAAACCATAGGAAACACTAGAAGGGGGTTGGATAGTGTTTTATAATTCTTTACAGATTTTCTGAAAACCTTTAAAAACAAGCAAACACTTTGAGAAAAGATTTGAGCAACCTTCCGAAACTGGTGCTTCAGCAACTTGCTGATGCAACTCGGCAGGTTGAGTTTGAAAATATTGTGAGCGTGATAAAGAGATTGTTTTCTACGTGGATTTATAAAATCACTTTTCTTAACCCTCCTAAGTTAGTTAAAACTGAATGTAAAGAGATAAGGGTAGAGATAACTTAGCCACAGAAATTTATCCTGGTTCACCCACCAACTCAGTGAGCTACGTCCAGTCCCAGGGCAAACCACCACTGGATTTTCACTAATCCCGCAAGATTACAAATATTATTTGCACACCTAGCTTCTTCAGGCTCAACACCCAAGTATTTTTTTAACACACAGCCTCTCCAGGCTAAAAACCCAAGTATTCTTTGAACACAGCCTCTTCAGGCTAACCCAGTAAAAACTATTTGAAAGAAAATGCTCAAACTCTTAAACTATAGAAGTTTAGAGCTTGAACTGGGAAACTTATACAAATAACTGAGTAAGACTCAAGATATGGAAGTGTTGTACAAAGATGAAACAATGAAACGGATGAGTTTGAATTTAAGCAGCGTTTTAGCAAGTTGATTTCTCTGTAATTTTGCCCGATCTTTGTTTTTACTTGGAGTCAGGTATTTATAGATTGGGAGACTTCAGTCCGTTGAGCTCCATTCGACTTCCCGTTGAGAGATAGCATTTAATGTAAATACTCCCGTTGTGACACATAGCCTGAGACCTCTGCAGTAGCAGATAGTAGACTCAGCGGCATAGGCTTCACTTTTTCTGAGCAGCTTGTACTTCATAGCAGACTTTGCCTTTTTGGTGAGAGAAATTTGAAATAAGGAAGAAAGCAAGTCCTCTGACTTTCCAGAAGGATGAGAAGCACAAGTAACTGAGACAGCTACGGTTGACTTGAGTCTTTAGGAAGAATAAGCAGAGAATACTATATTGAAGACGTATAAGCTTCAGTACGACGTTTCACGACTTTGGGAGGTTCTCCAATTTCAGTAGGTCGTGATCTCTCAGCAGGTTTCTTCACTTCGGAAGGTTCCGTCATTTCAGAGTGTTGGATTTCTTCAGATGATACCTTCTGAAATACAGAACACTACCTTCAGCAGAAACTGTTCTTTCTCATAAGAACGTTAACCAAATTTGTTATTCATTAAAACTCGGGGTTATGAGACTTAAAACATTATTTAACCTTTTAATAACATTTTGAGACTCAACAAACGGGGTGGTGAAGACACGAGTATAGTAGATACTCATACCCGTGTGGTGAAAATATGTCACATATCATCCCAATACGTGCATGGGTACTAGGGGTGGGAATAGGCCCGTCGGTCTGTGAAGGGCTTGCGGCCTGGCTTGTTTATGGCTTGGTCTGACCTGACTCATTTAGTAAAAAAGTCAAGCTAAGGCTTTTAAAAGGCCTGTTTAGTTAAATTGGTCAGGCTTCAAGCCTACAAAAAAGCATGTTAGGCTTGACAGGCCGACCTGTTTAATATATAATATATTAAATTAATTATATAAAAAACTAGAATATATTAAATTAATTATACAAAAAAATCAAATTAAAAGGCCTGCTGGCCTACATAGGCTTATAGGTCTTTTGGTTTGTTTTAGGCCTTGTTATAAAACATACTTCTAAACAGCCTTACAGGCCAGACCATACTTGCCAAGCCACATCTTTAAAAAAAAGACATGTAACAGGTAACAGGCTCGCGCTTAGACTCAGATTTAAGAATTATGAGTCAGGTCAGACTCAGGCCTACCAAAGCTTGGTCTGGCCTGTTTCCACCCCTAATGGGTACCCTACTAAGCGGGTTTTAAATAGATTTATGAATATTTGTGGATATATACTATAGAAAATAAAAATATTTTTAAAATTTTTAAAACAACCTAATTTATAATATTTGTATATAAAATGATAATTTAAAAAGTAAAAATAAAATACTTAAAATTGACTAGCATAATTTTAAGTAATTTTATATATATTACGTATTCGCGGACATTGGTATCCTAATATCTAATTTGCGCTAATAATAAGTGGCCAAATAGGGGGAAGATATATTTCACTCATAGATACGTACCCGCTTAAATACCCAAATTTGTCTCGTAACGAGTTTATCCGCAAGTATCCCATGTATACAATTTTGTCATCCCTAATTTGAGTTTAGCCTTGAAGTAATGGGCTAATGGGCAATTGTGCAGCACTTATAATGGTGATTGAACAATATATCACCTTGGCACAATATAATAAATGACTTATTTCAGAGAAAGTAGGACCGTGTCTGATCCGGACCAGTCCGAGATGACTCAGTCCGGACGAGGTCAGGAGAGATACGTCCGAGGTACGTTGTACCACTTACTCCTAACAAGTCACTAAAGGTGCATCCGAGACGTTTATACATTATCTAGATGAGATCAGGGGAGGTATCTATTCGAGATACGCTCAATAACGACTACAGACGAGGTCTTCTGGAGCTACGACCCTAACCTCGGACTTGTCAACCCTAGGTAGCCAGACTTAGGCTACCTACCAAGTCTCATCGCATTTAATGCGCCCCATGCCCTCTGCTCTAGGTAGTATTAACACTGACACAAGCAACCATGATTTACGGCCATAGCAGAAGGGTTACGACGTAATCATGGCTACCCTTTCCAACTAAGAAGCCTATGTCACCTCCCACACCAATAGAGATCACCTATATAAAGGGAAGCATCCCCACTGATACAAGGTAACTGAATCATCCTTTACTCACACTCACCATATACTCCCACTAACTTGAGCGTCTGAGTGCCTTCTGCAGGTACCCCCACCCGCTCCACCAGCCCAAGCCACCGTCTCCGAGCGCTTTTGCCGTCTCCAGCCATCCTAAACCCCTCGTGCGAATACCTCGGACCACCCTCTTGATCTCGGCCACGATCATTTGGCGTCGTCTGTGGGGACTTGTAAAGAAATCCCCACCACCTTTACCCCTTTGCTGAGATCCACCTTGCATGACGCGCCGGAGACTGAGAATGGAAGCCCCAACGAACATTCAAAACCCCCAGAATGCAGAAACTTTTTCCCAAAAGGCCACCGGAGGGAGTGAGGGAAGAACAAACCCTCAACAAGTCATGAGAACCACCCCTAAAGGAGTATCCCCCTCCAGGAACACCACAACTCCCTCCATGGAAGACTTCTATCTCCCTCCCCCAGGCAACCTAACCAGGAGAAGGAAGAAGCTCTCAGCGAGAGTTAGAAGACGTAGGAACACCACTTCTAGCAGTGAGGAAAACGAAAGGACTCCCTCCCCACTTCCCAGGAGAAGGAAGAAGAAGAAGAAGAGCCAGTCAGTTAGAGAGCTAGAACAGAGAATCCGGTACCTGGAATCACCCATTCCCACTGCACCCAGACGGAGATCCGGCAGAAAGGAGAGGAGCTAGAGGAGCACGTCGTCCAAAAGATCTTTCCACACCCGAGACCTCCCCTCCAAGGAGCTAACTTTCTCTTCCCAATAGGACAGCACCCCGGAGGAATCCTCCTCCTCTAGCTTCCAGACCGGGCAGATGAGTCGCACCCGTGGGAAAAGCCGTCCTCGCACCCACTCGGCAAGGACGACGTCCAACAGACCCCAGCCAAGAGTGGTCAGGGGGATATGGCCAAAGCCGATGTCGTGGCTGCCGGTACCACCCCCCCAGAAAAATCAGGAAACACCGGTTGAGAACCGAGCCAACCACACCCCCATTTCGGCCGGAAACCAGACGACCCCGATCACTCCAAACCCCGTTACCACGACATCAGCCCTCGTCACTCCCACCACCCCGGCCGCTCCTCCTTCAGGGGTAGCTTACCTCAATACCTTGCATCGTCCTTTCACACACCCATTCACGTCTCGTCTGGCCCAAGTCGAGATCCCAGACCGATTCCTCAGACCATTCACTACCATCTGTCTCTACACAGGGGAGACCGATCCAGGAAGACACCTGGACCGGTTCTTTAACGAGATGCTCTTCCTCGGCGCCCAGGAAGACATCATGTGTAGAAGCTTTTCTCGGACCTTGGATGAAGAGGCCCTCACTTGGTTCTGGACATTGCCACAAAACTCGGTCTACAAATGGGACGACCTTGTTTGCTGCATTCGACAAGCGTTTTCAGCATGGCTAACCAAATCCCAAGGGATTCCCACACCTTGGCCAAAGTCAGGAAAGGTGAGACCGAGACCTTACGAGATTTCCTAGCAAGGTTCTACAAAGAAGTATCCCTTAGCTCTAACGTGGCTGATGAGGTCCAACCACATTGCGCAGTGAAGGCCCTTCACAAAGGGACACCCTTGGACATATCGTTAAGGAGGATAAAGGTCCATAACATGACAACCTTCAGGGAACGGGGGACCCAATTTATTGATGAAGAAATACACCTTGAAGGTACCAGCAAGCCCACCGGTGGTAAAGAGACCCTAGCTCAAGAGAAAGACGAGAAGAGTAGGAAGGAGTGCAGAGAAGAAAGGAAGAAGTTCAAAGGGCGGTATGAAGGGCAGTACACCCCCCTCAATAGAATCCTTTCCAGGATCTTCCAAGAGGTCCATAACGCCGAGCTAGCCGAGATAAAGAGACCGCCCCCCATAAAAGCCAACTAGGGCGACAAGAGCCGCTACTATGCTTTCCATAAAGGACATGGCCACGATACAGGCGACTGTTATCATCTCAAGGACGCCATTGAGCAGTTAATCCGAGAAGGAAACCTTGGGCGCTTCGTGAAGAGAGACAAGCCCGAGTGGGGAAGCCGGAGCCGAGACCATAGACGAGGAAGCCACCATTCCCCGTCAAGTTCTAACAGAAGGAGACACGGCTCCCAGTCCCCCAAGCCCAGGGGAACATCAGACAGGAAAGGAAAGGAGTCATCCCCGACCAAAAGTCGAGGTGAACAACCTCGGATTACCATCAACATGATAGCAGGAGGATTCGGAGGATGAGGGTCATCGTCCAATTCTCGGAAGAGGGCCCTGAAAGAAGTTTTGAGCTTGGGGGATGAATCTAAGAGATCACATCGGCGAGCCGATCCTCCCCCCACTCCAATGATTACTTTCGACAATAGAGACTTCGCCGACATTACCTCTGGGCACGACGACCCAATGGTAGTAACGGTCGTGATCGCAAACGCCAACGTGAAAAGGGTGCTCATCGACCAAGGAAGTTCGGCTGACATTATCTATGAGAACTGTTTCGAGAAGATGGGGATCAACCGAAGTGACCTCCTGCCATACGACAACGATCTCGTCAGCTTCTCGGGGGATATAATCCAACCCCTTGGGGTACATGGAAGCCCTAGTAACTCTGATTGGGACTGGGGGAAGCAAGACTATGAGGACCGAGTTTCTAGTGGTGCCATGCAAGAGCTCATATAATGCAATCATGGGAAGGCCGAGTCTGAATACCTTCGGCGCCGTGGTATCCACATTGCATCAGGCAATGAAGTTCCCCACAAGAGAGGGGAAGATGGTCACAGTAAGGGGAGATCAGCAGACGGCAAGAAGTTGCTACAACATGAACTTGAAGCAGCACAAGAATCCTTCCCCGAGCACTCCAACCTCGGCACCACGGACCAGACACGACGTGTCCCTAGTAGACCTCGATCCCAGGATCGATGCAGGAGAAGAGGGCCGGAGTCAAGAGAGAATACCCCAGGGGGAGAGGCCTTTCCTTTAAAGGTCGGACGAGAAGACGGGCAGACCACCAAAGTCGGCTCACATCTCTCCCCAGAATTCCAGGAAAAAATGAAAGAACTCCTCTTGTAGAATGTAGATTTGTTTGCCTGGACAACGACCGACATGCCAGGGATAGACCCCAATTTCTGCTGTCACAAGCCGTCCATAGACCCTCGCTAAAACTAGGGGTGGGAAACAGGCAGGCCGAGCCAGGCTTTGCATAAAAAGGCCAGGCCTGTTTCAAATTTTTTAAGCCTAAGCCTGGCCTTTTACCTGTGATAAGCTTATTTAGTACCTTAGCCTGGTTCGTTACAAGGCCTGTTAAGCCTACAAGCCTACATAAAAGCCTGCACCTTATGAAGGCCAATTAAAAGGCCTAAAGCCTATTTATAAATAGGCTAATAGGCTTATATGCCCAGAAGCCTATTTTCAACATAAAAGCCTATTTTTATTTTTTTTTTCCAGCAATTGCACTAACAAGGTCTACCTGTGATGTTTCCACATCAAATAAAAATTTACAAAATGTCAGGCTAATCAAAGAATCCAGTGGGTTTCGAGAGTTTCTATCTAATAAGTAAATTCAAGTGAAAATAAGAAACGTGTCGTCCATTCCAACAAATGAATATCTTGGTGAACAGAACTTAAATACTGTTCATATAACAATCCAGTGGGTGTACCTAATTCAAAGAGTCTAATCAACAAGAAGATAGCATTACACCTAAATGCTATTACAATTGGAAAGCACCCCAAATAGAAAAAAACTAGTACAACAATCAGCCTAATAACCAGTAGAACATTACAACTAAAACACCCTTAGCATAATGAAAACCAGTACCGCAGTACAACAAGACAACAACCAGTAGAACATTACAAAGCAATTCAATAAACAGAACAAATAAACTAACAAATAAAAACTATATGGCATAGACAAATCAGAAATAAGAAAACGAAAGAGCAGAACCAGATTTTTCTTCAAGGGTTTACAGATCACAATTTGGGGAAAAGAGAGAGAGAGAGAGCCAAGGAGGTGGCCTCACGACCATGGCTGCACATAGACTGATCCCGCCACTGAAGAGATGGTGCGGTGGGGGAGAGTCGCTGAAAGAACGCCCTCAATGACGAACAGGGGCGGTATGACGCGGTGGCTAGCCATGGATAGCAGCGTTTTGCGGTGAAGCGGCTGGTGGCTCGACAGAGAAGCTCGTCGGGAAGAAACAGACACGCAGAGGCTCTTCCATAGTCAAATACTATCAATTATTAACAGAGAAGACATAGATGTTTGCGCAGACAGAGGCAGATGACGGAGCGCGAGGCCACGGGCGGAGGCAGAGACTGGCAGAGCGAGGCAGAGCGTGGCGGACTGGCGGAGACAGAGACAGGTGGAGCATGGCGGCTACTAGGCTTAGGTTACGACAGGAAGAAAAATGAGGAAGGAGTCTGATTCAATAAGCCAAGCAAGAATGGGGTTAGGTTAACCAATACCCAAATAGTTTTAGCTGTAAAAAGTTTTAAAAAAATAAAATTAAAATATACTACAATAAAATAATTTTATAAAAAATTAATATATAAATATAAATATATAATTATATTAATTAATTATTAATATTATATATATGCAGGCCGCCTGACAAGCTAAACAGGCTTTTTTGCCTACATGAGCCTAGCTTGTTTATATAAACAAGCTTTATAAAAAGCCTAGGCCTATCTTTTTAATAAGCAGGCCAGGTCAGGCCAGGCTTTAATCAGGCCCAGGTAGTAGGCCCCTACCAGGCGACCTACCTGACTCCCACCCCTAGCTAAAACTGGTTGCCCATAAGAAGAGAAAGATGGCCCAGAAAAGACAACAAGCAATTAAGGAACAGATTGTCGAGCTGTTGAAAGCAGGATTCATCATAGAAATCCGATATACCACCTGGTTAGCCAATGTTGTCTTAGTCAAGAAGTCGAGCGGCAAATGGAGGATGTGTGTCGACTACACCGACCTCAACAAGGCTGCCCAAAGGATCCTTTCCCTTTGTCCAATATTGACATGTTAGTTGACAACTCCTCTGGCTATCGTTTCCTCTCTTTCATGGATGCTTACTCCGGTTATAACCAAATCACCATGTTTGTTGAGGACGAGGAAAAGACTGCACTTGTCACTGACCAAGGCACCTTCTACTACACAATGATGCCCTTTGGTCTCAAAAACGCTGGAGCCACATATCAAAGGATGATGACGAAAGTGTTCGAAGGACTAATCAGAGATATCGTGGAGGTCTACGTTGACGACATCATTGTGAAGACGTTGGAAGGTGGAGATCCAGTAGCCGACCTCGAGAAGGTCTTCAGCAGGTTAAGGAAGCACAACATGAGGTTGAACCCTCTAAAAATGCACCTTTGGTGTACCAGCTGGCCACTTTCTCGGCTACATGCTAACTAGTAGAGGCATAGAAGCCACCCAGAAAAATATAAAGTAATCCTGGAGATGAAGAGTCCGACATCAGTCAAGGAAGTGCAACAGCTGACGGGAAGGATAAAGGCCCTAACCCGTTTCCTCTCCCGATCGGCCTACAAATCCCTCCCTACTGTACCAGCTACTCCGCAAAGGCAAAACCTTCGAGTGGAGTGAAGAATGTGAGGAAGCTTCCAAAGCTTCAAACATGCACTAGCAATCCACCTGTTTTGGTGAGGCCAGATCCAGGAGAAAGGTTATACTTGTACCCTTTCCGTGGGAGAGGAAGCAATTAGTTTCGTGTTGGTTAAAGAAAAGGAAGGCAATCAGAGGTCAGGTGTACTTCACGAGCAAATCCTTACAAGGCCCAGAACAGAGATACCAGAAGTTGGAGAAGGCCATCCTTTGCAATTGTCACCCTCGACACGTCGGTTAAGACCATTTTTCTAGGCCCATCCCATCACAGTCAGAACCGACCCTCCCCATTAGATCGGTCCTCCACAAGCCGGATCTGGCAGAACGAATGATCACCTGGACGATCGAGTTATCAGATTACGACATCTCCTACGAACCACGGGTAGCCATTAAGGCCCAGGTTTTAGCCGACTTCGTCCTCGAGATGACAGAGCCTCGTCTCCCAAGCTCAATCAACGCGTGGACCATATACATAGACGGATCGTCTAATATCAAAGGGGCAGGAGCTGGCGTCGTGCTGGAAGATAGCACAGCATTGCCAATTGAGCAATCGTTGAAGTTCGAGTTCAAGATGTCAAACAACCAAGCAAAATACAAGGCATGCCTGGCAGGGTTGGCACTCGCAAAAGACCTCGGAGCAGAATCGATCACTCTATATAGTGACTCCCAGCTCATGGTATCAAAATCAAAGGGGAATATCAAGCAAGAGAGTCGATATTGCAGCAGTACTTGAGCAAAGTAAAGGAGATCTCGGCGAAGTTTAAATCCATTGATTCCAGCATGTGCCGAGAGAGCAGAACACGAGGGCAGACATGCTATCTCGGTTAGCAAGTACGAAGAAACCAGGCAACAACAAATCTGTCATCCAGGAGACCTTAGGCTCACCCAGCATTCTTCAAAATGAACAAGTTATGGAAGTCAACGCGAGCTCATGCTGGATGACCCCAATCCAGAAGTACCTGGATAACGGATCCCTCCCAGAGGATGAAAAAGAAGCCAGAAAGATCAGACGCATCTGTACCTTGGTACGCCGTGATAGGAGGACGTCTGTACAAGAAAGGATCCCTCCTTGTCTTTTCATCACTTTCCTCATTGTCTTCTTCCTCTTCTGATGTTGATATTTTTCTCTTTTTAAATCTGAACTCCATCATAGATTCCTGTTGCTGCTTCTTTCTTCTTGTTGGTTTCCTCAAAATGTTGGGAACTTTCTTCTTCTTGTGTTCAGATACTTCTTGACTCAAGGATTCTTTCTTTCTTACCTTGTGCAGCTTTGGTTCAGAATGGATAATGCAGATCCCATCAGTAGGATCTATCTTCAATTGATCTAGTGGTTAGCATAAGTGGGGAATTCCTCTGTCTAAGTGAAAAATTATGCTCTCATCTTAGAGCTGAGTTGAGATTTTCCCCGATCAACATTAACTATTACCTTGGCAACTTTCATGAATGGTCTTCCTAGGATTAAGGGGACATCAGTATCCTCTTCCATTTCAGCAATAAAGAAGTCTTTAGCATATACAAACTTGTCCATCCTTATTGGCAAATCATCAATTACTCCATATGGATGTCGAGTAGTCTTGTTTGCAAGCTGTAACTTCACATTTGCAGGCTTGACCTTTAAAATTCCCAGTCTTTTGAAAAATTATAGCGGTATTAGATTGATGCTCGCCCCAAGTTCTAACAAGGCTTTGGTAATTGGTTGATTACCAACAGAAACTGGTATAGTAAACTTACCTGGGTCAAAGGACTTACCTGTGTTGTAGACCTTTTCTGCCTCTTCTGCTTCTTTCAGAACCACTTCAGGCTTCTCTTTTTCTTGAACACTCCTTTGCACAATCTCTTCTGTGAGCAGCTTTTCTTCAGATATGATGTTGTCCTCTAAATCACTTTCTTCTATTGCGTTGCCATCAATAGTAACTGCATTGCAGTTCTCCTTTGGATTAGTTTGAGTGTTTGTTGTAAAGTGGCCCTTTTGTGTTCTGCCATCTCATTTGCTAACTGACCAACTTGATTCTCCAAGGATTTGATTGATGCTTCTGTATTCTTCTTGAATCCATCAAAATTCTGCATAAAAGCATCAATCTTTTCTTCCAATCTTGAGAGTCTATCATGTGTTGAAGGATAACCTTGTTGCTGTTGATACGACATCTGTTTGTTGCTTCTATCTTGTTGTCTCCAGCCAGAGTTGTTATTTTGGTTATTTCTCCATCCTTGTGAATACTGATTATTGTTGGAGGAAATTACCTTGCCTTCCTTGATTTCCCATGAAGTTGACTTGCTTTGCTTGAGTCTCTTGATAAGAACAGTGACTATTGGGATGGTCACCTCCACAAAATTCACAAATCAACTGTGGGGTTTGCCTGGGTTGGGATTGTACCTGCTTTCAGTTGTTGGGGAAGTGCTTCCAATTTCTTGGTGAGTGCTTCTAGCTGTCGCTTGATGAGCTTGTTTTCTGCTAGAAGTGCATCATTGCTATTTAATTCTAGCACTTCCTTCTTTGGAATTTGGATTGGTTGTCTTCCATATGAGCTTGTTGGTCATTCTGTGCAAAATTGTCAATAATGGTAATAACATGCTCTGCATCCACTGCCAAAATTGTCCCTCCTTGCTGCAGCATCTATGTATGACTTTGAATCGGGTCTGAGTCCATTGCAGAAGATGTTCAATTGGGCAATGTCTTCAAAACCATGGTTTGGGCACTTTCGCAGCAAGGACTTGAATCTCTCCCAGGCTTCACATAATGGTTCATCTGCTCCATGCCAGAATGTGGAGATGTCTGACTTGGCTTGAATATATCTGGATGGTGGAAAGAATCTCTTCAGAAATTTATCTTCTACCACGCCCCAATTGTTCAGACTCTGATTAGGATGCGATTTCAAACCACTCATTTGCTTACCTATTAGAGAAAAAGGAAACAATCGTAAGTAGACAGATTCCAAATCTCCTTCCTCAAATCCCATAGTACCAATCAATTCATAGAAAGTAGAGATATGAGTATGTGGATCTTCATATGATCCAATTCTGCAAATTGATGGCCACTAATGAGGTTTTAAATGTGCAGCCTCATCTCCAAGGACTTCGCTGTAACTGGTAAAACAATGCTTAAGTAATGACGAGGTCCTTGGTGCATGACATAGTCTCCTAAGACTCTTCTTCTTGGAATTTCTTCAGCCATATTTTTGTCTTATTCCGACTTCTCCTTTGTCTTCTTCTCTGTTTTTGCTCCTGTTCCTTCTAGATGTCCTCTCTATTTCTGGATCAAATTGCAATTGATTTGGAGACACCTGACCTCCGCAAGAGCATAAATCAAGAAACTTGAAAAAGGGTAAGTGCGGAAGAGAGAATAAAATAAAATAAAAATTTTCCTAAAATTCCGAAAATAGAAAATAAACTCCTAAAAAAAATAAAAATATATACAACTTGATAGAATAGACCTCCCAAGTCTTTAAAAATTGATACACGTTCCTCGGCACGGTGCAAAAAATACTTGTTTGAAATTCTAGCAAGCATACCAAAATCCTAGCAGTATAATAGTAAGTAAGAGTATCGTATCCACAGGGAACGGTTCAATTTTATAAAGATTAGTGGTCACAACTATCAAGTAGAGAATACGGTTGTTGGTCGTTGAATGTGAAAATAATTAAATACAAAAAATAAATTGAGATAGGTAGAGACAGTTACTTAGACCAAGGATTGAACTTCGTCTATCGCACCCATTTCGTATGTGAACCCCAATAATATTTATGAATATGTAGTTATGATACCTTAGCCAACTAAGTTATTCCACGTAGGTTCCCCGGATCGCGAAATACTAAAAATAATTCATGCGGGTTCTCCCAGGCCGACAAATTACCTAGCTTTAAAGATCCGTTTTCGGTTTGTTAACACTATCAATTCGCCCTGATTCCTCAGTAACTAATAGAGTATTTTTACCAATCAGAGTTCAAGTTTCCTATTCCTAGGCTCCCCCAAACTTGCTATTGATTTTACAAAAACCATTTTCCAATTGCGCCCCATAAAATCAACCTATAACTCCGGCACACAGGCGAAAGCTAAGCACTAAGCACAGAATAAAAATACTGATATCATAAAAACAGAGATTCATAAATAGTAAAGAGAATTCACATACAATCGGGGATTGAATCGACTACATTCAATCCTATCAGAGAGTTAGCTACGCATGGTAGTCATTACAAACCAACGGAGAAACTGTCACACTTTTCTCCAGCCCTAGCTCTGCTCTGTCGTCTCTCGTGCTTTTTATGATCTTTGGCAAAAGGTTCTATTTATAGAAGTTAGAAAGCCATCTGAATTATGGAAGGAATCTTGTTTGAAATCCACTTAAAACTATTTCCGTGTTCCTGCGCTTCAACCTACGTTCAGCGCAGATGAAGCGCAGGAAACAGAGAGCAAATTGATTGTTGCGCTCCACTTGCGCTCAGCGCAAGTGGAGCGTGGTTCTCGTTCCAACTTTCCTGATTTCCTCCTTTTCAGCTTGATCTATTCCTGATCTTATCCTTGTTTGCTTTGCTTCCTTATTTCCCTCTTTTTAGCTTGATATTTTGCTGATTTGATCTTCAATTCAAATTGAGAATTTTATCTTCAGAATCCTTGTTTAAATGACTACGGATTTAATCTTGATCTGCTGCCATTTAGAATCTCATCTACAGATTTCTTTTCAAATAGATGCTATCTTGTTTCTCCATTTAAAACTTTCCCTTTTATCTGTAAAATCAACAGATTTTCTATTAAAATAGCATCAAATTCAAATTTGAATTAAATAATCACAAAATATGCAATTATTACTAAAAAGAGGTAATTTGGGGAATAAATTTACTATTTTACCCTTGATAAGTGCAGTAAATTATACAATAATTTATCATATATTTTGCACTTATCAGAACGTTACCAACCTGAGAAAATATTACAGTTAAATTCGGATGCAAAACCGACATGTGTATCTTGTAATTATCAATGAAAAGCATTCCAGTTTATATCAATGGCGTGAAAACCCCAAAATATCGACTTGAAGACTGATATAAGAAAATCACGTTGGCCGAAATACGAGAAAAACGATAAAGTATCACGCAATCAAACAAAAACGGGCAATTGCCCGACAAAAAAAAATATTCGCAAACCGACGAACCAATACTAAAGCAGACGAAGTTGAAACATTAAAATAACATAAGTCTTTACATAACATGTCCGACCTAAATAGGTCAACGAAATAAACTTCAAAGAAACTAATTGAAATTCAAGCAACAGCATCAACACCCCCTGGGTTGGCACCCCAGAAGTAGTTGGAGTAGGATCACCCTCGGCCAAGACCTCGACCTTACCACCCTCGCTGCCGTTCCTCATGATAGTGTTATTATGAACCTCGTACGCCAGCGAGAGATTGCGAGTATCCAGGTTATAAGCCGGGTTCCGAGCTTTAACCTGGGCAACAACAAGGTCGAAGGCTTCCTGAGCGAAGCCAACCGTATCAGCAAGCATCTTGTTCTTCAAAGTCTCGGTCTCCTACAGCTTGGATCGCAGCTCCTCCAACTCGGCATCATGATCAACTCTCATCTTTTCGACCTCGATTTTATGAGTAACCTTTAGTTAATCAATCTCCGACTTTAAGGCCTTGCAATTTTCTTCTGAATCTAGCAGTTTTTTCTCACCAGTCTTCTACGCCTCCTCGGCCTCTTTTTGCGCCTTCTCAGCGTTTTTCTGAGCCTTCTCGGCCACACCTAGCTGCATTGTCAGACTCTCTTTCTCGGCTTTTAGCTTCACATTCTCATCATCAATTTTCTTCGAGGCCTTTGCAAGCCTTGTCATAAGCCTCATTATGACGGGAGACAGTCGGTAACAAATCCTTCTCCAGATACTTTAAAAAAGAAATCTCTCGGAGTCAGTTGTGTTGTGCTTCTCGGATCAAAACATCGAGGTCGACTTGACCTTTCAAAAAGCGATCTCGAATCCGGTCTGAGTAAAAGACTTGATTAATCCTAGGATGATCCGGGTTAAAACCCTCAGAAAAATGGGAAGGGCCCCCAATCCAGAACGCATCTGAAACACCTTGTAAACTCTGCCCCACCTGGTTCACCAAAGGGTCGCCCTCTCCAGTACAAACCTTCTTCGGAGCAGGCTCAGTCATCTGGGGCTCTGGACCCGCGACCCCGGACACATCTTCCACTCGGGGCTCAGTCTGCCCAGTCAGATCCACAACGACTGAGTTTGAACAGTCGGCTGGACAACAGGCTCACTCGATGTCGACTTGGACCGAGTTTGCTTCCTTTCTTCTTCCCGGCGTTGCCCGCCACAGAGACCCCCGGCGGCAGTCACCTGTTGAAGCAATTGAGCAAGCTGCGTGTTTTCAGAACTGCCAAAACAAAGAAAACAGGAAATCCAGCAACAATACAGGGATCAACAATATAACCGACATGTCAAACGACATGTCCAAAAACATACCTAAAGCAGCAGCAAGTTGGTTAGAAGGGGTATCAATCAACAGGCGAGTTGAGAACGACGGCCACCTCGCTGTTGATCGCATCCATCATTGTCTTGAAAGCGGTTTTCTCTGCCGCAGACAGCCGATCTTCATTATAAGTGTATGTGTTAGGAGAACGATCGTAATGCCGCCAACACCAATAGATGTTTGAAAATTGGCTCCACTCTTCCCAAGAACTCCTCCAAAATGGCAACACCCCATCCTTGGGAACCACTTTAAAAAATTCTTGCTTGAAGGATACCCCAGAGGTCTTCGCAGAATCACATAAATGTCCAAAACTTGACTCCCCTGACGACCTCGAGACACTAACCCAAGAGTGACCCTCGACATTCTTCTTATCACGGAAAAGATATGAAAGAATAAATGTACAGTAGGGTCAAAATTTAGGTATCAACGTAATATTTGGAACGCCTTCATGAAAGCCCACGCATTTGGGTGAAGCTGCGTCGGCGCCACTTGAAAATGAAATAGAACGGCCTTCTCGAAGGCAGAAAAGGTACCCTAACCTTTAAACGAGAAACCACGAAACTATACATATAAATAAACCCAGCTGAAGTCTCCCCCGTCTCACAAACTCGGCCCCCAGTCGGAGGAGCAACAATAGAATATCGATCTGCATCTTCCCCTTCAGCAATAGAATAACGCCCGGGGAGGAAAGCATCTGATCCCGAATCATAACGAGAAGCGGTGCCCACCACCTCTTGATCAACCCAACTATACCGATCAGAAGCAGCGATCTCTCGGCTGGTCACCTCCTGGTTACTTGTACTAGCCGCATCCATTGGCCTTCGATCTATTGAAAGCTCTACAGAAGAGGTATACAAAGCGAGTGAGTTAGAGCATTCGACATCCTCATCGGTCGAGTCTAAGTCGGACTCCGAAGAGGATGCACAAAGCTCTCTCACAAGCGCCGATACCTCGGCCGTGGAGAGTCCGAGAATCTCCTCACGAGCCGATGCTACTGTGTTCCTATAACAGCGCACCATATCCGAGATGGTCAATAACCGAGACGAACACAATCCGCGTGACGTTGAATCATCCCTGCACCTAAACGTCGGCTAAGACGGTGGAGGCGCGGGAAAAACCTCCAGAGAGTCACCGCTCCCCTCCCCACTTTCCCCCTTTTCACGGAGGCGCACCATTGCGAAATACAAAAAGAAAAGGAGAATGCACGAGGAGAAAGAGGATACCTGAGAATTTTTCCGGTGAAAGGAGATGAATAGGATGGCAGCAACTACCACAAACAACCACCAAATCAGCAGCAAGTTACAGCAAACGACAGCCCTTGAGGAGACGAAGGTTCCAATCAGAGCAGAAACGAGAAGATGTGGCTGGAAGAAAAAGGTTCAAAGGACAAAAGCCTCCGGCAGGAAAGAAGATCTCACAGAGGAAATGGAGAGAACGCTGCGAAAAATTTTAAAGGAAATGAATAGTGAAGGGACGGTCTACTCCCCCTCCACTAACCTCATTAAAGTTGGAGGGCAGAGTAGCGTCAAACCACAGAAAATTCAAAAAGGAGCGAAGAAAAGTCAAGGGCAAAACTGACTTTTCAAGCTGGTGGTAAAAAGGTCACTACAGAAATTACCAGGGGCAAAACCGACATTCCCAGCTCAAAGCCAGGATAAAAAAAGGAGGAAACAAGGAGATCATGGGTTAAAGCACGATCCCAACAATAATGCGCATTGATGGCCTAGCGATTCGAGGACGGATGGCCAAGAGGAAAACGCCATGCGCCCTGATCGCAGTTGAAACGGTAAGAAAACAGCTGGAACGACAAGACGGTTGCAGGTGAAAATGATAGACATCAGCAATATCGGGTCATCGGCCACTAACACATCATCACCTTAATGCTCAACCACGTTAACCATCGAGCTGAGGGGCAACTGATCCGGACCAGTCTGAGATGACTCAGTCCGGATGATATCAATAGAGATATATCCGATGTACGTCGCACCAACCACCTTAGACGGACGGTATGGCCTTATGACGTGTAACCGACCATCCCACCACCTTGATGCTCAACCACGTTAACCATCGAGCTGAGGGGCAACTGATCTGAACCAGTCCGAGATGACTCAGTCCGGACGAGGTCAGGAGAGGTACGTCCAAGGTACGTTGTACCACTTACTCCTAACAAGTCACTAAAGGTGCATCCGAGACGTTATACATTATCCAGACGAGATCAGAGGAGGGATCTATTCGAGATACACTCAATAACAACTACAGACGAGGTCTTCTGGAGCTACGACCCATAACCTCGAACATGTCAACCCTAGGTAGCCAGACTTAGGCTACCTACCAAGTCTCATCGCATTTAATGCGCCCCATGCCCTTGCTATGAGCAGTATTAACACCTGACACAAGCAACCCTGATTTACGACCATAGCAGAAGGGTTACGGCGTAATCATGGCTATCCTTTCCAGCTAAGGAGCCTATGTCACCTCCCACACAAACAGAGATCACCTATATAAAGGGAAGCCTCCCCACTGATACAAGGTAACTGAATCATCCTTTACTCACACTCACCATATACTCCCACTAACTTGAGCGTTAGAGTGTCTTCTGCAGGTACCCCCGCCGCGCGCTACCAGCCCAAGCCACCGTCTCCGAGCGCTTTTGCTATCTCCAGCCATCCTAAACCCCTCGTCGAATACCTCGGACCACACCCTTGATCTCAGCCACGATCAGTGTCCATTTGATTTTATTTAGGAGGGAAAAAAATCTAAATCAATCAAAATAAATTAGTTTAGTTTGGCTTGATTTTCCGAATTTTTCAGTAAACTTGGTATTGAACTCGGTAAAAAAATGGATTGGTTCCAGGACCGGTCCAACATTTCTTTAGGCTAAAATTGAATTTTATAATAAGGTATTTTGAAATTAATAAAATTAATTTACTAAAATATTATAATTTGATTTAGAATGTATCTCTCTAGCCTTTTAAAAAGAAAAATTATTTATTAAATTATTATACTTAATTTCACTTAACATTTATTTTTCAATCGATAATAAAGCCAATCCATTTAATATTTCTTGAGACATTATTGATCTTATATAATATTTATTAATTTTAGTTCGCTAAACAATATATGCATTGAAAAAGAATCAATTATCTTTACATAATTAAGTATATCGATTGGTGTGTCGTTAACTAATTGTATAATTTCTTTTAAAACTCTTAATTGTGAAAATAAATCTAATCCAATAGTATTAGAGCTATCATTATGTTTTAAAGATTTTTCAATGTTAAGATAATTTTCTTTATTTTAATTTCTCAACACTAAATAAAAATCCAAATATAGTTTTGTTCAATTTAAATTGTTCAAATCTACTTTGAAGTATAGTAATTATTTGATCTATTATGTATAAAATAAATACTAAATAATTACTGAGGAAATCTTACAATTTCATTATCAATAATATAGTCAAATTTTAATCACATAGCACATGTCAGAGAAAGACTAAAGAGAGAGTATACATATTTAGTTTGCAAAAGACAAAAAAGGTTGATTTCATTCACTCATTAAAAAAAAGATACTTAAGGGCCGTTTACTTTCAGAAAACATTTTTTTTTATTTTCATTTCTGGTTTTAGTTTAAATTATAAATAATGTCGACTTATTTTTTTCCCATTTATTTCATGTTTCGGAGTTTATACAAGAAATATTAATAATTGAAGTGACAAATTAATATTAAAAATGAATGGAATCAATTATTAATATTTGTCAAGAGTAATTAAGTATTATTAATCAATTAAGAGTAATTAAGTATTATTTAATAAAATGAATTATTAATATTTGTTAATCAATTATTAATCATTTTTTAATATTAATTAAGTATTATTAATATTTTTAAGAGTAGTCAATTTTAATAATTTAGTATTTTTATTAACAATAATTAAGTATTATTTAATAACTAAAAGCTTTTTAGAAAAAAAATACTTAACTACTCTTAATAATTTAATATTATTTAATAAATAATTATTAACCATTTTTATTCTAAAAAATATTAATGGTAAATAAATTTTTGATCTAAAATAAGGATATTTTTGTAGGCTTAATACAAAGGACTTTAGAATGTGTTTGGTAAACTAGCTGAAAAGCTAGATGAAGAGTGTGTTTAGTAAAATAAACTGAAAAGATAGCTGAAAGCTGAAAGCTAGATGAAAGCTGAAAAACTAGCTGAAAGCTAAAAGCTAGATGAAAACTGAAAAACTAGTTGATTTGATGGAGGTGTTTGGTAAAATAATTGAAAATGGTAAAATGATATACAAGGACATAATTAATATTGAATAATAATGAGTGGGGGGTAGTTGAGAGATAAACTTGTAATAAATTTTCAGCTAGTAGCTGAACTGAGAGCTTTTAAAAAAATCTACTGAAGTAGCTTTTCAAGAGAAGCTAGTAGCCACATAAAAAAACTACCTTTCCAAATACTGATGAAATAATTTCAACTACTAATTTCAACTTTCATCTAGTTGAAATGTCTTATCAAGCACATTCTAAGTAGCCTTAAAGTTGGTCCGATCGACCTTGATTAGTTTGATATATAAGGTCATCTTTATTGCAGCACCCCACTTTTTCACTATTCACATATTTTAAATGGGCCCCACCAGTACACATCAACAAGTTCTTATTAAGCACTCATTTTCTCTAACCTAGCAACTCACTTTTACTATTCACATATCTTAAATGGGTCCCACTACATCACCCAATTTTTATTAATCCCAAATATATTAATTAATAAAAAATGAAAATAATATTAAAAAACATTAACGGGTTTTAAACCCTGGGAATGTAAAAAAAAATTAAAAAAATTAACAGGGGTTTTAAACCCCGGGAACGTAAAAAAAATTAACAGGGGTTTAAACCCCGGGAACGTAAAAAAAAATTAACAGGGGTTTAAAACCCCGGGAACGTTAAAAAAATATAACGGGGGTTTTAAACCCTCGGGAACGTTAAAACAAAAAAAATAAAATATTTAACAGGGGGTTTCAAACCCCCGAGAATGGCTTAAAATATATATATATATATATATATATATATATATAACACCGTAGCTCAGCAGAGCACTAGTACTTTGGGGATTCGGGACTGTGTCAGGCAAATTTCACCCAAAACTCGTAAAGCACCGCTGCTTATTGAGCTTTACTCAATAAGCAGCACCGTCTCTAAGTGTTATTGAGTTGACATACACATTAATCCAAATACCTAATTCTCATCGGTGAAAATGTTGACACATCAATTAATCATATATCTCTATTTAAATATTTTAATTTATCATCAAGCCTACAGATCATTTGACACAAGACTATTAGGCTTTGTTTGGTAGTATTAGGGAAATAGAGAAAAGAGAAATAGGGAAGAGATGGAGGAGATTTTAGGTTGTTTAGTGTGAGAGAAATAAGTGTGAAATGAAAGAGAAATATATTTTTAAGTTTTCTGGTGTGAGAGAAATGGGTATGAAATACAAGAGAAATAGGTTTTGAAAATCGATTATTCATAAAAAAAAATTTTTTCTTAAAAATCGATTACTCTAAAAAAATCGTTTTTTACTAAAAATTAGTAAGATTTGTTGTGATAATCGATTTTCATGAATAAAAAATTGATTATTGTGTGGTTAGTACGCATTTCTCTCCCATCTCTCTTCAAATTTGGAGAGAAATAAAAAGTTGGTAGGATTCACAACTTTTTGATATTTCTCCCCTACTTCTCCCCTCCACCAAACAAGAGAAGTTGTCAACTTCTCTCCCACTTCTCTCCCCCTCCCTATTTTCGTACCTCTTTGCTACTAAACAAGGCTTATGTTTAATCAATGGTTTCAGATTTAAATTTTAGCCATCGATATATAGTCGCGTTAATAAAACACTATGAGTAAAAGCTTTGTCACCTTTAAAATTCATATCAACTTAAACATAGATTACATAAGATAAAAGATATATATATATATATATTTATTGGAAATTAAAACTTGACAACTTGATATGCATGCTATAATCTATCATTTGTTCATATATGGCAGGAAAGGTAGATTATCATGCTACTTAAAAGTCAAGATTTTCAACTACATGTTATAATCTTTGTTTTGGTTCTATATGACATGAAAATTAGATTATCATGCTATTGAAAGTCATGATTTGCAACTTGTCATTTTAGTGATTTAACAACCATGCATGCTTGGTTTTAAAAGTCACAAAAGGTGGCTTGTTTTGTTGGTTTTAGAGTTTATATTTTAGTATAAATAGGTGTGGTATTAGTTAGTTTAAGTATCAAGGTGACTGTAAGAAATTGAGAGAAAAAATTCAACAAGTTTTTTGTGTCATCTTGAGAGTGTAAGTTGGCTATTAACAAATGCCAAGTTTGTGAGTGTATTATTCATCAACAAAATAAAACAAGGTGTGCATGAAATTAGTTCTTGAGTGTTCATATATATTTTTTGGCATATACAATTTATCAAGGCAATTTATTTTAATTGCCAACATTTGGCATCAGAGCTTGTTTTTACCAAGATGGCGGCAAGTTCAAGCACAAGAGCAAATCAAGTTCAACAAGTGCAAACCATTATCTACAAGTACGATGGTAGATCAAATTTTTCCATGTGGAAACATTCAAAGAGCTTTGTTTTTGATCTGTTAATCCGTGGAGCCGCTCGTTCTTGAGAAAATTTTCCGTGCTAAAACAACAAAAGAAGCATGGGAAATTTTGCTCAAAACATATGAAGGTGCTGATCCAGTCAAACGGACAAGATTGCAAGGCCTAAAGCGTCAGTTCGAGCTGATGGAACAAGGCAAGGATGAAAATATTCGTGATTATTTTTCACGAATGGATAAGCTCGTGAACGATATGAAGAACAATGGTGATGATATATCAGAAAAAGAAGTCATGGAGAAAATTATGTGCACACTCACACCTCGATTTGATTACGTGGTAGCAGCTATTGAAGAGTCAAAAGATCTCAACAAAATGACCTTGAATGATTTACAAGCGTCTTTAAAGTCACGTGAGATGCAGATGAACAAGAGATCAAGTGGCACAATTGAACTAGCATTGAAAGCACAAACAAATATTAGAAGAGAGGGACTTGTGCAAAGAAGGGCCAATCAAAATCAAAGGGGTCAGAATTTCAAAGGAAGAGGGAGGAATTTTTAAACTGACTCAAACCAAGGTACAAGGTGCAATGGTTCTTTTCAAAACAAATCTAATATTCAATGCCATAAATGCAAGAAGTTCGGGAATTTCCAGTCTGAATGCAAATCTCATATTCAGTGCCATAACTGCAACAAGTATGGTCACTATAGTCGAGAATGTCGTGCCAAAGCATTGAATATTAGAGAGAATCATGCTCATGTTGCAGAAAATGAAGATGATATGAAGATGGTGCTCATAACAAGTCATGCGGTAATTGATAAAATGATAATCAATGGTTGTTAGATACAGGCTGCAACAATCATCTAAGTGAGAAAAAAGAACTGTTTTCTCACTTAGATGAAAACTTTAAAACCACTGTCAAGCTTGGTGATAATTCCAAACTTGAAGTCTTGGGAAAAGGGAAGATTGCCATCAGATTGAAAGGTGGATCTTTAAACTATATTTCTGATGTATTCTATGCACCTGGAATATGTCATAATCTCTTGAGTGTGGGACAACTAGCTGAGAAAGGTTATGATCTGTGATTCAACAAAAGAGGTTGCACCATAAATGATGTGGAGATGGGGCTGATAGCAAAGACGAACATGTCAAGGAATCGTCTATTTCCGATGAATATCAAGTATGATGTTGCTTTATGTTGTAACGCCACTGTTGTTGATGATAATTGGCTCTGGCATATGCGGCTTGGACACTTCAACTTTGAAAGTATCAAGTTTCTTGCAAACAAAAAATGGGTTACCGGCTTGCCTGTCATCCAAGTTCCCGAAAAACTATGTGAAAATTGTGTAGTTGGTAAAAAGCATTGAGATCCTTTTCCCAGAGGACGTGTATGGAGAGCCACAAAACCACTTGAGCTTGTGCGCTCTGATTTATGCTATGTGGATATTCCATCTAATGGAGGTAATAAATACTTTATTACTTTAATTGATGACTTCAGCAGAAAGACATGGGTTTATTTTCTGAAAAATAAATTTGATTCTTGTGATACGCTCAAGAGTTTTATGACGTATGTTGAAAGGCGAAGTGGTTATACTCTGAAAACCTTGAGAACTGATAGGAGAACAAAGTATATTGTTTGTGATGATTTCTTGAAAAATCAAGGAGTTAAACACCAAGTAACTGCAAGGTATACTCCTCAACAAAATGGAGTGGCAGAAAGGAAGAACAGAATTATCATGGATATGGTGAGAAACATGTTACATTGCAAGAAAGTTCCAAAGAGTTTTTGGCAGAAACGGTGGCTTGTGCAATATACCTATTAAATAGGTGTCTTGTTAAAAGTGTGCGTGATAAAACTCCACAAGAAGCTTGGTGTGGGGAAAAGCCCAATCTAAGTCACTTAAAAGTCTTTGGTTGCATTGCTTATGCACATGTTCCGGATGAACTGAGAAAGAAGCTTGATAACAAAGTAGAAAAATGTATCTTTGTTGGGTACATTGAAGAAACTAAGGGCTACAAGCTGTACAATCCATAAACCCAAAAGGTAATCATCGGTCGAGATGTTACCTTTGATGAAAATGGAGCGTGGGATTGGTCAGAAAAGGAAAAGAAGTTATTACATGTACCAGTAACTATAAATGAAGAAGCAGAACTGAATAATCATCCACCAACTACTGGTTCAGATGAATCAGCAACTGATACTCAAACTCGTAGATATCCACAACGAGAAAGATGTCCACCTGCTCATTTACAAGATTATGAAGTTGGAAGGGATGATGACTCTGATGATGGGGAGGAAGAAGTTACTTATTATGCCCTGTTTGCTGATTGTGCTCCTATAACATATGAGGAAGCATCCAATGATGATCATTGGATTAAAGCGATAGATGAAGAAATTCAAGCCATTGAGAAGAATAATACATGGGAGTTAGCAACTCTTCCAGAAGGAAAGAAGCCAATTGGTGTTAAATGGGTGTACAAGACAAAGTTCAAGCCAATTGGAGAAATTGAACGTTTCAAGGCACGATTAGTGGCAAAAGTGTACAAACAGAAACTTGGAATTGACTACTTTGAAGTATTTGCTCCAGTTGCTAGATTAGACACGGTACACATGATTCTTTCTCTTACTGCCCAAAATCAGTGGAAAATATTTCAAATGGATGTCAGATCTGCTTTCTTGAATGGTGTCCTTGAAGAAGAGGTTTACATATAGCAACCTCCAGGTTATCTTAAACAAGGAGAGGAAGATAAAGTCTACAAATTGAAGAAAGCACTATATGGACTAAAGCAAGCACCGAGAGCATGGTATACACGTATCGACACATACTTCATTGACCATGGCTTTCACAAGAGTCCATATGAGCATGCTTTGTATGTCAAAACCAATTAGGCTGGAGATATCATTATCGTTTGTCTACATGTGGATGATTTGATCTTCACCGGGAACAATTCGAAAATGTTAGCTGAATTCCGAGAAAATATGACCACACATTTTGAAATGACAGATATGGGTCTTATGTCATATTTCTTAGGAATTGAAGTGAAGCAGACAAATGAAGGAATATTTATCTCTCAAAAGAAATATGTCGCAGATGTCTTAAAGAAGTTCAAGATGAAAGTCTGCAAACCAATGTTGACACCAGTAGAAGAAAGATTGAAGCTAGAAAAGGAAAGTGGTGGTGATCCAGTTAATTCAACTAATTTTAGAAGATTGGTGGGAAGCCTAAGATACTTGACAACAACAAGACCTGACATAGTTTATGGAGTTGGGCCCATGAGCAGATTCATGGATTCACCAAGACAATCTCATTGGTAAGCTGCAAAACGAATTCTAAGGTATGTTAAAGGTACAATTACTGAAGGCATATTTTATTCAAGTTTTTACAAGCCAGAATTGGTTGGATACACAGACAGTGATTGGGGTGGTGATACTACAACACGAAAAAACACTTTAGGTTATGTTTTTCATCTTGGTTCAGCTGTATTTTCTTGGTCCTCCAAGAAACAACAAGTTGTTGCCCTTTCAACAATTGAGGCAGAGTATATAGCAGCAACAAATTGTGCTACTCAAGCAGTTTGATTGCGAAGAATGTTGAGTGAGCTACAACATCAACAATATGGTCCTACGAAAATATTCTGTGACAATAAATCAACAATTGTTTTAACAAAGAATCATGTTTTTCATGGTCGCAACAAACACATTGAAATCAAGTATCACTATATACGAGATTTGGTCAGAGATGAAGAAATTGTGGTGGAATATTGTTCATCGGAAGATCAAATAGCATATATCTTTACAAAGCCACTCAAAGCCAATTCATTCTTGAAGTTGAAAAATATGTTTGGGATGATCAGGCCAAGATTTAGGGAGGATGTTGGAAATTAAAACTTGGCAACTTGATATGCATGCTATAATCTATCATTTGTTCCTATGTGGCATGAAAGCTAGATTATCATGCTACTTAAAAGTCAAGATTTTCAACTACATGCTATAATCTTTGTTTTGGTTCTATATGGCATGGAAATTAGATTATCATGCTATTAAAAGTCATGATTTGCAACTTGTCATTTTAGCGATTTAACAACCATGCATGTGCTTGGTTTTAAAAGTCACAAAAGGTGACTTGTTTTGTTGGTTTTAGAGTTTATGTTTTAGTATAAATAAGTGTGGTATTAGTTAGTTTAAGTATCAAGGTGAGTGTAAGAAATTGGGAGAAAAACTTCAACAAGTTTTTTGTGTTATCTTGAGAGTGTAAGTTGGCTATTAACAAATGTCAAGTTTGCAAGTGTATTATTCATCAACAAAATAAAAAAGATGTGTGTGAAATTAGTTCTTAAATGTTGATATATATTTTTTGGCATATACAATTTATCAAGAATTTTAATTGCCGTGTGTGTGACCTTAAAAAAAATGTTAATCTTACTTTGACCCTTTTTAAGTGGAGATTTTAGATGTGTAGTTGCTTAAATGATACGCAAATAGCTGATGACACGGTTAAACAATCTGACGCCATCTCATTAATTAATTAATTATAACAAAAGACATTGAAAATAAGATTACGTTAGATTTGTAGCGCAGTTTGTGTACAGTGCACCGATCACATGAATTAAAGGAAGGAGGCTATCCTGGGCAATCAACTTTTGCCCTTTGTTTGATGTATATATGACAAACTTGATATATAGTTGTTGACTTGGCTTAAACGGCTATACTTTTCCTTTTACGAGTGTGATCCTCTTCTAATTATTTCCGTTTTAATTCAATTGATCTATTTTTTTTCACATATTTAGTTCATTTTATATTTTTTTCAAAGCAAGTGTTAATTTTTTTCTATTTTATTGACTATTTTTAAATTTTTATTTTATAATTCTAAGATGTCTTTGGTTAATTTCTTTCTTTTAATATTTTCTTATTGCCAACAATATTTATGATAGAAGTCATGAAGCTAAATAACTTAGGGGCCGTTCGGGGTGGTTGCGAGTTTTCAGTTTTTGGCTTTTAAAAATTTTCAACCAAGATTTTACAACTCAAAACTAAAAACTGAAAACCACTTTTTTTTGTTTTTAAAACAAACATTTTGAAAACCACAAAAAGTGGTTTTCAGTTTTTAGTTTTGAGTTGTAAAAACTTGATTGAAAATTTTTAAAAACCAAAAATTGAAAACTCGCAACCACCCCGAACGGCCCTTAGATTCCGTTGGAGTACATAGAAAAATAAAGCTATTCCGAAGATTATAATATATAAACAAATTAATGTTTAATAATTAATTCAAAATCCCTTTCTAAGAGAAATAAACTTAATGTTAAACTTATGTAAATTCAATTACCTATTTAAGAAGATATTTGACTTAATTTGAATTGTTGTAATTTAATTTTAAATTTAATGATATATTCATCTATATAGAGGTTATTATGCTATTTTTTCATAAAATGATTAGATTAATTTAAGTATTATATTATTTTTTAAATGCTTTAAAACAAGGTTTAAATTGTAAATTATTGTTTTTGCATAAGTGATTATTTTCAACAAATTAATTAATTATCAACAATATTAATATTATATATTTCTCATTCATCTAATCAATTAATCGTTATGGACTTGTAAATATTTTTAATCTTAGTAATGAATATGTTTTATTTGATATTGTTCGATTTTATAAGCTTACTTTTCACTTTTTTTTATTCATTACTTGATTATTATATTAATAATTTCCTTTATTCTCAATGTTTTTAATTATATGGTATATATATGTGTGTGTCCTTTTTGCATGTATAGATTAATAAAATCATTTTAAGCTTTTTTTTTTTTGTTTTGATCGAGAATCCTCATGGAATATTGGTGAATTTAATCCTCGAGCTAGGATGGTGATCAAGTAAAGCACTTTCAAGAGTGACCAATCTAAGATTTAAATATGATGCAAGATTAGCACATAATATGTACAACTAATAAGAAGAAATATTAAAATGCAATAATGAAGTATAATTTAGATATAATAGGAAGAATCTTTTAAATATGATGCAAGATTAGCACATAATAATATGTACAACTAATAAGAAGAAATATTAAAATGCAATAATAAAGTATTAATATGGAGCACCATTAGATGCTTCAATTTCTATCATTATAAATTTGGCCTTAACTATTACTAATATTTC
The DNA here is from genome assembly GCA_026901365.1 of Sesbania bispinosa. Taxonomy (NCBI): domain Eukaryota; kingdom Viridiplantae; phylum Streptophyta; class Magnoliopsida; order Fabales; family Fabaceae; genus Sesbania; species Sesbania bispinosa. Next base: position 1,891,143 of record QLOH01000066.1, on the reverse strand, counting down.
TATAGTTTGATGCTATTTTCAATAAATACAATTAATATAACTGCATCTGTCAAAAGTTAATTAGAGTGTGTTTGGTAAAACTAGCTGAAAAGCTAGCTGAAAGTTTAAAGCTAGCTGAAAACTGAAAAACTCGCTGAAAGCTTAAAGCTAGCTGAAAGCTGAAAAGTTATTGAATGTGTTTGGTAAAACTAGCTGAAAATGGTAAAATGACATTTAAGGACAACATTAATTATTAAATAATGATAAGTGGAGGTGGTTGAGGGCTAAACTTGTAATTAATTTTCAGCTACTACTAGTAGTTGAAAATTGGAGCTTTTTTAAAAACTACCCCAAGTAGCTTTTTAAGAAAAGTTTGTAGCTACCCAAAAAAACTACCTTCCCAAACACTGCTGAAATGGTTTCAGCTACTATTTTCAACTTTCAGCTAGCTGAAATGGCAAGCCAAACACACTTTTAGTCTAATGGATAGGTTTAAACAAGCCATTTAATTTTTATAACAAAAATAATAATTGAGGGGAAAATAAAGTAATGTTAGACAAAGATGATAATAATTTTTTTTTCCATTTTTGCTAGAGAAATTTGAATGCAATAAAAATATCTATAAAAAAGATTATAGTGTTCTACAGCTTTTGAGTTTATTTTCTTTCTCAATTAGAACTATAAAAAATAATTGAAACGTTTAGTTTCGTAACTCTTTAATATAGATATAATACACATTTTTGTTTAAGACTTTTTATTTTACTAAGTTTCCCATAAAATTTTTATAAGATACAAATTCAACTTTAATTAATGAATTGATTTTATTAGGTTAAAACAACAAAGTGAAAGAAAAATATAGAATATTTAAATAATTAAATTTAAATTATTAAATTATATATGTCAGTTATATTTTATCTTACGTAGCTCGATCTTAACTCACAATTTTTGTGCAGCTATAAGTAAAATGAAATATAAAGTTCCACCAAAATATTTTTTAACATATTAATTATTATTTAATAAATTTTATTTGATAACTTATATAAGCTTTTTTTTATTCGATAAAATTTATTTAATACTAAAATAATAAAAAATATGCGTAAATGTAAAACTTTCGAAGTGTTTTTATCAAAATGAGTACAAAATGAGTACACCTTTTAATAATACCGTAGATGTTTTATAAATTATCATTTTAATACACAAGTATTTATATATATAATATCATTCTCGTGCACCTCGCTAATATTTATATTTATTATCATCCACCAGCAAAGCACCATCATCGTGCACCTTGATCGCGGAAAGTTTTCAAAGTATTTTTATTAAAATAAGAAATGAACTACATACTTTAGTTTTAATATATGATTTATAACCAACGGGGTTGATTCAAATAGTACATGCTTGATTCCCCTTAAACAAGATCTCGGGTTCAGTCTTATCCCACCATAATGTGGATGCATGTTCCCGGCTCGAACAGGATTGCCTCCCGTGGAGGATACATGTGGTTAAACCAAAAAAATATATGATTTATAAACTATGTATCATTAATGACAATGATAATATTTTTATACGATTATTGGAATTTCGTTCATGTCTGTGTGCATACCTGATTTTTTTTTATTATAAATTCACATTCCTCGACTTTGAATTTTTTAATTAGAAGTAAATATAAAAAAAAAATTGGTTACATGAGGAAAAGAAAAGAAAAAGAAAATAAAGAACAAGAAGCCAAATTAACTACAAGAGATCCATCCCCTAAGGAATGAAAGACCTTGAAAGACCTCTAGCATTTGTAGAAACTAACTCTTGAAACCCATCATAGGAGTCCAGAGTAATAACTAAAGTTGAAGAACAAGAAGCTTCAAGCTTAGCAAAAGCATCGGTATATTGGTTTCCTTCTTTGAACTCTTGAAATATGGCACACATCCAATGACCAACTCTGTACCATAAGCTTCTGTATTTTATTTCATTGACGATTGAGGTATACTTGTGGAATCTAGGTAGAGGGCCTTTCACAAGAGAGATTACATGCATAGAATCGAACCAACACTTAACAAGTCTAAAGTCTTCATTCCAAGCAAGCTAGTAAATATAATAATTTAGATTAATGTAATATTTTTAAAATAAAAAATAATTTGCTAAAAAATATATATGTTCAATCTAATGTCAGACAATAAATCAAATATACTGTATATCATATGAATAAGCTAACATGTATTGAGACCTAAGTTTTAACTTAATTAGTGGTCTCAAGCTCGATCAGAGCTTCACGTCGTGATATCATACATGACTCGAGTAGAATTGTTTCTCGTACAGGTGGTTGTACACCAAAAAAATATTATATGATAAAGTGTTCTATACAATGCTACACTAACATTAATTAATATTAAAATTTTATTAAATCATATGTATTAAGTGATATGCTATCATGCTTAATTTATTCTATCATACATAGACCTCTTCTTTGTGAATATCATGCTTTATTGCCCTTAATCTGAGTATTAGCTATGCTTTACATATGGTAGTCCACTCTATGATGTATTTCTAATACAAATCCGATATGTATAGAACACAAATAAAAGCTACATGCTCTTATCTGGAGATATGATCGACAAGTAGGGCCTTCATCCCTCAACTATGGTTAATTTTTTATATTATAGTTTTAAGGAAAATCATTCTTCCACACACTCAATTTTTTGAGTGCATGTGGGGTTTGGAAGAGAGATGAAAAAAAAAAGGAAATTAAGAGAGAGAATGTGAGAGATGCCATGAGAAATGAAGAGAGGGGTATAAAAAAAAGTAAGTGTAGAATGTGAAGCTAGAAAAATCATGGTTGTAATTTTAATGTAAGAAATTTATTAGGTCTTCGTTACTTATTTATACTTATTTACCTATTTAGAAATGATGAGCTTCAATTTAAATATAAGAAATATATATAAGGTATTCATCTCCTACAAATCCTCCTACATACTAATTAAAAAAATATTAAATGAGTAATGCTATATCCTCTTACTCATCTTCATGCATGTTCCTCCTATATTCACACATTCCTACATATTCCTTCTACAAATCATTCTAATTACTTTTTTTTTGTTAAAATCATTTTAATTACTAAATAAAGTAAATATTCAATGTTTTTTTTTTTTTTTATGTTTTTAAGATATTAAGTGTATTCATTTTTTATTTAATACTTTCTTTAATTAGTATGTAGGAGGAGAGGATATAGCATACTCAAGGAAAAATTAAAAAAAAAAAAACTCATCATATTAACTGCAATAAAAAAATGACGTAGATGAATAAATACATATAGCTAAGAGGATTTAACATGTATATATAATTAAAAAAAGCATCTTTTTTTTTTCATTCTTTTTCCGTTTCTTTTCTTCCACTACAAAAAAGCCCCCTCCCTTATAATCTACTGTCGCGCTGCTATTTATTCATATTACACTGATGAACTCATTTGATTCGTTTGTATTTTATGGATTGATTAGAAATGATTTTTTTACTTTGTGAAAATAAATATACATAATTAGAAAAGAGATGAGATTATAATTAATCAAACTAATAAATGAAATGAGTATATAACATGTTAAATTAATCAAAGTAAAAAACTGAGAGAATTAAGCATTGCAATACCAAATAAGTTTCTTTTTTCTTTTTACAAAAAAATTGATATTGATACCAAATCATAAGCATTTAATGGATATATTATGTTGGTATAAAAAAATTTACATTAACATCCAATAATTTGTTATCACATTATTTAATGAGTTTAATAATTAACACATGATGTTATATTTATTAAATGTTTTGACAACACATAATTTTTTCTTTTTTATATACTGATCGAAAGTGTATACTTATTAAACTTGAATCATACTATAAAAAAACACCATGCTTAACTTTAATAAAACACATGGATAACATATTTAATTTTTAAACGAAAATATTTTATTTTGATATTTTAGGTTAAAGATTTGAGATCTGTGCGGCTAGCACATGATGATGCCTATATCCTTGATGTATGCCATTAAACAATTCAAAGCCACCTCATTGGTTATGATATTTATATCGGATTTGCTAGTGCAAGTCAATGAATCAAATGTATTAAAGGAGGGCTATCATGAGCATTCCAACCACGAAAGCCATGGAACTACACTTGCTCATGGTGTGTGCTGCCACTTTGTTGGCATGCTACATTTTCGTAGTCAAATTTCTGAGGAGATTGAATGGGTGGTATTATGATCTCAAACTAAAAAATAAGCAATACCCTCTTCCTCCTGGTGATATGGGATGGCCTCTTATTGGCAATCTTTTAGCCTTCATGAAAGATTTCTCATCTGCTCACCCTAATTCATTCATAAACAACCTTATTCTCAAGTCTCTCTCATTTTTCCACCATGTTTTTTTATTTAATTTATATACACTGTCGGTGTAAAAAAGTTTACACAGACATCCAATGGTGTGCTGCCACATCATTTAATAAATATAACATCTAATGTGTTATTATTCATTAAATGATGTATCAAGATGTCGTGTAAAATTTCTTTACACTGACAAATATTAAACTCTTTATTTTTTTTTCATTTTATATACATAAATGCATTTATATTGCATACTTATATAATTAGTCTCATTAATTACCTTGCTTATGTTTTAGGTATGGACGAAGTGGTATTTACAAGACTCACTTGTTTGGAAATCCAAGCATCATAGTTTGTGAGCCTCAAATATGTAAACGAGTGCTAATAGATGATATGAACTTTAAGCTTGGTTATCCAAAATCCACCAAAGAATTAGCACGAAATAGACCCATGTCTGAAGTCTCTAGTGAAGAACATAGGCGTTTTCGACGCCTAATCACTGCTCCTATTGTGGGTCACAATGCATTAACAATGTACTTAGAACGTATTGAGGACATCATGGTCAATTCGTTAGATGAATTGTCAAGCATGAAACACCCGGTTGAGTTTTTGAAAGAGATGAAAAAAATTTCCTTTAAAGTCATCATGCATGTTTTTATGGGGCGCTATTACAATAAAAACATCGTTTCCAAAATAGGAAGTTCGTTTACCGATATGTATAATGGCATATTCTCTATCCCCATTAATGCTCCCGGTTTTACTTTCCACAAAGCACTCAAGGTTCTTTCCTTTATCTTCATCTTATTGTTTTTACTATTTGCGTGTTTGGTTTACCATGAAATCACGTTTCAAACGTTAGGCCAACACTAATCTTAGAACGTTTGCTCAGATCCATTTTTGAAACGTGATTTTGGAGTAAACCAAACACACATTATATGTATTAATTATTTTGTTAACAATTGTTTTAATTGGTGCTAATTTCATGTTTGCATGGTATAATAGGCACGTCAGAAGCTGGTCAAGTTAGTTCAACCTATTGTGGATGAAAGGAGGTTGATGATAAAAAATGGTCAAGTGGGAGAAAAGAAAGATCTTCTTGATATTCTTTTGGAAATCAATGGTGAGAATGGTCAGAAATTGGAGGATGAGGATATTATTGACTTATTGATTGGGGCTTTATTTGCTGGTCATGAAAGCACAGCAACTGCTATGATGTGGTCAATTATATATCTTACACAACATCCATATTTCTTGAAAAAAGCCAAGGTAAAATGAAGTTGACTTCAAGAGTGAGTAGAATTTTATTAAAAAAACATTTAATAATTTTCACACAATGTATTACTATAATTTTTTTTAATTAATTGTTTATTACCATAGTAACAAGAAAATTGACAAAACAATTTAATTACAACAATTAAAAAATTAAATTTAAATAAAATTATTAAAGGATCAAAATCAGTCATAAATAATAATAGAAAAATTAAAAGTGTAATTAATTAATTAAACCTAAAGTAAACATATAGCTAGGCTTATATAATTTTTTTAATTAGAAAAATTAAAAATATTATAAGCGCTACCCTAATCGATGTACATACAAGAAACTACCATAAAAAAAATTTCTCACATAAACTAATAAAAAAGGTAATATATTTTTGTTTATATCTTACAGGAAGAACAAGAAGAAATCATGAAGAGAAGACTACCCTCAGAGAAACAATTAACTCTTAAGGAAATTAAGCAAATGGTTTATCTTTCTCAGGTAAGTATATTCATTTGAAAATCACATATATGCATCATGCATATAATATATTGTGAAGAAGACTCCATCTCAAACATTAAAAGCAATATACCAAAGAAATAAAAGACATTTGATTGTGTTATACCTTACAGGTGATCGATGAAACGTTGCGTTGTGCCAACATTGCCTTTTCAATTTTTCGAGAGGCAACTACTGACATGAACATCAATGGTTGTTCACTTTCAATGCCAACATATATGCTTTTTATTTCTAGTTATCTTCAATTATTAAAGGAGAATAAAAACATATTCATGTTATATCTTTAATATTTTTAGGTTATATCATACCAAAAGGTTGGAGGGTGCTAGTTTGGTTAAGAGCTATTCATATGGATCCAGAATATTACTCAAATCCAGAAGAATTTAATCCATCTAGATGGGATGTAAGTTGGATCCTATTATATAACCTAGTTTATTTTTGGCATGAATTATATAAATTTGGAATTTTTTACCATATCTATGATAAGTGATTATTTTTCTATTGTGTCGTTATATGTGCAGGATTACAATGCCAAAGCAAAAACCTTCCTTCCTTTTGGAGCAGGAAGTAGGCTCTGTCCCGGAAGTGACTTAGCGAAACTTGAAATTTCTGTATTTCTACATCATTTCCTCCTTAATTACAAGTTAGTATTGTTTTGTTGTCACCATTTTTAACAACTTTTTATACTAATCCTTTACGCTTACTCACTACACTAGTAGTTTCTTTAATGCTAGCTAATTTCTATATATTGATGTGAATATTCTTATTTGTTTTAATTTTTCTTTTGGAAGAAATTTAAGAAATAATTAAGTTTAAAATTATGGTTATTTAGGGATGACTTTACTTAATTACCACCTCACTTAAGAGTTAATCTCAGAACTATGCTTGTGTGGACTCAGTCAAAAAGTTTGAATTTGTGTTTTTTTAATTTTTACTAATCTATATATTTTATAGGTTGGAGCGAATAAATCCAGAATGTCCGATTACTAGCTTGCCAGCACCAAAGTTCATAGACAATTGTCTCGCAAAGGTGTTAAAGATCTCGTCTGCTTAGCTAGTTGAGCAAAATAAAGTTTCAAAGTTCACTTGCTTGTAAATCAACCATTGCTTCTCACGTCTCCATGAGAGATCTAAAATCTAGTTTGTTGTTGTTGTGTGATTGTTCAAAAGGGAAAAAAAGGATAGTTAATTTGTAACTTTACGGGGCACGTATTATGGTTTGTAAACGGCAAAAATAAATGCAATGGTATGTAATTTAAAGTGTGTTTGTGTTTATGCGTGCAAATTCTTTCAAAATAATTATTTCACTTTTTATTCTAAGAGCAATCTGGGACTTAGAATCTAGTCCTAAAAAATTGAACTTTAACAACATTTTTTATTTTGGGCCACAACTAAAAACCATGGCCAAAGACACTAAAACTGTGGCTTAAAGGTTTAGGCCACGGTTTTTCAGCCGTCCTATATACATCCGTGACCTATTCCAATAGGCCACGATTTTTTTTTTTTTACTTTCGACTACACTTCCATCACTAGTGCAAAAAGGGTCTTTTACGACGGTTAAAATGGGTTTTTTATGACGGTTATACAACCGTCGTTGATCCAGGTATCGTAAAAAACTGGATTTTTGACGACGTTTCACAACCGTCGTTATAAATTAGAAACAACGACGGTTGTTAAGGGAACTGTCGTTGTTTCTTACGTATACAACGATGGTTGTGGTCACAACCGTCGTAGAATGAGGCCAAATGAAGGCCAAGTGATGAATTTTTTACGACGGTTAGGTCAGGAACCGTCGTGGAAAGTAGGAAACCACGACGGTTCCTGTTCTAACCGTCGTAAAAAATTCAATCATTTGGCCTCATTCCACGACGGTTGTGACCACAACCGTCGTTGTATGTCACTTTCCACGAGGTTATGGTCACAACCGTCGTGGAAACTCAAATTTTTTTTTTGGGTTCATTCAGTTTTTATCCTTTTCCCAAACCTGCAAACAGCCAGAACAGTCCAGAAATTGTACAGAACGAAATACCAGCAACAGTTTAATCAAATTTGCATCCATTAACTTCAAAATACAACATTTCAAAGATTATAGTATAACCAGTGTACATAATAGTCTTTGTCATGTAAAAACTAAATACCTAAACATACAACTATATAAAAGGTAGTATAACTAATCAAACTATGGTCAACTACCCTAAAGTTTTGTTATATAACTCAATAACGTATTTAGCCCATGTCTTTCTGATGAAATCAATTGCGTCAGAGTTAAATGGGCTGGTATCCATGAAAAACTGCAAAATGAAATAACTTGAAATTAGTGGATAGATCAATTAAGAATGTGGATTTATTGAAGAATTGATTATTCATGCTAAATTACCTGCTCCCATGCGTTTTGAATACCACATTGCACAATGGCAGACATCCATTGCATGATGTAATAGCCGCACTCATATCCTCCAACTTGTTTGTTACACTACAATTCAAAATGAAGAATAGTCAAATAATTAAAACCATACACAAGAGTTTAATAAAATATCTTATTTAATGCATGTAAATACCTTGAGGTTAATTCATGATAGCTTAGGAGCTCTATGTGAAGCTTTACCTAACATCATTTGATATGCTGCATAGGCACTAATATAAAAAATAAAACACAAGTTAGAGAATAATTATAACCTAAAAAAGACTAATAATTATAATAAATTGATTGTCATTACCTATTGACTATTTCTTGAAATTTTTTAGTGGGCTTCTTATGCAATGAACTAAACCACACAGCGGTGTGATCTTCGACGGATATAACCAGTAGTTGCCAGTGGCGGCTGCATTGGAAATTAGTTAATACTGCAAGATATTCACTTTGATAATGATAAAAATATTAAATAACTTAGAAGTATTTTCACTTACCTAAGAAATTCCATATTAATTCCTAAATCTAGTACTTAATTAACCAAACTAAATTAAAGAAGAGTTATCTTTCTAAATTAAATTAAATATAATTTCTAAATTAAATTAAATATAATTAGGCATAAAAATTTTTCTATATTAATTTAAACAATTTGAAATCTAACTCAATAACCTAATTCAAAAAGACTAAGGGCATGTTTGGTTTGCATTTTCATTTCCTATTTTCATTTCCTGTTTTCATTCTGTTTCCTGAAATTTTACAAAGGAAAAATTGGAAATGCTGGAAACGATGATTTTTTGTTTCCAGCATTTCCAGTTTTTCCTTTGTAAAATTCCAGACAACAGGAAACAGGAAATGGAAACAGGAAATGAAAATGCAAACCAAACAGGGCCTAAATTCACTAACTCAATGACCTAACAATTCAACAAACTAACTCAATAATACAATTGAACAACCTAACCAAACAAATTCCAATTCTAATAATACAATTGCAATAGTTACAACATTACAAATTCCAATTCTAATAATTCAATTGCAATAGTTTTAACTAAAAAAATTAAAATATAGTGTCGCTAACCTTATGAGGGGAAGAGGAACAACAAGCCAATGGAGGAGAAATGAAGAGGAACGGTGAGGCAACCGGTGTTCCACCACGGTGGAAGAGGGACAGAAACGGTGGGAGATGGAGAGGGACGGTGGGCAGAGGGAGAGGGACGGTGGGCAGAGGGAGAGGGACGACGGGGAGAGAGAAAGGAACGGTGCGGAGAGAGAAGGGTCGGTGGGGAGAGGGAAAAAGGAGAGAGGGACGATGGGAGAGGGAGAGCCTCACGGCGGGGAAAGTCAGAGGTGCTTGAGAGAGAGAGAGACGGTGCTTGGGAGAGAGAGAGACAGGGACGGTGCTTGAGAGAGAAAGAGAGGGACGTTCGCGTGCGGCGCTATGTGAGAAGAGAGGGTCTCATGCTAGGTTATACAAGAGAAACCACGACGGTTCCAAGCATAACCGTCATGGTTTCTAAGCTTTACTTCTGCACCGCCCCATGTTTTCTTTTAACACCCCCTACACTAAAACAATAATACTGTCTGCACCACATTTTTACCTTCAACACCACTTTTCCACGACGGTTATCTAAACATTTGTGGTCAATTGGGCTGTTTTTTACTTTTGCACCCCTCTATTTTTTACTTCCTGCACCCCTCTCTTTTTCCCGGTCACCATTTACTCAGTACATCCCTTATTTTACTCCTCACAACACCACTTTTCAACGACGGTTGTGATTACAATCGTCATTGAAAATATTTTCTACGACGGTTCCTATTGAACCGTTGTTTGTTACACAGAAAATTTCAAAAATGTCATCGCGTCATTATTAACGACGGGTGCAACACAACCGTCGTGGTATGGTCGTCATAGAAGGCTGTTTTTGTAGTAGTGCGTAAAAATGTGGTCTAAACTTACAGAATAGACCACAGTTTTCATGAGCATTTTTAGGCCACAGTTTTTGTTTTTCAGGTTTAGTGCACGATTTTATTCATGTGGCTATATGTTTAAACCACAATTATATATTTAAATGTGGTTATATATTTTATACCACACTTTTATAACCGTGGACAGAAGATATTGACATTAACCATGAATTTTAAACAATGATTATATAATTGTGGCCTATACATTTTAAGCCACAGTTTTTTCGACGTACTTTTATGCAATAATTGTCAATGTTTAGTTTAGGTAACAATACTTTTAAAGCCTTATTTATTTAACCCACATTTATATAAATGTTATTTTTTAGTTATAATATTTAGTTATTTAATTATATATATATATATATAATCAAATACTATAGAATATGATTAAATATAAAATTTTGAGTAAATTACTCTGACCTCCCCTGTATTTTATAAATCCTACACAAAACTCCCTCCATTTTCAAAACCTACACAAAACCCCTCCAACTTTAAAAGTACATTACATTAAAACCCAATTTTCAATGATAATTGTTAGTCAATAGTCAACAGTTATCTTTTACAACAATTTGACCATAATGCCCTTACTAATTATGGGTTTTTTTTACTACATAACACAGCACCAGCAAGAATCCATACAAAACATGCATTGTAAACAGAACAACCAGCAACAGCTGCCCAATAACACAGATCCAGCAACAGCTGTCCAAATAACACAACACCAGCAAGAATCCATACCAAACAACAATTGTAAACAGTGACAAAGACTTCTATTTCATCAGCAATAGCAGAAAACTAACATTACTACAAAAAAAACAAAATTGTCTAAACAGAACAACCACAAGGCACATAATAATTTCTTGAGCCTCCTTGTTAGGAACGTGGTTGATTTGCCTCTTGTGAGTTTTTTTGCGCTTTTTGTTGAGAACCTTGTTGATTTTGTTGCATTCCATTCTTCTGTAATAAAAGGAATAGTACAATAGTTAAAATTGTGAAATAGCAGCATTCATAATTACAAGGACAACAACTTTTGTTAATAAACACCACCTTGCTTTTCTTCTCCATCATCTTAAGCTTGAGCTTTTGTTGAGCAGACATATTTGTTTGTGACATTCTTTGCGATGATGTTGCAGTTGAACCCTACAAATATAATAGTAAGAATTATTGAAAATTATATAAACAAGAATAGTAAATGATAAGACAATAAGTAGCTTTGACCAATTATGTTAGCCATGCTAAACCCATCAGTAGCTTTGGCTAGCTCCTCATATAAGAACTCCACTGTATTGTACATTGTAATATCTGTCAACCTAGTGTAGCACCATTGACAATACACATTCAGTGTATGAATTATCATTGACAATACACATTCAGGAAGTTTCAAGACAATACTACCTAGTGTAGTAGAAAATACACAAACAGTATCCAGAATTAAATATCATTGGCCTTATATACACATTCAGGACAACGCATTCAGGAAGTTTCAAGACAATACACAAACAATATCCAAAATTCAATATCTACATAATCCAAGTTGCAATTCAATCTATACTCTAGCATAACCTGGTGGCTCTCTATTTACCAACAGCCAAGAACAATGACCAAAATTCCAAATAAAAATGCCTTAAGACAAGCAGCGAGGAACCTGAGAGTGAGGAACAAACCCCCTGCTACCTTGGGTGGTATCGGAACAAAGCGGCGAGCTCAAGGAATGGCGAGGCACGAGCGGCGGGCGGGAGCGGAGAGCGACGAATGGCGAGGCATGAGCGGGATCAGAGAGCGACGAACGGCAAGGCACGAGCGGCGAGGCAGGAGTTGCGAACGGCGAGGCACGAGTTAAATGAAAGGGTTTGCAAAGTGAAGGCACAGCGAACAGCGAGGCACGGTGAACTCTATGGAGGCACAGTAAAGCTGTGAGAAGTGAAAGGGTTTGCAATTACAGAAGTGAAAGGGTTTCAGAATTTGGCTTTTCATTATTTGCAATTACAGAGAGATGGTTTTTACCAAGGCTAATGTTGGTATTTTGAAAAATATTTTTTGAATAAAAAATAAAAAAGGAACTTCTAACAGAATATTCTCACAGAGTTAAATGGATTTGGGTTTTATGTAGGTTTTGTAAACAGAGGGGGTTTTGAGTAGGTTTTTGCAAAATAGAGGGGAGGTCGGTGTATTTTACTCTAAAATTTTAAAATAATTGAAGATGTAAATTATAACAAGTGTGTGTGAATATATATATATATATATATATAAAATAAATATTTAATCTAAATAATCCAAAGGATGCATAAAACACTTGTATTAATTTTTTATCAATTGTATAAACTCCCAAAATATAGAAAATTGACATAAACCTAGCTAATAAATAAAAGTAGCTTTCTATAAATATCTCTCAAATTCAACAAATAACATCCAATTAAGAATATTAACTTACAAGACATCCCATCATGAACAAAAATTTTCTTCTACATCCTCAAAATGATCTTCATCCTTTATAACCTGTAAATACAAAAGCATGGAATACAATTTTACAAGTAATAATAATTATAAGTTAGCATGTATAATACCTTGGAAATAATTAAAAGTGCAATCACATTATACCTTCTCAAGATCAGTTTCTTAGCTTCATCCTCTATAACATGTAAAAATGAAAGCATATAATACAATTTTACAAGTAGTAATAATTATAAGTTAGTATCTTAACATATTGGAAATATTTAAAAGTGCAATCAAATTATACCTTTTCAAGATTTCATAGCTTCATCCTCTATAACATGTAAATATGAAAACATGGAAAACAATTTTACAAGTAGTAATAATTATAAGTTAGTATTTAATACATTCAAAATAATTAAAAGTGCAATCACAATATACCTTTTCAAGATTAGTTTCATAGGTTGATTGAAGTACTAAACATTCCTTTGTAACGTCAAGCTTTTTATTATTTATTAATGATATTTACTAAATTCTAAAATAAAAATATCAACAATATATTTTTGACATATTTTTTAATGAATTTCATTATTTAGATTAACTTTTACGTTAATTATATGAATTGATTTAAATTTACTCTCTATTTAATAAACTCTATATAAAATAATCTAATAATAAAAATATCTAAAAAATATTGTTACAGCTAGTGTATGTGTCCAAAATACAAGCTAGCATCTAATATAGTAAATATATAGGCCTAGGAAAAATTTTTTCATGGGATTGGGGTAGCGAAAGATCCAAGACAATATTTGATACATCTATACTAATAACAACCATGTCACTGGTTTCTTATATCATCACTAAAATATCAAAGAAAACTAATGGCATCAAGCATTATCAAAGGGGACCAAATAATAGATACCCCTCGTGACACCAAGCAAAAGATGTCAAAGTTGAGACCTCTTCCAATAAATCGAGAATTTGAAGGGAGAAATTGTTAGAGGCGAAAGATTTAAATAAACCCAGTGAAGCAAACCTAACAATAGAAGTGATGCTTGACATAGAAATGTCAATGACATTCGCACATGTAGGGGGACTAAATAATAGATACCCTTGCACATATAAGTCAGAGTCAGAGACCACAACACAATATAACATGATATGCATGTTGAATCAGCCATGGCAAATTATATAACCTGCAGTGTATTGGAATCTTCAGATTATTGGAAATCCATGTATTAGTCATGTAAAATATGAGTTTGACAAGAAGTACTCTTATGCCTGCACATGTAATTAAGGACATTATTGAAAATGAAATTTATTTAAAAAATTTATCACTGAAACAAGTAATGTTATCCATGTATCACAGTATGCATTAAATTATGGTCTAAAGTTCAAGATCCTAATAATGAATCAATATCAATGAGAAGCTCCAAGTCCATAAATAAAGTTCAGGTACATAAGAAAGAAGTCGTTTAACAGTACCTAAATCTATAATTGTTAACAAAGTTCCTACATCTCAAATAACATTCTTTTATTAGTACCTTCCATGCTGAAACTTGGCCATGTCATCCCACCTATAACTTAATCACCTCCTATTAGGGTCTGCACCCCAATGCCATTGTGATATCTCAGCAAAACCTCCTATTCCTTGATCACCTCCTAAAGAAATTTGAAAAGGAAAAAAAAAAGAAAAAAGAAATACAGTGCAGTGCAGTGCAGAAAACTAAGGAACCTAATAACTAATAGATATATCAGGTCTCTAATCAATAGGAAAGATTACAAACATAGAGATGGTGGATTGAGCTTATAGAATAACTCAGTAGTCATTGTTATCTTGACTAGCTAAGGCACCATTAAATGAACTTTGGTACAAAAATTATGTGGTTCAGTTAGCTGAATTACCTGTTAAAAGAGCCACCATTTATCTTGAAGGATGTTATGACTATGAGATATAAACTTGAGACTTCGATCACCACCATCTGTCCAATTTTAAACCCAAGCATGATCATAAACTCATCTTTATAGGAGGCTCCTTTTTTATTTGAAAAAATTGCATTCTATATGGCTTCCTCAACTGATTCCACGTAAAAGCTGCAGAACATGCTTCCTCTTCTCACAGAAAACAGGGTTGCATTATGATCTATTGAGACCGCAGATCCTAGCTAGTAAAACCCAAACCCATTTTGCCATTTGTGCAAATAACTGATATAACTCTGTTCTTGGGTGTTTGCCACTCATTATCAATATTCAATGATCCAAATTGCCAAAGAATGACTCTTCCATTTTTGGATGAACATCAAGCAGATATTTCGCTTGGCAAAAGTTTGCAAATTATGAATCCGGATTCTCCATGAGAGCATCATATGCATATGTTAGTTCCTTAAACAAGAAATGAAGTTATGGTAAATTAAATATCAATTTAGTAGATGTTAATAACATTATCCTTGCTAGAAGCCAAAAGAGACAACCTTTATCGTTAGTAGGAATTTCAATGTCAACAACACTGCAAACAAGATTTGCATTTAGAAACGAGAAAGAATTGGGGATTAGGGATTACAACCAAGAAGGGCCTCTCGAGCTTCTGTATTCGTGAGGTGGTAATGTCCACTAATGCATGTGTCCAAAACCTAAAAACCCATTACAGTAACAAACTTATACCTTGGACTCCATTGCTGACTTTCAACGAGCTTCTTCTTGGTTCATTGTGATTTGACACTGAGGGTTGACGCTGAGGGAAAAAGGAAACGAGCACCACCAGCAATTGAGGTGTTCCTAATTTTTGTTTTGTACATATTGCTGAAGCGATGACGGTTTTGGTAAATCTCCACAACTTGTGTGTGGCAGTTCCTAATTTTTCTTGTAGTGTTCGTTGCGCGCCTCACCGTTAAAATATTAACTTTGAAGACAGGGATGACAATTATCAGAATGAAAAAATCATGGTCGAACAGAATTTGGGGGCGATTTCTGGAATTTGGGGGAGGAAATCGAGGCAGTAGGGTTTTGGGTATCAGGCAAAGACCGTTCTCCTGCTCAAAGCGATCTGCGCGTCTCCTGTGCAGCAAAAACGACGACGTTTCTTTTCTATTAAAATGAAATCTAGGCCGTTCGTTTTTTATATTATCTCAGCCATTGATTAAATTACTTTCCCGCTGAAATAAACCAAACTTGCGCGAGAAGCAAAACTGTTCCGCAGAGGAAGCACCAGCCGATTTCATTTTCATCTTCGTAGAGAAGCCAATTCGAGCAACAGCAGCTTGGGTTCATTTTCAATTTGAAAGTCCGATCAAAGGAAAAAAATTTGAAAACCAACAAAGGTAAAATTATTTAATTAATTATTTTTTCTTTATTTAATCCTTGAAGCATTTCTACTCTTTGATTCACAGTAAGCTATTTTTCCCAACTTGTTTCATCTTTCCTTTGTTTAATTAAACATTTGTTTTATTGTTTATTGTATGAACGTGGTGATTTTAGGCACATTGAGAATTTTTTTAATATATTTATATATAATGTTTGTCACGTACATGGATTAATTGATGAATACAAACTTGACTCTAAAAGTTGGTCTTGAATTCGATAATTTAGAAGATGCATGGAAATTTTGGATGAATTACAGAGGCATAAAAGGCTTTGGAGTTAGAAAACAATATTCAAGCAAGAGTAAGAAAGATGGTTTCGTTACGTCTTACTTATATGTGAGGGCGTACGAAAACCAGACCAAGGGATTATAAAACGACCAATCCAAAACCTGAGACAAGAACGGGGTGTATGGCAAAAATGAAAGTCAAACGATTCAACGAAAAATATAGAGTGATTAATTTTGTTGATGATCATAATCACCCACTGCAACCACCAGAAACAGTGCATATGTTAGCTTCTCAACGAAGAATAACTGAACATTAAGCATATGAACTTGAAGTGGCAGAAGACGCAGGGATTCAACAGAAAGCCTCATTTGATTTGATGAGTAAATATGTAGGAGGTAGAGAGAATCTAGGGTATACTAGACAAGATGCAAAGAATTATTTGAATTCGAGGAGGCGGTGAGATATGGCTTATGGTGAAGCTGGGTATTTGCTACAATATTTCTAACAACAATTGATAGATAATCCTTCATTCTTCCATGCATACCAAATGGATTTGGAAGAGCAAATAACAAATGTATTTTGGGCCGATGCAGGAATGTTGTTTGACTACCATTGCTTTGGTGATGTCATTCCTTTGGATACCACATATTGTACAAATGGAGATCATCGACCCCTTGCAATTTTCTCAGGCTTCAACCATTATAGAGGAGGGGTGATCTTTGGGGCAGCTTTACTATATGATGAGACTACTGACTCGTTCAAATGGCTTTTGGAAACTTTCTTGCAGGCACACAACCAAAAGAAACCACAAACTATTTTTACTGACCAAGATCAAGCCATGGCAAGAGCACTGCGAGAGGTTATACCAGAGACAAAGCATGGTCTATGCACATGGCACATAATGAAAAATGGAATCAAGCATCTTGGCAATTTAATGAAAGATGGATCACATTTCTTACGTGATTTCAAGAAGTGTATGTATGATTGTGAGAAAGAAGCAGATTTTGAAGCCTCGTGGAGAGCCTTATTATTGAAATATAATGTGGAAGAAAACACTTGGTTGAAATCAACATACCAAATCAAGGAGAAATGGGCAACATGTTATATGAAGAATGCTTTTACGCTTGGCATGCGGAGCACACAATTAAGTGAAAGCATTAATTCTGATATAAAGAGCTGCACAAGACCAAACTTGAACATCAATCAATTCTTCAAGCAATTTGAACGGGTTGTTAAGGAAAAGCGATATAATGAGTCAAAGCAAGATTATGAGATGCGCCACAAGTTGCCAAGAATGATAGTACAGAGTTCTCCTTTGATTCGACAACTTTCTGAAGTGTACACTCCTCCTATGTTCCATTTGTTCCAACAAGAGTGGGATTTAATAGCTTCCACAAATATCTCTGAAAGAAATGAAACAGAAGCTCAGTGTGACAATGTCATAACAATGGTGGATGAAAAAGAAGAGTGGAGAGTTAATTATGAACCCCATGTTGAGAGTGGAGAATGGACAATTACTTGTACTTGTAGGAAATTTGAACAATGGGGAATATTGTGTTGTCACTCATTGAGAATATTATTTCACAAGGATGTCAAGCTTCTTTCCAACAAATATATATTGAAGCGGTGGACAAGACAAGCAAGATCCAATACGTTCAATGATAATAATGGAAGGCAAATTATTCTTGATCCTAGGTTGGAAAGTTCAAATCGAAAGAAGCAATTATGCCCCATACTTTTAAGATTGGCGGAAGACGCATTGAGTGTCTAGAAGCATCTGCTTTAGTTTATCAAGGGGTGTTAGAGCTTAGCAAGAAAGTGGCTGAACTTCGATTGAACCAACAATCACATGATACTCATGATTCCACATATGAGGCTACAAAGTATATTGCAAAGCCTTCCACATCCAAAGGAATTGGATTTAAGAAGAAAGATGGTAAAAAGATGAAGAAAAATAAGCGTTTAAAAAGTTGGGTTGATGATCTAAAGCAGAAAAGAAGAAAAGTGAAACCTTTACAACCCTCAATGCATAAGGTTTCTTTTTTAGCATATTTTTTCTTTCATTTGATACATGTGCATGTTTTTTAATTAGTTTAATGTTATGTTTTTCTTCTTTTAGTCGAGTCAAGTTTCGGTTGAAGCATCAAGTTCAGCCCCTTCATTAGCACAAGCTCATTTACCACCTTTTGCATCTCATTCAAGTCAAATATCATTAGGAGAATCAACTTCAAATCCTCCCAGAGCCTATTCTCATGTGATGCCTTTTGCATCTCTACCAAATCAAATGAGTTTTACCACAATGCTTATGGTATGTACATGTACTTTAAATTAAAATAATTGTATAATTATGTTACTTTATTTCAAAATGAGCTTATTTTCACTTCTTTCCATTTAGGCTCAAGATGACTATAGTTTTCCACCACTTGAAGCATTCGACCTCAGTCAACCAATCTCAGACGGTACATCATTAGCCAACCGTGAAGAAGCATTATCAGAAATTAACACAAGTCATGGTTGAGAGTGCATTGGACCTACACAACTTAATTTAGTCATAATGGACAGATATGGGTATAGCTTTTATTTTGGGGTATTAATTATACCTGTTGTGTTTTTGTATGATGCAGGTGTGGGGTTATTAGACACCATTTTTGGGAATAGGTTTATACTATTTGATCAGTTGCACAAATGATATTCAGTCATTTGAACAATTTAAAGTTGTAATGACAGATCAATTTATAGCAGTAATGCAATTCAGTACTAGCAACTTTTGAATCTCATTACTATTTCATTGCAATTTAGTACAATAGATAAATAAGATCTTTTATTACAATTTTAGTACAACACTAGTTGCACTCTCTAAAAGAGCTCTCGCTATGAATTTTAGTACAAGAAAATTTAATACAAGACCAATCTTTATCAACAATTTCACTGTGAAAACAGCAACAACTAACATAATTGATGATAGCAGATAGCAGATTGCAAACAGTCCTAACCGCAGATACCAGAACTGAAAGGGGTGACTGAATGTATTCTCTTAAACCAGCCAGTTTCATTGTTCTTCTTTTCCAGTGAGTCTGTAACCAAGGAATTATTGCTTTGTCTAGCTTTTAGTTCACTTTGTAAAGTGTCTATGAAATGCCTGCACAAATCCATTCCTATACTTGACAGTTATTGAGTTAAGAGCTTTTCTGCTTCCAAACACTGCCCATGTCACAACGCTTATTGCTTCATACATCTGCTAAGAGTTGGAACAGTAGAAATAAGCAAACTTCTAAGTTTCAAACATAACAATCAATAACATAAATGAAAAAATTAACAGTCAACACTCAACCTCAGCTTGCTGTGCTTGAGTGGCAAGGTTGTTGTGGCTTCTGATCACATACTCAGAAAGCTTAA
Organism: Sesbania bispinosa; assembly: GCA_026901365.1. Classification (NCBI taxonomy): domain Eukaryota; kingdom Viridiplantae; phylum Streptophyta; class Magnoliopsida; order Fabales; family Fabaceae; genus Sesbania; species Sesbania bispinosa. The sequence goes on along the minus strand of QLOH01000066.1, from coordinate 1,871,241 downwards.
CCTGAGCTGTTGTAATTTCAGCAGTAGAATTCAAAATGTTCCACATCCTCAAGATATGGGACTTTGTAGAAGTTCATAACGCAGGTCATATTGCCAATCTATTAAGAGACTTTGTTGAAGATTTAGCAGTAGTTAGTAGGGACAAGCGGCAAAGAGGGCAGGTGTTGTGGTTGGCAAGCCAAAGATCAATGCAGCTCATATGAAATGTATGGCCACATGCATGTATCTGTTGAAGTCTATCCTCTGGTTGGTAGTCTAAAAGGCATACTGAGCATCTGCGACAAAATATCTTATAGATAAGGAAAGCTAAAGATAACAATTTCAGCTTAAGCAAGACAACAAAGAAACAAAAACACAAAAAATGAAGCCCAAAAGCTTGGAGTATCAGCAAGATCAAAGTTGAACAATCCAATCTAAACATCAATGCAACACATACCACCCAAGCAAGTTCTTGAGCAGTGTTTGGGAAAATTTTAACATATTTTCTTCCATCAGTGGAATGTCCACACACAAGTATTAAAAAAGATTTTATGAGTCAGGCATCTTCTACTAGCTAGAAGGATAGACTTCTAAGCTTTTTAACTTGGATAGACTCTTTTAAGCTTGATTTCAAAACAACAGACCCTTCTAAACTTTTTAACTTGGATAAACTCTCCTATTATGAAAACCAGAAGTCAAATCAAGGTTCTGGGTCTCTAACCCCAGATACTGTAAGGTCAACACCTTAAGCTGGTTTTATTCCAAATCACTGGGTTTCTGAGATCAAATTGTCCCCACATCCAAGTAATAATCGTCTGAATGAGATTAGTGTAAATCATAGGGTCTCATTTGAATTATCTTCCCAAAAAGTATTGACATCTGTGGAAAACAAGCCAACAGCATCAGCATGGGCTAAAGTCCTGTCAAAGTTAAAACATGAAGCACCAACAACAGATAAAGAAGAAAATTCAAGAGAAAAAAGTGGGTGGGATGACAAACAAGTTGTTGCTGAAACTTCCAATGATGCACAATATCATTTCGTTGTTTGGCTCCACTTGGTGTTGTGCTCATGTTTGCTTCTCCCTTCAAGTGAGTTGCTAATTTGCTATATCAAATTCCTTGTATCTAGTTCCATTGATATCTAGTTTTTCAACAATTGGATCTTTTATTATCTTCACATAAAAGGGTCTAATTTTTCAACAACAATTGGCTATCTTTCAGTATTAAATTTTGCATCTCTATGCACATCAACCATATATATATTGATTGCAGCTAACACTCAATTTGATACCAAAATTCTAATCATCTAAAGAAAAATTAATTGACCATAATTGTCAATCGATCCACAAAGACACTATAATAGGATGAGAGACATGGAGTGCTGGCATATTGAAATTCTTCCTTTTCCAAAGACATAAAATTAGAGAAGCAACAGAATTCTAAAGAAGAATGGAATTGAAATTAAAAAAAGAATAGAGAAATTCAGAGAAGGAAACACACCTGAACAGAGAAATTCAAAGAAGAATGGGATTGAAATTAAAGAAAGAACAGAGTACAGGGTGAATTGCAAAGCGGACAGAGGGCGCGGAGGGCGGCTGATCGTGGATGCGCAGAGGGCGGAGGGGGCGGCTGAACGCGGAGGCGCGACTGGTCGTAAAGATGAACTCCATTGCACAGGAGACGTGCGCGGATGGGCGGAGGGTGGAGGTTTCACACTTTCATTCTGTGAAGGAGATTTAATTTTTAAAAATAACGACATAACGAAACGGTGTCGTTTGGAGGGTACTGGAGACGCGCAGCAGGGAAGGCGCTGGAGAGAAGCCAAATCGGGCAAAGACAGGTTTAGTATACTGTGTTTATATAATTTTTTTTATTTAAGTTTCGCAAAATATTACGGGTTTGTTTTCAAATTAATCTTAGAACACGATTTATATGTTTAACTGGTGAGTGGTGAGAATATGAGAGAAATAATATAGAGTTGAGTATTAGAATTAATTAATATATATGTAAAAGTAGTTATAACAATAATTATTAATTAAGAATAAAAAAGAAAAAAATACTTAAACAATAATTATTATAATAAAGTTTGTAAAGACATCTTAATAGGAAATATACTTTAAGCGTTAATGATTCATTAAATAATTCTTGATAAAACTTGTTCATAACAAACAGTATTGGTTTGCAAATATGAAATGAAATCACTATATCATAAATTATAAGTCGACATTAAAAGAAGTTTCTTAAAAGACCTGGAAAAAAATGTGGAAAAGTCATAATGAAGATTAATATATGATATTCATTGATTGAACACAAATCGATAGAAAATTATTTGAACAATAGATATAATGATAAAAACAAATAGTAATAGTTTCCAATTAAAAGAAATGAGGAGCAATCTAATTTAAATTTTGGAAGACTTCTTTATATATAAAATTTGAAGTTGTATATGAAATATGCCCTTCATCATCAGTTATGAGTAATTTCAATCTTCCTTTGTTTGTGACTTTGGACACTGCAACATATAATTGCTCATGGGAAAAGACAGACTTTGACAGATAAATTCTGACATGTTTAGAGTCTAGTGAGGGACCTGTGCGATGCACGGGAAATAAATTTGAGCGAAATAATAAAGAATTATTTTTTAGTATGTGAGCTAACAATATATTGGAAAGTAATTGTAACAATAATTAATAAAGGAAGAAAAAAAAGGAAAAAATACATAAATAATTACTCATAATAAAGTTCATTTTAAAATAGTGATAATAGGAAATGTATTTGTACAGTTCAGCATTGAGTTCAAACTGTTTTAAATAACATTTCATACATAGAAGTTTTACCCATCAAATCTGAAATAACTATATCACAAATATAAGCAGCAAGGCAAAGAAATTCATTGAAAAACCAGATAAAGAATAAAGTGAAAAGGACAAAGAATGTTAGAATATGACATTCATTCATTAAAAAAATAGAAACAAATTAATTTTAATAATGAAAAGAATAATAATTTGAAATAAAAAGTGTTGACCACCAACCTAATTTAAACTTTGAAAAACTTCTTTTTATAAAATATTTGAAATGGTACCTTAAATACGATATTTATCATCACATATGAGTAATTTTAATCCCCTTCGTCATCACTTACTTTATCCCTTTTTTCACGTCCCAACAATGTATGTAAAATGTCAAATTATATGTACATAAACATATCTTAGAGCTCTAAATGAGGAAGTCTAAATCACAAATCCGGAGTAAAAAAAATCCTTGTGGTAAAAAAATTGGAAATGATTGTAATACATTCTCTATAATTATTGTCAATTAGAGAGGATGAATTATTTAAATGTAGTAACAATAACTAAACACAAACTTGAAAAATGCAGTAAGAAGAAATGTTTATTGAATCTTAAAGGAAGTGATAATAACCAATATCTTCAAATTGAACCCATGCAATTGCAACAATAAAATGTCACACACAATTCAAAGTAGACATACTCCCCTAGCATCTCACCTAAAGTCATCAAAGTATTAGGTGGTTAAAACAAAACCATTTTTTGCTATTTGAGAAGGATAAGGCTGCTCTAAAGTGATTTTGTCCCTAAAGTGAGCAAGTAAAGGATGGTAACCTACTAAAATTCACAGGTCGATCAACCATCTCACTTTGAAATCAAGAAAAAGGACAATAATTTAAACTATTTAGGAAGTAGCAACTTTTCAACATCAACTACTTACCTTTGAATAATACTTTCAAAGCAAAGTAGATAGAATATTGGAAATCATGAACTTACCACATTTTATGGAATCCAATAGGTGGTAAGAAAATGTTTTTGGGTTAAAGACGTGTAAGATATGACCTCTTTTTAAAATGTCATTCTTCCATCTTTCCATATATCCTATGGTGTCCTAATTTTAAGCTATCACTAATAAATAAACAAAAAAAATTACATTAATTGAAATAGTTTAAGCACACATATTTTGAAGGTGCTACTCCACATATGCTTTGAGGATGATACAATATATCATAAAGTTATCCGAATATGTACATTAATTAACTACAACAACTCCATATAAAATCTACTAATATGAGAATAAGATGCTATAAAATCAAAATACATCATAGTTTAGAAATAAACCTAGAAATAAACATTATATCTATTCAAGTTACAATATAAAACTAAAGCATACGGGTAGGGATTCCTAAAAGAAACTTAGACCTTGACATTTGTTTGCAAACAAAAAGGATGGAATTACCATCATCATAAAACCTGCCACGTTCTTTGTACGTTCAAAGATAGTGAAATGTATTGAACTTAAACTCTGAAAAGAAAAAAGTAATCAAAAGCTAAGCAATTTCCAAAACCAATACACCTTCAATCTAAAATATTAATTTAACTTGGCCATATTTCAACATGAAAAAAAAAGAGGGGATCTCACAACTAAGTTCTCCTTACAGAGAATAGGAAGAGATTATCACCATGAAATTCTTGTCTATGGAAGTCAAGTAGTTTTTCAAAGCACCATCAACCATACCATAACATAATCACATAAAAAGATTGCTAGAAGGTTAAATATAGCAGTACTTATTAAAATAGAAGTTCAATACAATTTTATCCATATTTTCACCACATCAACTTCTCTCTACATCAGTTATTTTTAAAAAATCAACCTCGGAATAAAAACCATTTTTAAACAGCATGCACTAAATCAGTTAGGCCAACCAATCTCCTTATCTACTGTACTCAAGAGAAAACATACAAAACAAAACAATCAAATAAGAAAACAATCGGAACTCATCATTGAAAAATAAAATCAAGCCAGTTTATGTGGTATTTGTAAAGGTTAAGGAAGCATGTGTCAACTCACTTGTAAATCACATCAAGGCTTTCTATATTTTTCTACAAAAAGATTGATGGAGTAGGCATGAATGCACTATCAAATAGTAAACCAAATTACATTCTAGAGTAAGGTTAAACTAAAAATATGAAACAAAATAATGGAAAAAAAGTAGCATAGAATTAATTGTCTCATTATGATTAAAATACTATTGCATATATCAGATACCGCAATTTAAAAGAAAAGCATACAAAAATTGGGATTGCAAAAAAGCATATTATGTCACATGTAACTTATCCAAAAAAAAAAACATGATTGTAAAATTCAAAACCCATTAGATACCAAAATTTATAAAGAAAGACTCACCTATTAGATTGCAAAACTATAATTTCCCCTCACGAATCAGGAATCACTACGTTATGCAATCTGCACTACACAAAACACAAAACATAAATGAGGATATAGTATGACAAAACTTTAATTAAATAGAAATGAGGTAATAACATTATGGTGGCTTTTATGGTACATGGAATGGAAATTCCTTGTACCGGTACAAGGAAAAAATACGGGCAGCTGTAAGCAGTAGTAAGTCACTAGGCACATTTCAAAGTGGTGCTTTGACCACAATCAATTGCCAAGAAGGCCGTGTGAAGAGTATTACAAAAGAACCCTTGTGCCTGCTGTCTAAAATTAGGTCGTAGAATTTTTTTTAACAACAACGGCCCCTTTTTTAAACAAAAAAACACATCTTCTTCTTCCTTCAATCTGTCCAACAAACGTCACTGATGTAACAAGCACAACCATTCAAAATTCTGCAACGTGAACATGGTGTTCAAAGATTGCCATGATTTAATGCATATACATCATTACAAACAACCTCCTAATCGAAAAATCTATTACCACATAAATCTTTCTTTCACAATTCGTGTGTAAAACTTCCAACAACAAAACAATGAACAAAGAAAGAAAAGTGCCAGCAGAGATAATTGGGAATAGTCTTCTTCATTGTCATACTCCTCCACACAAGCCTGGGCGGGTTCCTTTCTATGTTACTTGTTCCAATTGGTTACCATGTAGTCATGTGCGAGAATTTCATTTTGGGGTCATCCATACTCGACAACTCATCACTGCAAGTTACAACAGAGGAAGCACTTTTGATACATTAATAAATACGATTTGCAGAGCTCTTGTACCTGGTTCATGCCTTCCCTCAATGTTTAGATTCAATTACTGTGGGTGAGAAATCTCAACTGACAAGTAAAATCTATTCTTTGCTCATGAAGGATGATGATTGGGACAAGTCGCTGAAAGTTACTCTACACTCAACCACCACATTTACGAGCAAATAGTGCACTGCATGGGGACCTCTTCTTAAATATCGTCAAATTTGCAAACACCCGGTTCTCAGTAGAAAATCTCAACCGCTCCATTAGTTTACTAATATATCAACGTCTATAAAAACTCTTGTACCGGTACAAGTTTTTTTATCTCCATGTACCGTAAATTTTACCATAACATTATAATATTAAGAAATAAATAATAATAGTAGTTAGTGAGTTTTGTTGTAATATGCATATATCTCCCACATGAAAAAGGGTCAACAGAAGAACAAAATGCAAGAACAAAATACAATTGCATGAGAAAAGATCCAAAAGAAAATCAAATATAGATGTATAACAATAACATTTATAATATTATGAAACAAAGAGGAATTTTTTATGCTTATAGGTAACAACAAGCACAAATTGAAAGTAAAACTAAACAATGGCCACAAATTGATAAGCAATACATTAGGAATTGATAAGCAACCCAATACATCAAAGGCAACTTCAAATTTTTAAAACAAATGAAAATAATAGATGGCCAAGAAAAGAACAAAATGCAAAGTAGAACATACAATTGCATTAGAAAAGATCCTAATTCATAACAGATTACATTCCAACAACTAAAAAGCACAAACTATTAAAAAAACTACATAAAGATAAAAAGCCAACAAATTCATAAAAAATATTTTGTAAGAAAGGAAAAAAGGATAACAATATTTAAACATTAAAAAACTATAATGCTTTGAGGAAGATACGATATGTCATAAAGTAAGCCAAATATGTATATTCATTAATTTTAACAATTGTTAATTATACTATCAAATCAAAGCATGTCTTAGTAACCAACGGGGGTTAGTTCAAGTGGTACATGCTTGATTCCCCTTAAGCAAGGTCTCGAGTTCGAGTCTTGTGGATGGAAAAAATCCCCGCTGGAAGAGCTAGCCCCACCATGATGTGGATGTTCCCGGCTCAAACACGATTGCCTTCAGTGGAGGATACCTGTGGTTAAACAAAAAAAAAGCATGTCTTAGTAATAAAACAAACCTGGAAATATGAAGAAGTTTTTACTGTGATTATTTGGACAACTGCATAAATTTATACATAGTAAAAACAAAAGGTTATTGTCTATTCCTTACTTTAAAACAACTTTTCATTTCAGTGAATATAATTTTATTTTAGAAACTAGATTGTAACTTGCGCGATGCGCGGTGTAGTGTGCGTTTGGTTCATTGTACAATCACGTTTTAAATATGGATCCGACATTACTCTCAAATGTAGTTTCGATGTAAATCAAACACGTAGTACTCTCTCCGTCCCTTATTATAAGACCCTTTCAACCGTTTCACACAGTTTAAGAAAAGGTAGTTAATGTATTGGTCTTTTAAAAAAATTATAGCATTCCAAATATACCACTATTTAAAAGTCACTATATTTTAAAGACATTAATTGTCACATGGTGGAAGACTCCAAAAGTCAATTTCCAATGGTGTAGTTGAGCATATGGGTAAAACTTCATTAATTATTCACGCTCATCAATATATGGAAAATTAAAAAGAGTTGGATATTAATGAAGGACAAATATGGAAAAAATAATTAATTTATCTCAAAATTTACAAAGGGTCTTATATTAAGGGACACTCAATTCTTCTAGAAATGGTTTTATAAATAGGGACGGAGGGAGTAATATATTAAGTGTTTTACATGTAATGATAATATAATAACAATTGTTATGTTAAATGTTACGAAAATAAAAATATAATCTATTTTAGTAATTCAATGATATTAATCTTTATTATTGGATTTTTTCATATTGGTTGCAAATTGAGATACAATGAGAAGTTTTTTTTGTTAAAAGTTTTGTTCATTTTTTAAAGTCTTGTCCATTTGTGAATAATATTTTTTAAATAATATAACTTTTTAAAAATAAATTACATACTTAGGCAAACAATAAAAATGATTAAATTGAAAGTTATAATGTCAAATACAAGAGACAATAACATAATTTGATAAATATTAATTATTATTTTTTTCACTATCAATCATCATTTGATTAATATATTAACTTTTCTACATTTGATTATTGTTGATTTCATATTTTTTTTCTTCTTCAAGATATACAACACAACTAAATAAATTAAAATGTTTAATTTCAAGAAGCAAGCTTAAGGGAATTTGATTTTTGCGTATATTTAATAATTTATTATATTAATGATGAAAATACGATTTTAATACTAATTAGTTGATAAAAGATATAAATTAGTAACATGGCTAGAAAATAGAATAGATTCATAGATGATTTATCCTTTGAATTGATTTACTTAATTAGTGTAGTGATAATTATATAAATTTCACTTTTCTAACATTTTTTTGTGTATATTTAATAATTTATTATATTAATGATGAAGATAGGATTTTTATACTAATTAGTTTATAAGAGAATGAAATAAATAATATGATTAAAAAGTAAAATAATTTCATAGATGATTTATCTTATAAAGGTTCTTTGTAAGGGTATTTGATTTTTGTGTTGTGAATACCCAATTTTATCCGGGCTAATATTATTTTAATTTCCGTTTTTGTTAAATTTAATAAATCTCAAAATAAAAATAATAAAGTTTCAATTACAAAAATAAAAAAAATAAAAAAATAAAAAACCTAAATTTGTTTTAGTTAAAATAAAAATAAAAATAAAAATTAAAAAATAAAAATAATGATTCTAAATATTCAAAAAATTAAAAAAAGTAATAAAAAAAATTAGAAAATAATTTTAAAATCCGAAAATTAGAAAAAAAAAAGAAAAGAAAAAGCTAAAAAAACTAATAAAATAAAATATCTTGGAGAGTAAGTTTGAGTTGAGAAAATAAAGGCATGTTAGTTGTTAGTGGAAGAATTTGTTGCTAGAAGTGAGAAAATGGGGGAAGTGGTTTTAGGAGGTGGTTGGAGTCAAGATGGTATAAAAAAGCCAGCTACACACTGAGAGGAAAAAGGGATCCAGAATGGACAGTTACACATAGTGGAATGGATAGAAAAACAAACTCCCAAACCCAGAAAATTGAGAGGGGGGCACACGGTTGCCGAGCATAAGGAAAAGGAGAGTTCTTAAATTCACGGTTACCAGGGAGAAAAACAGAGAGAACAGGATTGTTACTTATCTTTAAAAAAAGAGCGAGAGAGAGAACAACAGGAAACCGAGATAGAGAGCTGAAATGAGGGAATTTTCAAACAGAGATACATACAAGCAGTCCTCCGTTTTGAAAGAGTGCAGACAGTAAAGATAAGCAAAGTAAAGCACAACAAATTCCAAAGACAGTTCACTCCAGGTTTCTTTTATTCTCTGTTCATGTTTTTTTTATTCTCTGTTCGCAATACATATTGACCGTAATTTCATGGCTTCTTGACTGTAATTACACATAACTGAAGTAACATTTGTGAAAAATTAAAAGGGTTCAATTAGCAGCCCAATTTACAGTCACAAACAAAATACAGAGAGATAATTTAACAAATCAAGAGTTTAGTTTATAGAGTCCAATCTACAGTCCCATTTACAGTAAAATCAGAAATAAAAAAGAAAAGAAAGAAAGGTGGATATTTAGCCACCTCTCAGACCTGTTCAGCAGCTCTGCCGTAGCCCTCACTGTTGTCTTCTCCGGCGGCCCCGCCGTCATCGGCACTCAAAGCCACCACGCGTCCAGCCTCCATCTCTGAACGGCGGCAACACCTCCACTGTCCGTCCGCCGTCGCTGTCCTGTGCGTCCAACCCAGCTCCCACCGTGCCAACCACCTACCAGAAGCAACCTCTCCGTGCAGCCAACCGCGCGCCACCGTGCCAGTCTGGTCCACCGCTGCTGCGTGGCTTCTTACCCGCTGTGCGCACATCCTCACGTCCAGCCATGGCCGCAACTCCTCTCGGGGCGATCTCCTTCTCTTATTCTCCCTTCTCTCTGGCCGCAACTCTCTCTCAGTTGTGCGGCTACCCTTCTTCCTCCCCTTTCTTCTTCCCCTCTTCTTTCTTTCCCTTTCTCTCTTCTTTCTCCCCTTCTAAACCCTAATATAATTTACAAAAGAAAAGAGAGTACCGTGTGTTAAAGGGCATCTGACCCTTTCTTTTTTTAAAAAAAAAAATAAATAAATAATAAAAATGATAAAAACAAAAATACAATAGGTTTTTATTCAAATTCATATTTGTTTTAATTTGCCTATTTTAAGTATGTCTTTTAAATTTTGACTATTCTGATTTCATGTTAATTGTGTGATGTAAATATTAACATTGTTTTGTACATATTTGTCAATTTTATATCTCCTTGTGAATAAATAATAATTCAGATACTTTAATAAATTTAGGAGTATTTTATTTTAATATATGCAATGACTAAATGGGTTAATTGAGTAGTGGATACTGACTTTAACTTTATTTAGATCATAAGGGTTTATTGAGCAAACCACGTGTTTGTCTTGAACCCCGTGCAAAAATATGTTATAACCAAATATTCCTTTCCAAAATTAAAAATTTCTTTTCAAAATTATAAAAAACCAAAAAATTTCTTTCCAACACTAAAAATTCCTTTTCAAAATAAAAATATTCCTTTTCAAAATTAAAAATTTCTTTTCAAAATTAAAAGTTTCTTTTCAAAATAAATATTCCTTTTTAAAATTAAAATTTTCTTTTCGAAATAAATATTCCTTTTCAAAATTAAAAATTTCTTTTCAAAATCAAAATTTCTTTCAAAATAAAAAAAAAGTCCTTTTCAAAATTAGAAATTTCTTTTCAAAATTATAAAAAAAATAAATTTTGCAACGACTAATAATAATAATTGAGCAGTGGATGTTGACTTTAATATTATTAAGATTGTAAGGGTTTATTGAGCAAACCAAGTGTTTGACTTGAACTCTATGCAAACAAAATTCTTTTCCAAAATTACTTATAACAAAAACAAGTCAAAAATATTTTTCAATCTTATCTCTCAAATAAAAAAAATCAATCCTTCCAAAAATAAAAAAATAAAATCCAAATCAATCAAACTTTTTCATAACTACGTGGCTTTGATTTCCCCATTGCAGCTGGGGATACGTAGGAGCGGGAACCGACCCCGTCAAGCCCAAATAAATCTTTTACCAAATTTTTTCTAATAATTAAAAAAATAAAAAATATAATTTTATTTGTAAATAAAATGTAAATAAACCTGTAAATAAAAATAAAAAGATTTTTCTAAGGGGTAAAATATATATATATATATATATTTTCAAAAGTTATTGAATTTGCACAATTAATTAAAGGTAACCGTCATAGGACGGATGTCGTAGGGTGCTAATACCTTCCCTACGCATAATCGACTCCCGAATCCAAAACTGGTTTTAAAGACAATTTTTCTTTAAAAGGGTTTTTCTGATATTTTCCCTCAAAAATAAATATTGGTGGCGACTCCATTGAAAACCAAAATTTTTTCGCCGTCCCGTTGTGACCCCGGTTCCGACATGTGTATATTTAATAATTAATTATATTAAGGGTGAAAATGAGATTTTAATAATAATTAGTTTATGAAAGATATAAATTAGTTAATATAAATTAGTGACATGTTTAAGAAGTAGAATAAATTCATAGATAATTTATTCTTTTAATTAATTTACTTAATTAGTGTAGTGATAATTTTATAAATTTAACTTTTTTAACGTTTTTTTGTGTATATTTAATAATTTAATATATTAATGATAAAAATAGAATTTTAATACTAATTAGTTTATGAAAGATAAGTGATAAGATTAGAAAGTAGAATAATTTCATAGATGATTTATCCTTTGAAGGATTTTAATTTATTTTAAAAAAAATTGTATTTATTAAAATTGATTTTAGATATTATTGACATTATCAATGAGGCATCACATTAAAATTATGAATCTTGTGTGAATTATAATAATTTGTGTGGGTTTTATGTTAAATTTTTAGTCACTTTTTAATATTTAATATGATATAATATGTTTAATTGCATTTATATGGAAGTTTTGACATTTCAAAAGTCTCTCATAGGAAATAGAAAAGAAACATATGGAAGAAGGCTAGGAATAGTGACATCAGACTTTTATTGATGTGGCTCAAATTGACAGATGTGGCAATATTGGAGGTGATGTGGTGACGCTGAATTACGTGACTCAGCTTTAATATATATAATAGATAGATTAACATTATAGCTATTAGTGACACTATTGAGTATTGCGGGTTTCTTTTCAAATTAATTTTAGACCACGATTTTTATATATATTTATATATATATATATGTCTACAATTTAATAATCATGATCTATTTATCATTTATATTTTTAACACTGTGGCCTAAAATAAATAGACCACGATTTAATATTTTAATTTTAAAGATGGGGGTATTTGTATATAAACTAGTAGTGAGACATGTGCCAAGCACGGGTTTGGTAAATTAAAGAAAATATGTTAAATACTTTTACATGAATTTTTAAGTAACAATTATATATGAGAGTTGTCAATGTGATTCCATATCTAAACGATTGAAGTCAGACACCTTTGGGAAGCATCACATCTCAGTATTATCGCGGTTTTGTTTCACAATCATCAAAGGAGTATAATAAAAAAAATCACATTTTATTATCCTTAACTTTAAGAAAAATAATATATTTTGGGTTTAAATGCAAGTTTTTTTATAAAACGAATTTTTCTTTCCCATTTTTCCCCATTAAATTTAATGCATTCATAATGTTAATTTCTTATTTATCAGTTTATTCATGTGCAAAAACAAAAAAAAAATAGATGAACTAAAGTTGATAGGAAAAATTACATTTCATAGATAAAATGTCACGTTGACGTTTCTTTTGAAGTTGAAGATTCTTTAAGTTAACATCCCAAAGATAAAAATTTATCAAATTCTCATTGTATAGTATATCTGCTAGATATTTAGGTGTTAAGGTGTGATGCTGGTGGCCTAATATATGTGTACATCCTAAGATATGTGTTGTTATGTACATTCTTTTATCAGGCGTAAGTCTTGTATACTAAAACGTAAGAAAAAAAGAGGAAATCTTAAGCAAGTTTCAAATTCAAAATACACAAAAAAAAATTCTACTGGGAGAGCTAGCCCGACCATGATGTGGATATTCTCGGCTTGAACATGATTGTCTCTCGTGGAGGATACATGTAGTTAAACAAAAAAAAATTCAAAATACACAAAATTAGATAGTAACACTTTCAAAAGTCTATTATATAAGATGTAATCAAGCAACAAAATTATGCAAGTTTTGAATTCAATAAAAGTAACCTTTTTTTAACTTATTAGTACTTTTTTCTTGCTGGTGAGTTCCAAATATAGAGCAATACTTAGAAATTAGAATATGAACCACCCATTTTTTACCTCCGACAAACACCATCTATCAATTGAAAATGATAATGCTATTTGAATATTGAATTATAGATAACATTTAGCACAATCTCTTGAAAACATCCAGCAATATAATATATTGAAAACATATTGTAATGTACTACTTTATGTGTAAAAATTTGCAAAGGGCAAAACAATTTAACAATTTCATTCAAAGCATTGTAGCGGGGTACAATGAGAAAATTATGCAAGGGCAAAGTACTAACTAAACCCTAAATCCTAAGTGATGAGTAGAGGTACTAGTACCTAATGTCAAGGATGTTTCTAGAATAAAATTTAAATTATAGTATTATTGATTACAATTAACTGGTTTCAAGGCATTTCCTTGTTCTTGATAATTTAATCTCATATTTATTATAAATAATGAAATAAATATTACTTCATTTTTATTCATTTGTTTTATTTTTAAAAAAAATGATTTCTATTTATTTGTTACATTTAAAAGTTTAAATGAGTATTAATTATGCTTTTCTATTTTTACCCTTAATAAGAGATAATAATTTAAAAAATTAATGAATAAAATAGAGATAAGAGATATAATAGGAAAAACACAATATATAAATTAACACATTTATCATATTCATATACATTATTAGTGTAAACCAAACACACACTAAAAATACCAGTTTTTACTATTAGCATGTTTGGTTTAGCGTTGAAATATGGTAAACTCACGTTTCCAATACTAAAAATAGTTGTGTTGAGGAATTCAAACTTAAATTTGATTAGTTTCAACGCCAAACCAAATACACGTATATTTTTCTAAATTGATTACACCTACAAAACATGAAAAGACTCTCTTTAATTAAACTTTGATTTGACATCTCAAATGCAATGTCTCTATTTTTATTTAACGTTGATAATCCCAATGAATAAAAGTAATAAAAAGTTAATTTATTCACATTTTAAAACATGGAAGGATTAAATTATTCTAAGATAATCGAATGAATAGTGAATATATAGTAAAAAACTCTATCAAACTGTATAATTATAGATTTATCTACATGTGTAAAAGTGTGGCCTATATCATATTTAAGTCACGGTTTTTTACATGTGAACAAGAAAACTGTGATCTAAAGTAAAAAATATTATAGTATTGATTTTAAAACGTATTTATGTGAATATTAAAAATTACAATCAAATTCACGTACTGGTTATTCAGTAGCAAGAATCAAAGAAAGAAAAAAGTAACGAAAGAAAGATATAAATAAAACCAGAATGATAATTGAAGTTCATTATTATAAGACAGTTAAGGATCACTCAAAGGATGATTATTTGTTCTTATAATTAATGAGCATAAAAGTTGATAGTGTAAATGCATTATTAGTTGTATTTATATATGCAATGATAATAAATATTTCTACTTAATGCATATATTATTGCCAAATTATGTAAATATTTTTTTAGCATCATTATGTCACATATGGTATATCGATGGATTACCCAAAGGTGAACATCAATATGCATTGTATGAAGTTGTGTTATGAATTTATTTCGCATGTTAGTATGTAACTTGATAAGTGCAAAATATATGATAAAATCTTGTATAATTACAACACTTATCAAGGGTAAAATAGTAAATTTATTCCCCAAATTACCTCTTTTTAGTAATAAATGCATATTTTGTGATTATTTAATTTAACATTGAATTTGATGCTATTTTAATAGAAAATCTGTTGATTTTGCAGATAAAAGGGAAAGTTTTAAATAGAGAAACAAGATAGCATCTATTTGAAGAGAAAATCTGCAGATGGGATTCTAAATGGCAGCAGATCAAGATAAAATCAGCAGTCATTTAAATAAGGATTCTGAAGATAAAATTCTCAATTTGAATTTGAAGATCAAATCAGCACAAGATCAAGCTAAAAAGAGGGAAATAAGGAAAGCAAAGCAAACAAAGATAAGATCAGGAAGAAATCAAGCTAGGAAAAGCTGGAACGAGAACTACGCTCCACCTACGCTGAGCGCAAGTGGAGCGTAGCAATTAAATAGCTCTCTGTTTGCTGCGCTTCATCTGCGCTGAGCGCAGGTTGAAGCGCAGGAATACGGAATCTTGTTTGAAATATCAGTTTTCAAAGGATTTCAAACAAGATTCCTTCCAGATTTCAGATGGCTTTCCAACTTCTATTTAAAGAACCTTTTGCATAGATCATAGGGAGAGGGCGGAGCAGAGCTGGAGCTATAGAGAGTGTCAGTCTCTCTATTGGTTTGTAATGGCTACCATGAGTAGCTAAACTCTTCGATAGGATTGAATGTAGTCGATTCAATCCCCAATTGTATTTAAATTTTCTTTATTATTTATGAATCCCTATTTTTATAATATTGGTGTTTTTAACCTGTTCTTAATGCTTAGCTTCCGCCGTTGTGTCGGAGTTATAGGTTGGTTTTATGGGGCGCATTCGAGAGGTGGTTCTATAAAATCAATAGCGAGCTTGGGGGAGCCTAGACATAGGAAACTTGAATTCTGATTGATAAAAGCACTCAATTGGCGACTGTGGAGACCAGTCGAACCCTTACCCAGGCATGACACCTACTCAGTTCAGATATTATTTGCAGTGGCCTGGGGACAGGCCTATTCCACCGGGAGAGGGAGGAGCAGCTCAGGATGATCATAAGGAGGATGAGGATGATTGATCTTGGTATTTTTTTTCTTTTTCTTTTATTTTCTTTTCATTTTCTTGTTATTTTCTGGATCTGTACTCTATATACAGCACCACTGACTATTCATTTCTATGCAGTGTAGATTCCAGTATGTTTATTGTTGCATTAGGATTTAGTTGTAGGATAATTATTTTAGTAATTTAGGATTTATTTTAGGACTTAGAAAATAGGGATTTAAGGAAATAAATTTAAAATCTCAAAGCTAGACAGTCTAACTAACTGAATTAGGAAAGAAATAGGAATTTTGTGATTAAATCCATAATCAGTTAGGATTAGGATATTATGAAGGAAAATAGATCAGAGTAGTTAATTAATTTCAGTAAGTGCTTTATCAAGGAAATTAGCCAAAAGTCGGTGAATTGTGAGACCAAACACCGAATTGAGAGTTTTCACTGCTGCTTGTCAACTGATATTGCTTGAGTTTTTGGATTTTATTCTGCACATGAAAAATATGGAAGTGATAAAGGCAAAATTTTGTGATTTAATTATTTTCTTAGTTCCAAAAAGCCAACCTTTGAAAAATTTCCAATTTTTTGGTAACCATTTGAGCTTCAATGTTTCTTCTTATGCACCCTAGCCAAAATTAATGTCTATATCATGTCCCTTACACACTTGGGATAGAGAGCAAAGGGGCAATCTAATAAAATGGGAGAAATTGGTTGGTTACTTGAAGTTAAAAGGAATACAAAGAGCAGGCACAAGAAAGCAAAAGAAGATCACTCCCTCAAAAATCAAAAAGAAAAAGTGAATAAAAAAAGGGGGAGTGAATCATCAAACAAAGAAAGAGGTCAGCTGAATGATACAAATCAAGAATGAAGTGGAGAATGGAGAGAAATTTCAAGTTCAAGAAAAATTCAAAGATGCTATCTATTCCGGTGTTCTCTTTGCATATCCAGAAAAACCATGATTTCTTGATAGCCCAACCTCATTACAACCCAAGAAAGACCTTTTGATTCATGATCTACCATGTGCATGTTTATTAACCAAAAATGACTATCAATTTTAGTTGTTCAACTGCTGTGAAAAATTGAGGGAAACACTTACCTGTGAGCATGAGAGAATTCCTTGATTTATCACTTATTGTGTTGATTACTACTTTTGAAAAAGTTTTATTGTAATTTTATCCTGTTTTGATTGATTTTTGGAAACATCACTTGATTCTGATTTTCAATATGATATTTGGTAAGTGATAGCTGCCTAGCAAAGAGATGATGAAATTATTTCCTTACTTAGTGAGAATCATGATTGGGAATTGAATCCATTTTTTATTGCAAAAGGTTTTCTTACTTGAGGACAAGCAAGAAGCTAAGTTGGGGGGAATTTGATAAGTGCAAAATATATGATAAATTATTGTATAATTACAGCACTTATCAAGGGTAAAATAGTAAATTTATTCCCCAAATTACCTCTTTTTAGTAATAAATGCATATTTTATGATTATTTAATTCAAAATTGAATTTGATGCTATTTTAATAGAAAATCTGTTGATTTTGCAGATAAAAGGGAAAGTTTTAAATAAAGAAACAAGATAGCATCTATTTGAAGAGAAAATCTACAGATGAGATTCTAAATGGAAGCAAATCAAGATAAAATCAGCAATCATTTAAATAAGGATTCTGAAGATAAAATTCTCAATTTGAATTTGAAGATCAAATCAGCACAAGATCAAGCTAAAAAGAGGAAAATAAGGAAAGCAAAGCAAACAAAGATAAGATCAAGAAGAAATCAAGCTAGGAAAAGCTGGAATGAGAACTACATTCCACCTGCGCTGAGCGCAAGTGGAGCGCAGCAATTAAATAGCTCTCTGTTTCCTGCGCTTCATCTGCGCTGAGCGTATGTTGAAGCGTAGGAATACAAAATCAGTTTTCAAAGGATTTCAAACAAGATTCCTTCCAGATTTCAGATGGCTTTCCAACTTCTATTTAAAGAACCTTTTGCATAGATCATAGGGAGAGGGCGGAGCAGAGCTGGAGCTAGAAAGAGTAACAGTCTCTCTATTGGTTTGTAATGGCTACCATGAGTAGCTAAACTCTCCGATAGGATTGAATGTAATCGATTCAATCCCCAATTGTATTTGAATTCTCTTTATTATTTATGAATCCCTGTTTTTATAATATTGGTGTTTTTAACTTGTTCTTAATGCTTAGCTTCTGCCGTTGTGTCGGAGTTATAGGTTGGTTTTATGGGGCGCATTCGAAAGGTGGTTCTATAAAATCAATAGCGAGTTTGGGGGAGCCTAGACATAGGAAACTTGAATTCTGATTGATAAAATTCGCGACTGTGGAGACCAGGGTGATCTGATAGCTTAAACAAATAGATCTTTAATCCGGGGTAGTTTATCACTGGGAGAACCCGTATAAATTATTTCTGAGTATTTCATATTTGTGGAGATCTTTGTGAAATAACTTTAATTTGTGCTTCAATATTATAATTGCATATTCATAAATATTATTGGAATTCAAATATGAAAGGGGTGCGATAGACGAAGTTCAATCCTAGTTCAAGTAACTTGCTCAACCTATCTCAATTTATCGCTTTTATTTACTATTACAACTCTTACAAGCAACTCTTATATTCTCTCATTTGATAGTTGTGACCACTAGTTCTTATAAATTGAACAGTACCCTGTGGATACGATACTCTTACTTACTATTATACTGCTGGATTTTTGGTACGCTTGCCAGAATTTCAACATAACTCAAAGCATTAATATTTTTAAATCCTAATTGCTTGCAGTACCTTTTGCTTTGCATTCGCATTTCTCATATGCTCCAATTTGTAATGGACTTAGTTTCTCTAAATGGAGTGAGCAAATTCAATTTTACCTTGGGGTAATGGATTTGGATTTAGCTCTTTGTGAAGAGAAACCAAGTGCTATTACTGATTCAAGCACTCAAGAAGAGAAAGTTCATTTTAAAAATTGGGAAAGGTTAAACAGATTGAGTCTGATGTATATGCGGATGAGTATTGCTGATAACATTAAGTCCGCTCTTCCTAAACCTAAAAGTGCAAAAGAAATGAAGTTTGTGGAAGAGCGCTCCCAAACTACTGATAAGTCTCTTGCTGGGAGATTAATGAGTACCTTAACCACCATGAAATTTGATGGTTCTCGTACTATGCATGAACATGTTACCGAAATGATAAACATTGGAGCAAAACTTAAGTCATTGGGAATGAATGTGGATGAAAAATTCCTTGCGTAATTCATACTGAATTCATTATCGTCTGAGTATGGTCCTTTCCAAATGAACTATAATATCATGAAAAATAAAAGAAATGTGCATGAACTGCATAGTGTGTTAGTTCAAAAGGAATCCAGACTTAAGGATTAAGGAAATCATTCCATTAATTATGTTAACCATCAAGGAGCTAAAAATAAATTTGACAAGAAACATGACAAGAAAGGGAAGAGACTCCAAAAGATCAATGAGGCCTCTTCTTCTCAAATCCACAAAAAGGAACATCAAGGAAACAGACGCCATTTCTGTAGAAACACTGAGCACTTCCAAAAGGATTGTCCAAAACATAAGGCTTTAGTGCTTATGTATGTTTCAAATCAAATTTAGCTGAAGTTCCTTATAATACTTGGTGGATGGAATCTGAATGTACAACTCATGTTTCTAATACGATGCATGGATTCCTTACAACCAGAACCACAAAGCTAAATGAAAAGTTTGTCTTTATAGGCAACATAGTGAAGGTTCCAGTGGAAGCAGTTGAGACATATCGTTTAATCCTCGACATTAGATATCATTTAAATTTGTTTGAAACTCTTTATGTACCTAGTATTTCTAGTAATTTAGTTTCTTTATCTAAACCTGATGTTGCTGGATACTCTAATAAATTTGGTAATGGATGTTTCAGTTTGTATAAACATACCCATTTAATTGGTAGTGGTATATTATGTGATGGATTATATAAGTTAAATCTTGATAATCTTTTTGTTGAAATACTTTTGACATTGCATCATAATATTGGCACTAAACATGGTTTAGAGGAAGAACGTTATGCTTACTTGTGGCATAAATGTTTAGGACATGTTTCCAAGGAAAGATTACAAAGATTTGTGAAGAATGAAATCCTTCTGGATTTAGATTTCATTGATCTGAATGTATGTGTGGATTGTATTAAAGGTAAACAAACAAAACACACAAAGAAATGAGCCACAAGAAGTAGTCAGCTTCTTGAAATATACACACTGATATTTGTGGACCATTTGACGTTAACTCTTTCAATAAAGAAAAATACTTTATCAGTTTCTTTGATGATTATTCACGTTATGATTATATTTATTTGCTACATGATAAATCTCAAGTTGTAAATGCCTTAGAGATTTACATTGAAGAAGTTGAAAGGTAATTAGACAGAAAGGTGAAAATTATCAGATCTGATCGAGGTTGTGAGTATTATGGAAGGTATGATGAAAAAGGACAACATCCTGGTCCTTTTGTTAAATACCTTGAAAAGCGTGGCATATGTGTGCAATACACAATTCCAGGTACACCGCAGCAAAACGGTGTATCAAAAAGGCATAATAGAACCTTGATGGATATGGTTAGGAGTATGTTAAGTAACTCTTCTTTACCTATATTATTGTGGACTTATGCTCTAAAAACTGCCATGTATTTATTGAATAGGGTTCCTAGTAAGGCAGTTCCAAAGACTCCTATGGAACTGTGGACTAGAAGGAAACCCAGTTTATGGCACCTACATGCTTGGGGGTGTCCGGAAAAAAAAAATTAGATTTTATAATCCACAAGAAAAGAAATTGGATGCTAGGACAATCAATGGATATTTCATTGGTTATCCAGAAAAATCAAAAGGGTATAGATTTTATTGTCCAAACCATACTACAAGGATCATTGAAACTTGGAATGCTAGGTTCATTGAAAATGGTGAAGTTATAAGGAGTGAAACACCACGCAAAGTGGAAATTCAAGAAGTGAGAGTGCAAGTCCCATTAACTTGTATCTCTAATAAAGTTGTTGTTCCTCAAGTTATTGAGCCAATTAATAACCATGAAGGATAACAAATAAATGATCTCATTACTCGCAATGAAGTTTAAGTAAATGAACCTATAGTAGAAGAACCACGATAAATAGCATTAAGAAGATCCCAAAGGGAACGAAGATATGCTATTTTGGATGATTATGCGGTTTATCTACAAGAATATGAAAATGACTTAGGGATTGAAAATGACCCAATTACATTTTCACATGCCATGAATGGCGATAATGCTAATAAATGGTTAGATGCCATGAAGGATGAGTTAAAATCTATTGAACAAAATGGGGTTTGGGACCTTGTCGAGTTACCGAAGGGTTATAATGGAGTTGGTTGCGAGTGGGTCTTTAAGACCAAACATGACTCTCATGGTAACTTAGACCGTTACAATGCTAGACTAGTTGCTAAGGGATTTACTCAAAAGGATGACATTGATTATAAGGAGACATTTTCACCAGGCTCTAAGAAAGATTCTCTCAGGATTATCATGACATTGATGGCTCATTATGATTTGGAGTTAACCCAGATGGATGTGAAAACCACCTTTCTAAATAGGGATTTAGAGGAATATGTGTATATGGATCAACCAATGAGATTCATAAAGAAAGGAAAAGAATACATGGTGTGTAAACTTAAGAAATCAATATACATACGGATTAAGCAAGCTTCCCGACAGTGGTATTTCAATTTCAATGATACCATTGTGTCATTTGGATTTAAGGAAAACATTGTTGATTGGTGTATATATCTGAAGGTCGGTGGGAGTAAGTTTATTTTTCTAGTTTTGTATGTTGATGACATCTTTCTTGCAACTAATGATCTTAGTCTTTTAAATGAGACTAAAAAGTTTCTTTCTAGAAATTTTGAAATGAAAGATATGGGTGAGGCAAGTTATGTGATTGGAATAGAAATATTCCGGGATAGGTCACAAGGATTGTTAGGCTTGTCTCAGAAAGCATATATTAATAAAAGTTTACAAAGATTCAGAATGGATAAATGTTCGGCATCTCTCATTCCAATTCATAAAGGAGACAAATTTAGTCTCATGCAATGTCCAAAGAATGATTTGGAATGGAAACAAAAGGAAGAAATTCCTTATGCATCTATAGTTGGGAGCTTAATGTATGTTCAAACTTGTACGAGACCAGATATTAGCTTTGCAGTTGGGAAGATACCAGAGTAATCCTGGTATAGACCATTGGAAAGTTGCAAAGAAAGTTCTAAGATATTTGCAAGGTACCAAGGATCACATGCTTACTTATAGGAGATCTGATAATCTTGAGGTGATTGGATATTTAGATTTAGACTTTGCCAGAAGTGTAGATACAAGAAAGTCTACATTCGATTATTTGTTTATGTTAGCTGGAGGAGCTATCTCATGGAAAAGTGCGAACCAGTCGGTCATTGCTGCATCCACTATGGAATTTGTGGCATGCTTTAAGGCCATGGTTCAGGCTAAGTGGCTATGAAATTTTATTTCAGGACTTGGTGTAGTCGACAGTGTTGCCAAGCCGCTGAAAATTTATTGTGATAATTCCACAGTAGTCTTCTTTTCTAGAAACGACAAGTATTCTAAAGCTGCTAAACATATGAAATTGAAATACTTTGCCGTTAAAGAAGAGGTTCAGAAACATAGAGTGTCAATAGAATACATTAGCACTAATCTTATGATTGCAGGCCCTTTAACAAAAGGGTTACCGTCCAAGACATTTATTGATCATGTTGTAAATATGGGTATTATGTTAGCTAGCGAATGTTGAAAATTATTGTAATTTCTTGTATGTTTGACACTTTGAGCTCACTAATGAATAAGTTTCTTAATATTTTCTGTTTTCAAACTTATGTGCACGTGTATGAATGTTAATATTGGAAACAGTTTATGTCTTTGAAATTGACATTATTGTTAGATAAATTATGTACTTCCTATTAAAATGTCATGTTTGGAAGAAAGCTAATATAGTAGTACATGGAAATTAGCACATGGAAAGGACTATGTCGAATAAGTGATGTACAACCGTTATGACTCTTAATTATTAGTTCTTGTTCTTAATTATGACTTATGATGTTATAAATGTATGATATATTTATTCTTGTTAATGTGCATTATGATTGATACTTTATTAAACTATGAAGCTATATTTTGTCACATGAGCCAAGTGGGAGAATGTAAGAAATTAATGTCTCATGTGTGTGACAAATGTATGTGGTTTAATAAATTAAATAAAAGAATATATTATTCAATTATTTGAATGAAAGGATATGACTTTTGGGAAAGAGTTGTGTTTTAATGAAATGGTATATTGTTTGATGGAAACAATATATATTGGAAGGACATGAATAGTCCCAATCTCTGCCTATCAAAGTTTGTCTCTTAAAAATTACCATCAAGAATTGAAGAGCACAAGAAAGAAAAGGAAAGAGATAGAAAAGATTCTTCTTACAAATTCTACAAGATTCAAAGGCATCAATCTTATCATAGATCAAGATTAGTGTTTCCATCTAATCTTTTATGTGAAAACTATGAATTCTAAAATCCTATTTGATTATTAAAATATCATGAAAGTTTACATTAAAGAGTAGCCAACAACTAACCCATTAGCAACTACTAGGAACCTGCAAAGTTTATGACCATCAAAATTAGGAGAACATAACCTGCAATGCTTTAACAATCAAAAGAGAAGATCGGGGAGCAGAAAGCTTACACTAAAAACTTTCGTGTATATATATAAATTTAGCTTTCTTTTGAATGGTGAAAACTCTTTGACTTGGGAATCCGTTCCCATAAGAACAACTAACCCATTGGCAACTATCAAGACCATGCAAAGTTCATGACCATCAAAATTAGGATAACATAACCTGCAGTAATTTGACTCACATTTTGGATCTTTCCAACATGCTCCAAAACTCCACGTTCTCAGCATCATCTTGCTTTCTTGGAATGCAATCTTCTACTATTTCCCTTTTATACTGTTGTGTGCCCCTGGTTAACAACCATTCTAGAAAACGTGTCGTTGGAAGTTCCTGAATAACAAGAAAAGTTTGATTCTACTAACCTCCTTAATTATAAAGAAGTGAGCAGCTTGTGGGGACACCTAAGAGGCCATGCCAAACCATTGAACTACATAGATCATATATGTCAAAACTCAATTAATTATCAAATATGTTCACATACAAAACACATTTTTGATAACTAAACTTATAGTTTGTTATGCAACAGTCACTTTATTCGCCTATGCTTACTAGGCAAATAGAATTTGTCATTCAATTCGTCAAATATTGATTGAGATGAAAAATATAAATACAACATACAAACATGAGAGAGATAAGCCAGTTTAGGAGCATTCATTTTCAAACATGAGTTTTTAGCCACCCATATTGCTCATATCAGTATTCCAAACTCATGAAGGAAATGAGGGAGAAAAAACAGAGCAAAGGAAGAAGGCTTACCTGTGAAGGACTATAATAATGCATGTAGAAATTTGGAGAAGGCTAGAGGATGCTGCAAGCCTGGGCTTTTTGACCACAATGATACAGATTTGATAAAATTTTACCAAAAAAATGCAGAAAAAAAACAATTTATCAAGATGGGGTAGTTTTGGATACGGTAGTAAGAAGAACGCTAACTGGATTAACGCCTCTTGAAGCGCCAATTCAGTTAGCGCCACTTATTAAAATATTTTAACAAGTGGCGCTAACTGAGTTAACACTTCAAGAGATGCTAACCCAGTTAGCGCCTCAGGTATTTTTTTAAAAATTTTACATTACCCCCGTTAATGTTTTTTGTTTTTTATTCTTTACATTCCCCCGTTAATAATTTTTTCCTTGTCATTTACATTAGCAGGGGTTTCAAACCCCCATTAAATGAATGGTATTTTTTTAAAAAAATTACCATTGCACAAGAAAAGACGCATGCGTCTTTTTTATGTAGTTAGTTGTTTGCCATTTTTATTATGAACTTTTTATTCTTCAATTAATTTTATTATATTTTTATTCTTATTACACAATAATTTTTTTTATCCTTTTTACTTTTTTTTTATTTTTTATCAAATTATATCTCCATTTATTAGCTTTTATTGTCGTGTTTTTTTATGATTCACGAGATTTAGTCCTGTCATTTTCTTTTTTTGTCTCACTTTCATTTTCTTTTTTTTTACTATGATATTATAATTTTTCTCTCATTATTGGTTTTTATTAATTTGTTTCATTACAAAGAATTTTTTTATGAACTTCAGGTATTATCCACAATGGTACCTGAAGTTCATAAAAAAATTCTTTTGTAATGAAACAAATTAATAAAAACCAATAATGAGAGAAAAAATTATAATATCATAGTAAAAAAAAAGAATGAAAGTGAGACAAAAAGAAAAATAAAATAACAGGATTGACTCCCGTGATTCATAAAAAAAATACGACAATAGAAGCTAATAAATGGAGATATAATTTGATAAAAAAAAGTAAAAGGGATAAAGAAAAAAAAGAAAATTATTGTGTAATAAGAATAAAAATATAATAAAATTAATTGAAGAATAAAAATTTCATAATAAAAATGGCAAACAACTAACTACATAAAAAAGACACATGTGTCTTTTCTTGTGCAACGGTAATTTTTTTAAAAAATACTATTCATTTAATGGGGGTTTGAAACCCCCACCAATGAATTAACACTTCGCTGAAAATGACAAGGAAAAAATTATTAACGGGGTTTAAAACCCCCGTTAATATAAAGAATAAAAAAAAATTAACGGGGGTTTAAAACCCCCTGGTAATGTAAAATTAGAAGAAAAAAATACTAGAAGCGCTAACTGGGTTAGCGTCTCTTGAAGCGCTAACTCAGTTAGCGCCACTTGTTAAAATATTTTAATAAGAGGCGCTAACTGAGTTGGTGCTTCAAGAGGCGCTAATCCATTTAACGCTTCTTCTTGCCACCGTGTCCAAAATTACCCCATCTTAATTTTCTACATTTTTTTGGTAAAATTTTTTCAAATCCGTACCATTGTGGTAAAAAAGCCGCATGCCTGCATCTATTACTCTAGCAAAGAGCATGGCATAGGTAAGAGTTTTCCTCATAACATCCACAAATATGGCAAGCTCTATCATTTCAAATAAAGATATTCCCTAAACATGGTGAGACCTTTAGAAAATACCATTATGGTTTTGCATATCCAAATATCCATACCCAGATACTTGTATTTTTTCACAGGAAAACACCCCAATTGAGCAACTTTCAGGTCATACATTTCCTGTTCAAAATTTAAAGCAAAGAATAAATAGCCAACACAAATAAAATAAAAAATTGATTTACTAGACATTCTAGAAAGAAATGTTTTTTTTTTCTTTTTTAAAAAGCAAACCTGCAAAACAGTGGCTGCAACAACAACAGGGAAGACAACTACAAGAGTGCAAGGGCAAGGCGGCCACTGCAAAACAAACCCTGCAGTACGGGCAACTAGCATAATTACTGAAAACATTAATTTATTATAAAAAGCATTAACTTTTAGTTTTTTTTTTAAATAATATACAAGATGAAAATCCAAAAGCTGGTATTTAACTTTTAGTTCACGTTATATAAAAAATTATTAAGTGGAGTAACTTTATCTAGAGTTATTCTGGGAGTAAATTGATCTTCATCCATATATATATATATAAAAGGTGATTGATATCTTAATGGGTAATAATTGAGATTAGAAACTAAATGAGTAAAAAAATATATGGATCAGTATGATACGAACTAAAATACAAACATTAAATTAGACCAGCAATATATTAATTTGCAATTACTGATATCCCTGAAAGTTCCTTTTTCCTTTGAAATAGTCACACGGGTTTTAAAAAACATTTTAAGGTACAAAACAATATATTCCTAACGTTCTCTATCAGTAAAAAATGTTGGAAAATAAGAAGCAATAAAATTAGCCATAACAATTTTTCCATATATTATATTATTTACTTATTTCTTAAATTAAAAATAGAGAAAAAGACCATACCACAGTCCCAATCCAGCTTCGTTGCCAACAACGAATGATTCAAACAAAAAATGATTTGACCCTACTATCCAAATTTGACAGAAATCAACTCAGAGCATCCAATGCTATCCAAATTCCACCCTGCTAGGAAATTTGTAAGAAAATTATTCATTGTCAATTAATTTTAGAACAAGTCCAGGTTTCAAGGTCACAAATCCAAAAAATTGACTGCTTAAACAGGAAGACACAGTGTTCCTTGTAAAGGTGAAAGGAAAACATGTTAAAATAAAAGGCATCAAACATGTTGTTGAAATTCATGGTTGACAGAGAAAAGGAAATAGATTAAAGATGAAAAAGTGAAATTCTATATTCATGATAATAGAATGAAAAGGTTGAAGTTACAATAGGAGTGTAGGTTTACATAGTCAAGGTGATCAACTAATTCCTAACTAATTTCCTAATCAACTATCTAATCTCTAACTAATGTTTTTATCTCTAACTGCCCCGCAAAAGCTGGAAGTGCTAGCACTTCAAGCTTGGGATGAACAAGACATGCAATACAATCAAATTCAAAAGAACAATTACAATGAAAATGGTACAACTAATACCATGAAATGGGCTCTATAGGCCTCTAAAATCAATGCCAAATTTAGGCAAAAACTTAACCACATTGCAGAAGCTATAAATCTTCAATCTTGAATGCTTAACCACCATAAGGCAGAAGCTCAAATCTTCAATGCTTAACCACCATAATAAGGCAGAAGCTACAAGCTTAACAATCAAGAGCAGAAGCTAACCATAATGCTTAATCACTCAAGAAAGAAGCAAAACAGAATTTTAATGCTTAACCATCAACCACAGACAGAAGTAAATATCAATCTTTACCAAAGCTCACAATGAGAAATTCCGGAAACACATCGGTCAAAAGAAAAAGGCACACAGGCCATTAACAGGAAAAAATAATATCCATCTAATACTTAGAAAATTAAATCCAAACCAAAGAGGTGTTAGGACCATAGGAAACACTAGAAGGGGGGTTGAATAGTGTTTTATAATTCTTTACAGATTTTTGAAAACCTTTAGAACAAGCAAACACTTTGTGAAAAATATTTGAGCAACCTTCCAAAACTGAAAGCTTCAGCAACTTGCTGATGTGACTTAACAGGTTGTGTAAAATTGATTTTGAAATATTTTTGCGTGATATAGAGATTGATTTCTGCGTGGATTTATAAATGCACTTTTCAAAACCCTCCTTGGTTAGATAAAAACTGAATGTAAAGAGTTAAGGGTAAAGACAACTTAGCCACAGAAAATTTATCCTGGTTTACCCACCAACTCAGTGAGCTGCATCTAGTCCCAGGGCAAACCACCACTGGATTTTCACTAATCCCGCAAGATTACAAGTATTATTTGCACACCTAGCCTCTCCAGGCTCAATACCCAAGTATTATTTGCACACCTAGCCTCTCCAGACTCAACACCCAAGTGTTCTTTGAACACAACCTCTTCAGGCTAACCCAGTAAAAACTGTTTGAAAGAAAATGCTCAAACTCTTAAACTACACAAGTTTAGAGCTCGAACTGGGAAACTTGTACAAATAACTGAGTAAGACTCAAGATATACAAATGTTGTACAAAGATGAAACAATGAAACAGTTGAATATGAATTTCAGCAGCGTTTCAACAAGTTGATTTCTCTGTGTTCTCTCTATATTTATAGATTGAGAAACTTCAGTCCGTTGATCTCCATTTGATTTCTCGTTGAGAGATAGCATTTAATGCAAATACTCCCGTTGTGACACATAGCCTGAGACCTCTGCAGTAGCAGGTAGTAGAGTCAGCAGTATAGGCTTCACTTTTTTCTGAGCAGCTTGTACTTTATAGCAGACTTTGCCTTTTTGGAGAGAGAAATTTGAAATAAGGCAAAAAGCACGTCCTCTGACTTTCTAGAAGAATGAGAAGCACAAGTAACTGAGACAGCTACGGTTGACTTGAGTCTTCAAGGAGAATAAGCAGAAAATACTATATTTGAGACGTACAGGCTTCAGTACGACGTTTCACGACTTCAGAAGGTTTTCCAGCTTCAGCAGGTCGTGATCTCTAAGCAGGTTTCTTCACTTCGGAAGGTTTCGCAATTTCAGAGGACTGGATTTCTTCAATTGATACCTTATGAAATATTGAACACTACCTTTAGCAGAAACTGTTCTTTCTCATAAGAACGTTAATCAAATTTGTTATTCATTAAAACTTGGGGTTATGAGACTTAAAACATTATTAACCTTTTAATAACATTTTGAGACTCAACATTCTCCCCTTTTTTAATGATGACAAATTTGTTTAAGAACTAAATCAAATATCTGAAGGGGAAAAGATAGTAAGTATTTCTCCCCTATATCAGATACTGAGACAGAGCTTCTTGCTACAGCTTGTTTGCAACTTGCTTAAACACTTTGCTTCAATTGCTCCTCCTGAATCAGAAAGTCCTTCTGAAACACTTATCTTCAGATTTTGTTAGTTTCTTAATAATACTCCCCCTTTTGTCATCAATCAAAAAGGTAAACAGAGCTTTCTGAAGAAGTGAGAAAAATAGATAGGAAATAGATTCAGGATACCACTTGTGCTTATCAATACTTTCTGTGTAAACAATTTAGAGAAAATTAATTTTCAGAAAATGTGAGAATGTTCAAATTCTCTCTGATAAATTTGAATCTATCTTCAGCAAGTGGTTTAGTGAATATATCAGCCCATTGATGCTCTGTATCAGTGAATTGTATATCAATAACTCCTTTCTGAACATAGTCTCTTATAAAATGATGTTTTATTTCAATATGTTTAGCTCTAGAGTGCTGAATTGGATTTTTGGAAAGATTGATTGCACTTGTGTTATCAAAAAAGACTGGAATAGATTTAATAATAATAGTGTTCAACTCCATTCCTGCAAAATCCTCTTCTAGATCTGATAGTTCCCTATCAGTTTCTTTAGCATCATTAAATCTAACATGAATAGTTTCTTCAACAGTTAGGGTTCTAGAGTTGTAAACTCTATATGCCTTAGAGGTTTCCGAATAACCAATGAAGAATCCCTTGTTAGATTTTGAATCAAACTTACCCAAATCATCCTTGGTGTTGAGTATGAAACATTCACAGCCAAAGATGTGAAAATATGAAATGTTGGGTTTTCTTCCTCTCCAAATTCATAGGGAGTCTTATTGAGAATAGGCCTTACCAAAATTCTGTTTTAGATATAACATGTTGTGTGAACAGCCTCTGCCCAGAATGACCTTGGAAGATTGCTTGAAATGAGCATGGTTCTACCCATCTCCTGCAAGCTTCTGTTCTTTCTCTCAACAACCCCATTTCGTTGAGGTGTTCTAGCCACTGAGAAATTGTGAGATATCCCATTCTCATCACAAAACATACTGAAGCTTGAGTTTTCAAACTCACCTCCATGATCACTTCTAGTGGCAGATATGCAAAATCCTTTTTCATTTTGCACCCTTTTACAAAATTTGGCAAAGTTCTCAAAAGTCTCATCCTTGCTTTTGAGGAAAATTACCCATGTAAATCTAGAATAGTCATCAACAATGACCAAACCATACTTTTTACCAGCAAGACTTTCTGTTCTTGTAGGACCAAACAGATCAATGTGAAGAAGTTATAAGGGTCTAGCAGTTGAAACAACATTTATGCTTTTGAAAGAATTTCTACTTTGCTTCCCCTTTAAATAATTTTCACATAAAATATCAGATTTGAAATAAAGCTTGGGTAAACTTTTTATAAGATTGTGTTTTGTAAGTTTTGAGAATAATCTCAAGCTGGCATGCCCAAGTTTCTGATGCCAAATCTATTTTTCATCTTTCATAGAAATAAGACAAGTCACATTTTGATAATCAAGGTCCTCAAGATCAATTTTATACACATTACTGTGTCTCTTGGCAGTGAAAACAATTTGATCAGAGTAGTCTCTGACTATGCAGCCATCCCTTGTGAAGGATACAACAAAACCACTGTCACATGATTGACTTATGCTCAGCAGGTTATGTTGGAGACCTTCAACTAAGAGGACATTGTGGATAATAGATAAATGAGATATACCTACTGAACCAACCCCAGTGATTTTGCCTTTCTAATCTCCTCCAAAGGTCACCACTCCTCCATCCTTAGGTCTAAGGTCTTGGAACAAAGACATTTATCCTGTCATGTGTCGCGAGCAGCCACTGTCCAGGTACCATTTGTGGAGTATCCTTTGTCCTGTTAAACACATCTGCAACAGGAACAATTAAGGTTTTAGGTACCCACATCTTTTTGGGTCCTTTCTTGTTAGCAGCAGGTCTGCATTTCCTTTTGTGTCTGCACTGTGACACATCAGGTCCAGGCTTACCACAATGAAGGCATTGTTAGAACCACAGGAAACACTAGAAGGGGGGTTGAATAGTGTTTCAAACTTTTTGATAGTTTTTGGAAATCTTTAATTTAAATCATGAAGATGAGCACCGTTAAGAACAAGTCTTAAGATCAGAGATAGTTGAAACATGTGGAAGATAAGAAAAATAGCGTTTCTTCTAAAGCTTAAGATTATTTTAAACAGAGGTTTCTCAAAGTGTCTTCTGAAGATTATTACAAGGAGTATTTTCAGAACGGTTTCTGAAATACTTCAGACAACTAGAAGTTCTCTGAAGGTTGTTCCTGATTTCTGAACTGATCTCTTTCAGACTTGCTTCAGAGAATTTATTTCAGAAGTTCTTCAAGGAACATTCTTTGTAAAGCTTCAAATGATATAAGAGCCATCTCATGTTTCATACATATGAAGGGTCATTTTATTGAAATAGTTGTGTTAAGTTTATTATAGAAAATACTTTTCAAACCCCAACATAAATATGAAAACTGGAAATAAAGAGATTAAAGAAAAGAGAACTTAGGCATATAGACTTCACACAGACTTTTAAGGGGCTGTCTGAAGTTTTCAGACGGCTTGTAAAAACTAATTTTTAAAAGATGGTTTGTGCCTTCAAAAATATCAGATTAATTATTCTGACCCCTTGATTAGTATAAAAAGAATTGATAAGAGATAAGGGTAAGAGAACTTAGCCAAGGAATTTATCCTGGTTCACCCACAAACCCGTGAGCTACATCCAGTCCCAGAGGCAAACCACCACTGGATTTTCCACTATCTGAATCCACAGATACAAGTATTGTTCACAGCCTCTTCAGGCCAACACAAGTATTGTTTTGTTTTCAACTGCCTCTCCAAGCAACATATGCAGTATTCTTTTTCAGTCTAGCCTCTCCAGGCTTTGCAACTAAGTATTCTTTTTTCCACCAAGCCTCTGCAGGCTCTCTGACACAAAAAGTGTTTACAAGTTAAATTAAGTTTAAGTTGCCACGAAACATAAACTTAATCTTTTCCTGTACTTGAGGTTAACTGAGTACTACTCAGGATACAATGAAAGAATTCTAAGTACAAGGTTAAGACAGTGATAGAAGTGTATAAGTTTAAGTACAATCC
This sequence comes from Sesbania bispinosa, assembly GCA_026901365.1. NCBI lineage: Eukaryota > Viridiplantae > Streptophyta > Magnoliopsida > Fabales > Fabaceae > Sesbania > Sesbania bispinosa. The sequence continues at coordinate 1,838,580 of QLOH01000066.1, read as the reverse complement.
CTGTCTCTGATAAGGGGAATAACATCCTCTGAGATGGGGAATAACATCCTGTTTCTTGCAGATGATACAATATGTTTGAATTAAAATATTTTATTCAAACATTTCTCTTTGTTGCTTCTGCTTAGTCTCCTGAGCTTTTCTTGTGCTTTCTTTTGGATTGGTGATGATGATATTTCCGTTGTGATACTACCATTTAGAGAAAGCATTGAATGCTATTCAATCCATCGTGAGACACGCTTCTGGGTGTCTTCACAATTCTGACAGAGTACAACGTTGGTCCTGCTATAAAGCTGCCATTGTTGTTGCTGCAATTTCTGCGTTGCTGAGATTTCCTCAGTGGTGTATGAAATTCAAAATCACCAGGAAAGGTCTATGTGTTCCTTGCTATAATCGTGTTTGAAAAGGTACGTGCAGCAGAGGTTCAGAAAAGTCTTCACAAACTTCAGCAGAGGGTGCCACGTCATAAGTGAAACTTCAGACAGCTCTGATACTTCAGACGGGTTGAACTACTTCAGACAGCTCCAACTCTTCAGACGAGTCCTGCTTCTTCAGACAGCTTCGTTTCTTCAGAAGGCTTCTTTGCTTCAGAAGGCTTCCTTGCTTCAGACAGCTTCTTTTCTTCAGAAGGCTTATTTGCTTCAGAAGGCTTCCTTGCTTCAGACAGCTTCTTTTCTTCAGAATGCTTTATGTTGTCTTCACATGGTCTTCACGTCTTCAGACAACTTCTTTATCCTTGATCCTGCATTTGTTCTTCTGATCCTAATCTTCTGATTTTGATTACTATTTCATCCTGAAACACAATCAACAAACCAATACCTTTCTCAGTAGAATCTGTTTATATAATCTTATTTGTTAATCATTAAAACTACAGGATATTAAGTCTTTGAGTCAAGTTTGAATGCTCAAACTGATTAATAGACTTCACAGGCATCCCTTACCTTTCTTAGCCTTTTCAACACTTTTAACTTTAACTTCAGGCAATGAGGAAGTTTATGAATAACCAAGACCACTTTTGTCTTTAGAATTTATTTGAACTCCCAGAAGCCTATTTAGATTCTTAGTTCCATTGACAAAAGCTGCAAGGTCTTTTGTGAGTTCAGCAACTTGTTTTTTAAGAATCTCATTTTCTGTTTTTAAATTTGCTGAATCACAAGACTCAGAACTAAGGAGTTTTTCCTTGAGTAACAAATTCTCAGTTTCAAGAGCCTCATTTTTGTTTGCAACTTCAGTGTAAGCTCTTGACAACTCTTTGTACTCATGGAAAAGTTCCTTAGAACTTTCCACCAGATTATCATACATATCTTGAAGGGTTTGAGGTATTACCTCTGATTTTGAGCTATCATATGAGGGGAGGCTAGCCATCAAACAAAGGTTGGCTTCTTCAGCAGCTTCATCATCCTCTTCAGAGGTTGAATCATCAAGATCCTCCCATGTGGCCATGAAGCTTTTCTTCTTTCTTGGAAACTTCTTCTTCTTTGAAGAGAGCTTCTTCATCTTCGGGCAATCGGCTTTCATGTGGCCAGGTTGTTTGCACTCGTAGCAGATAATTTTGTCAGAAGAGAAACTCTCTTTACCTGACTTACCCATTTTGCTGTCAGATGAGAATGACTTTCTGAACTTGGCTTTCTTCTGAAGCATCCTCTTTATCCTCCTGCTCATCAGAGCAAGGTCATCTTCATCATCAGAGCCACTTTCTGAGTCTTCAGAACCTTCTGAGGACTCCTCCACTCTCAAGGCCTTCTGTGCACCAGACCTAGCCAGTTTTGATTTGGCGTTCAGGGCAAGTGACTTCTTCTTGGGGGCATCTTCTCCAAGCTCCAACATATGGACCTTGAGGGATCCCAAATGTTCCTCCATTCTCAGAGAGTTGAGGTCTTTTGTCTCTTGAATGGCAGTCACCTTGGGCCTCCAAATCTTTGGTAGACTTCTAAGGACTTTGCGATTGTTATGGCCTAAATCATAGGTCTTTCCCAAAGATTTGAGTCCATTTGTGATGGTCTCAAATCTTCCAAACATTTGATCAATTGATTCAGATTCATGCATCTTGAACATCTCATATTGATGCATCAGCATGCTGATTTTGGATTGTTTTTCATTGTCTGTTCCCTCATGGGCTGCAGCCAATGTATCACAGATTTCCTTGGCAGAAGAGCAGCCATGCACCTTCTCATACTCTGATTTGCTCAAGGAACAAATCAGGTAGAGTTTCTCTTTGGCGTTAAGTTGTACACGCGCCTTCTGATCGCCAGTCCATTCTGATTTGGGAATGGGCACACCATTGATGGCAGGAATATAATCACCATCAGTGACCATATCCCAAAGATCTATGTTGCTACTTTCAATAAAGACCTTCATACGATCCCTCCAATAATGGTAGTCAGAGCCATTGAAAGCACGGGGCCTAGAGACTGAGGCACCTTCAGCTATGTAGTGAGAGTTGCTTGTAGAGGTTTCCATCAAGATCTACTCCTTCAGCATTGTGAGATGCTCAACCCGAAGTTGAGCTCTGATACCAACAGTTAGGACCACAGGAAACACTAGAAGAATAGTGTTTTATAATTCTTTACAGATTTTTGAAAACCTTTAGAACAAGCAAACACTTTGTGAAAAATATTTGAGCAACCTTTCGAAACTGGAAGCTTCAACAACTTGCTGATGTGACTCAGCAGGTTGTGTAAAATTGATTTTGAAATATTTTCGCATGATAAAGAGATTGATTTCTGCGTGGATTTATAAATGCACTTTTCAGAACCCTCCTTGGTTAGATAAAAACTGAATGTAAACAGTTAAGGGTAGAGAGAACTTAGCCACAGAAAATTTATCCTGGTTCACCCACCAACTCAGTGAGCTACGTCTAGTCCCAGGGCAAACCACCACTAGATTTTCACTAATCCCGCAAGATTACAAGTATTATTTGCACACCTAGCCTCTCCAGGCTCAACACCCAAGTGTTCTTTGAACACAACCTCTTCAGGCTAACCCAGTAAAAACAGTTTGAAAGAAAATGCTCAAACTCTTAAACTACAAACAGTGTAGTACTCGAATTGGGAAACTTGTAAAAATAATTGTAAGACTCAGGATATAGAAATGTTGTACAAAGATGAAACAATGAAACAGTTGAATATGAATTTCAGCAGCGTTTCAACAAGTTGATTTCTCTGTGTGTTCTCTCTCTTTTTTATTTGTATGGAGTCTGGTATTTATAGATTGAGAAACTTCAGTTCGTTGAGCTCCATTTGATTTCCCGTTGAGAGATAGCATTTAATGCAAATACTCCCGTTGTGACACATATCCTGAGACATCTGCAGTAGCAGGTAGTAGAGTCAGCAGTATAGGCTTCACTTTTTTCTGAGCAGCTTGTACTTCATAGCAGACTTTGCCTTTTTGGTAAGAGAAATTTGAAATAAGGCAAAAAGCACGTCCTCTGACTTTCCAGAAGAATGAGAAGCACAAGTAATTGAGACAGCTACAGTTGACTTGAGTCTTCAAGGAGAATAAGCAGAAAATACTATATTTGAGACGTACAGGCTTCAGTACGACGTTTCACGACTTCGGAAGGTTTTCCAGCTTCAGCAGGTCGTGATCTCTCAGCAGGTTTCTTCACTTCGGAAGGTTCCGCCATTTCAGAGGATTGGATTTCTTCAGTTGATACCTTATGAAATATTGAACACTACCTTTAGCAGAAACTGTTCTTTCTCATAAGAACGTTAATCAAATTTGTTATTCATTAAAACTTGGTGTTATAAGACTTAAAACATTATTAACCTTTTAGTAACATTTTGAGACTCAACAAGAGGCAATTCACCAAACACTTGGTGGGCAATATTGTAAGTGACCAAAAAACAAAGAAACTTAGCAATTTGGCCAAAGTTTACGCATCAATCAGAAGTGGTTCCCTAGCCATCATTGCATTCACTTTAGACTCACTCCTTGACCTCGTTTCTGGATTCATCCTCTTGTTTACTGCATTTTCCATGTAAACACCAAACCCGTATCGGTGCCCTATAGGAAAGAAACAAACCAAGCTACAAAAAGAACTGATCCAGGCAGAGGGAGCGGTTGCAATGTCGGAGAGCAACAAAGTGAGAGAAGAATAACATTCTTGGAAATCTTATGAAGGGTCTTGGTCGATGTACGAACACCAATGACGGGGGACAAATGAAAGATCCCAAGAACAGAAAAAATCTGCCAATAACGAAAACCCAACTACAGATTGATGGCCCACAGGAGGAGGAGAACAAGGCGCGGAAGCGGAGGAGAAATGACAAAATCGATGCCTCCAATTGTGGTATATGATTTGATGAGTTTATGGCAAGTTGGAGATGAACAGTGATGATGAAATGAAGAAAGAACCAAACAGAGCCAATCCAAAAGTTCAAATCAAGAATAATGTGTTGATGATGAACAAGACAAAAGGCTTTGCAATTTTATATACCATAATACCATGCACTAAAAACTTTCTTTTTTTGTTGGATCTTTGAGAATGGCAATCACCGTATTGGAATAAAACTCGCAGGAGTGTATATACGTTATGCCACCATGATCACGGATCCAGCTGCGTGCTCTGGCACAAGCATTGTCTTGACCTCCATTAGTCTCTTCTCCAAGAATACGTATACATATGTAATTGAGTGCACTCAGATTGCACTCACAGAACTCATTGGGCAAGTGTTTGCAAGAATGAAAAAGAAAATGAAAGAAAAGAAAAAGAAATGAAAGAAAGAAAAAAAAGGTGCAGCAGATAAATGGTCAAGGTGGGTACCAGTGCTCTGATACCGTGTTAAAATTCATGGTTCAAAGAGAAAAGGAAATAGATTAAAGATGAAAAAGTGAAATTCTATATTGATAATAGAATGAAAAGGTTAAATTTACAATAGGAGTGTAGGCTTATATAGCTAATGTGATCAACTAATTCCTAACTAATTTTCTAACCAACTAACTAATCTCTAACTAATGTTTTTATCTCTAACACATGTCAGTTTTTTTCCTTTGAAAATAGCGAAACACAAATGTACGAAAAAAGAAATCACAATCTTCTAATCAACATCGCTAACTACCAATGTAGTTTTCGTAACTTAACTAATAACCTCTGTTATTAATGTGTTGTTACCATTAAAATAACAAAACAAGGTTTCCCTCTTCAATTCTAGAGACAAATATTAGAAAGTAAAAAAGAAGCATATGCATTACCTTAGATGAGTATAAAGAATACCAGAGAATGCAGAAACTGGGTTTTTAGACACTTATTTTCAATTACCTTACAGTCACGAATGGATTACTCAATAGTGTACAAGTTTTGCCTTTATTCCATCTTCTTATGATTCTACCGCTTAATATCGTCTATCTTGTACTTTTGTATCTCATTTTTGTTCCTGGGTCGCTTTTTCATTGTTTCACTTGTTGAACCCAAGGTGGAATGCGTGTTGGGCTTTTGCCTACAATCCTTCTTTTGTTGAAGCATTCAACTATTCACAAAGAAATTAAAATACATTTAAATCTTACAATAGCAATACATTTAAAAATTTTCTTGTCATTCACATAATGCGACAAGATTCTTTTAACTGGCACTAATTGCATGCGACATGGATATAGTGGACGCATAAAATCATAATAACAAAATAACACAATAATTGGTTTCTTGTGATTAATCAATTACTTCATAATAAAATCACACAAACACACTAATACCACTCATTAGGTTTCTCTATGATTAATCAACTAATTCAAAGGTAAATATATATGAAAACAATTACTCAAAATTTGAAGTAAAAATGGACCCTGAAGAAACTACATGCTCAAATTGTAACCAACATAATTGTTAATATACATAAGGTAGTTCATAACCAACAAAGTACTTCAAGAGTATAACTGCATTAACTTACTCATAATGGAATCAAAATACACGAAAAAAACTACATTGAAAGTATCTTCTTCACAGATTAAACACTAAATCAACACATATTAAACTAGCTCAAGCCATATAGCCAGAACAACCACTAACGTCAAACAAAGCATAAATTTTAACTTCACGGTTTCCATCCTAAACATTTCTACTTTCGCAGCCAAATCCCTTTTATCTGTCATTTCAGTTTCCGACTTCTGCTGCGAAATCACCATCTCTTCATTTTGTGCTTTCAATTGAACCATTAAATTCTCATTCTTCCTCAACATTCCAGCCATAACCTTTGAACAATATTTTGGTGGAGGGGGGTCATACCAACAAAAGTAATCACAGTGTGACGAAGATCCATCATAATTACCACAAACAAAAAATCTCCTACCAGGATTTTTTTCAGTATTAGAAACCTTTAGTTTGCATTGAACATCACATGTGCAGAATTGGATTGGATTATTCAGGCTAGAAGACACATGGTGCTGTTGTTACCAGAAGAGACTGAATTTTCCATTGGACACAAATCTAACCTATTTATTGAAAATAAAGAAAAGGACAAAAATTATAAATAAATAAACACTTCAAAATGAACAATATGTACAAAATGAATAATATGTACTTTATTAAGCACCAATCATCAATATTATTGCAACAGAGAGTTCAAATACTCATTTCAACTACAAATACCTCATACCATAAAGCCAAAACAGAACACAAGAACAATATGAATATCTTTTCTAACTATATTCCCCAAAACACTACCTAACTCATTTCAAAATTTGCAGTCATTGCAGACATCACAATAATTTTCCATACAATAAAAAGCCTTCAATAAGGTATGGTTAATACTAACAAAACTCAACCATGGATTTGTCTTCATACATTCAATCAACAATCCAATAACTAAAACATTCATTATTTTCCAAAACACTAAATTAGTATATAGTTAAAACATTACATAAGAAAGGGGATAAGTACCGATTCACGAAATAAAATACTTAAACAAATTATTAGAGTCTTGGTTTCACGTACCTTTCAAACTAATAAACAGATAAGCCACTAACCACAGGAGACACTACCACGAGATCAACAAGGAAAGACGGACCCACGAACCATGAAACGCAGAACCAAAGACGCGTATACGAAAACCCTAACCCAAATTAGAGCATTGACAAAGAAAATTGCATCAATCAAAAACTATACTAGTAAAACGAAGAAACAATCCAAAACGAAAATAAAACAAAAATACCAAATGATTGAGGGAAACAACATGCGCACCTGTACAATAATTCAAGAAACAAAAACCAGATTTTCGCCCAGAAAATAGCTATTAACCTCGATTGAACATGGAAATGGTCGAATGGATACAAAATGAACAAACAAAACAAATATGGGTAACAAAAACCCTAACCCTAAATCAAGCAAATAACAACGACTATTGATTCCATTAAATTGCAGTGTCAAGAAGGAAGAATATTCATTAGCAGAGAAGGGAAAAACCTTCTCCAGAACAAAAAGGAAGATTTTTCTCAAGAACGGGAATGAACATTTTTCCTTGCCAGAGAAGAGTACCACACTGGGAAGAGAAAACACAAACAAAGCTATATTTAGAATTTTAATTTCTATTTCTTTTTAAAATTATGTTTTTAATATAAATAAAATATTTATAATTCATTAAAATATAATTTTATTCTGGGACCAAATTGTAATAAAACAAAAATTGATCCCATTCAAGTCATGTGCCTCGTTTGTCTTCTGTGAAATTCTATTGGCCACGTTGGAAGGGTTCGAAAACGCTTTAGTTAATCAGGGTACCGAAGCAAAGCCGAAAAAAATTATTAGATCTTTACAATGTAATGTCATTACTTATTTACTGGCTTTACCTATTTGGAAATGAACTTTTTATTTTAAAAATAAAAATATAGATAAGGCAAAAAAATGTTAAAAAGCTTTCAGCATATATATATTCACATCGATATTAAAAAAAAATGACGAAAATATATAAATTGAATAAGTATATACAACTTATAGGCCTAAAACAAAGAGGGATAATACAGAATCATCTTCCTTTTCTTTGATGAGAATTTGATACCAATTTAAGAAAAAATAAAATAAAAATACAATATGAAAATGTAAATTCATGAATGCACATGATTCTTTTATATTTTATGGATTGATGAATTGATTAGAAATTAATTTTTACTTTAAAGAAAGAAATATATATACATTAGAAAACAGATAGAAATATAATAAAAATTAAAAATGGATATCAATAAAAATATTTTGATAAGAAATAAAAAAACTATTTAAAAAAGAATATTTATTGTTCATTTATATTATGATGTAATCAATTTTTTTTTTCAATAATTTTTTTATTTCTTATTTTTTACTTTCAGTGACTCAGTCCTTAGAGCTGACATTATTAGAATCAAATTTTTTTATCTATAAATTAAATAAATATACAACATACATATTAAATTATTCAAAGTAATTATAACTGAGAGGGATTGAACAATTATAATTTAATATATAGCATACATATTAAATTATTCATATTAAATGGCTAGATTTATATATATAAAGGAAGGCGACCATGAGAAATATTCGAAACCATAAAAAAGATATTGAAAGATGAATGTATATTTGGTTAATTTGGATAGTAACTACCACTTTGTTGACATGCTTCATTTTTGTAAACATAATTTTGAAGAGGTTAAATGGGTGGTATTATGATCTCAAACTAAAATAAAAAGTACCCTCTTCCTCCTGGTGATATGGGTTGGCCTCTTATTGGCAATCTATTCATTTTCTTGAAACATTTCTCCTCCGGTCATGCTGATTCATTCATCAACAACCTTATTCTTAAGTTTGTCTCATTTTCTCCACCATGATTGATGTCTCTAGTGTAGAACATATATAGGCTTTTTCGACGCCTAATTACTGCTCCCATGCATAATGGGTCACAAGACATTAGCAATGTAGGAGTACTTAGAACGTATTGAGGACATATTGAGGATATTATGGTCAATTCTTTAGATGAATTATCTAGCATGAAATGAGGGTGATCACAAAAAATGGTCAAGAGGGAGACAAGAAAGATCTTATTGATATTCTTCTGGAAATTAGAGATGAGAATGGCCGAAAATTAGAGAATGAGGATATTATTGACCTATTGATAGAGCTTTTATTTGCTGGTCATGAAAGTTCAACAACTGCTCTAATGTGGTCAATTACACATCTTACACAACATCCACATATATATTTTGAAAAAAGCCAAGATAATGAAGTTAACCATGAAATGCGTCAACTAAATTTATTGAATTATGCTATTTATTATTTGTAATTTTCTTATGCAATTTTATGTTCCCTTGGTAACAATATTTGGGTTAAATTGACCACCACTAGAGGCATACGTTTTATATGTACTAGTCGGGTACCCGTGCGATGTACGGGGTGGAAAAATGAGGAAAATGGTAAAGAGTCGAGTATTAAATTTAACTAAGAATATATATAACAATAAATATAAAATAAGAATAATGGAAAAAAATAACTTAAAGAACAATAATTATAAAAATTCAATGAAAAACGTCCTAATAACAAATATAATTGAAGCGTTGATGATTTAAATAATTGCCCCTTATTTTTATTTATTGTTATTGTATTTATTGTCATTGCAAATGAGAGAACATTAAAAACAATTAATCAATGCTAAAATTTAAAAGCTCAATAATTTTTTCACTCTCTCTCTCTCTCACACACAAACACACATGTATGATTATGATATTAATGTGTTTTCATGCAAAATAAAATTTATTCCTACTTCTTATAGGCATTTATACCCTGTAATTTAAATTTAAATATTAATAACTTTTATGTAATTTTTTCATGTTAGGTAAATTATATTTATCTTTTGAAATATATATATATATATACACTAAATTAATATTTAAATATTAGTGAACTTTTACATAAAAATTTATTCCCCCATAATGAATAAAAGTTTTATAAGAAAATAAAAAAAAAACTTTTATCAATATAATCACAATTCAATTGATAATCACAATTAAATTTAGGAAAGTCATTTACTTTTATTAATTAATTTTTTAATATTTTTATAATTAAAAAAAAGAAACATTAGTAACCCAAATTTATATTTAAAAAATAATTAAAGTGTAATTTTTACTTTATGTAATTTAATATATCTCGTAAATTAAATTATTGCTGATGATTTTTTATCTATTGTCATTGCAAATTAAAGAAAAATAGAAAATAATTAGTCTAAGTTAAAATTTAAAAGGTCATTGAAAAATAATAGAAAATAATTAATCCATATTAAAATTTAAAAGGTATACTTTAATCACATGAAAATAGTGATAGTATTGAAATTATTCATATAGAATTACTCATTTGAATTATTATAAATAAATTATCATTCCTTTTATGTGGAATGATCGTCCCAAAATGATATATGTTTATTATATTTAATTTAGACAATAACAATCGTGTATATTTCTAATTAATTATATGAAATTGTATGAAATTGATTTTTATTTTTATTAAATAATAATATATTGATTCAATTTTACTGTTAATTTTAATTTCTTTTAGAAGTTTCCATATATATATATATAATACGTTTATGTGTACTATAAATATTTTTTAATAAGTTTTCAATATCTCCCCCATAAAATGTAAGTATTGAAAATTGGTAACATCTTGCCCACAAAATCTAACTACTACTAACATTAATAAAACCATAATAAGTTTCCAATGTGGACATTTAAAGGAATACAAATATTCCAAAAATTTATTTCTTTCACACACGTTTGCAGGATGACTGCAAAAGATTGAAATATTTCAAATTAAATCATTTTTTTTAGTTCAACTTGTATGATTAGCACATAAAGAAAATAGCTTTACCAAAATAGGAATTGATCCACTTATCGAATAAAACATAACCATGTAAAGCCCACGTAACCCAATAAAGCTTTACAAAACCATTTGGCAAATAATGTCAACAGTTTGTTCACTCTTCCTATATTTTGCAATTTCCATAAGGTTAGATAAAGCGCCCACAAAATCAACGGGTAAAAGGAAGATATTCTTGCCCACCCATTAAGAGACAGTTGATGACTCAACCGATATCCTATATTAACAACAACACATAAGCACCCCTTCCAGTGCCACCATTTCGATTTACCTATTTCAATTAAAAAAATTGCAGAATGTAAAGGCTGAATGATAAAGAAGTAAAATTATTTTTTTAAATATTGAAACACCAATCTCATAATTGATATACTTTTCATGGTATATTAATATGTACTTTTATTTACCCAGACCAATTGAAGATGCAATCCCAAGGGCTATCCACTATTTAAAAATCTCTTCAAGACGCTACATATAGAAAATGTTTTAGTGTTATAGGAGTATCCAATAGAAACAAACAAAAGAACCACCTAAAAAAAAATATGAAGGTAGTCAACTACCTTCTATCTACATTTATTATAATAAATATAAAGAAAAGAACTTGAGAAAATAGGATTTATCCTCTTACCCACATGTTAATCTCTAATTCAACTTAACAAACTTAAACATAACATGACCAATAACGAACCATTGTAAGAACAATATGAAAAACAATATTCTCCGGCTGACTTGGACCCCTAATTTGACCCTAGAAATGACCAAAATAAGAAGCCACAAAAGTTGCAAGTTCTTTCGATCAGAACCAAATCAGCAGTAAATTCCATATCATCAAAATATGAAATTATTGTCCCAATTCCGCCAAAGAGAAGTTCTTTCTACCGTTACCAAAAAATTATCAAGATGCTTCCTTGAAATTTATCTTCAAAGAATGCACGATTACCTGTTAGCTGCTTGATGTCTGAATACAATATCACAATACTAAAAATGTCTTAGCAAAAGATACCCTATTTAAATTATGAATAATTGATCTAGTAAGTTAGACCAATTAGGTACTGATTAAATTCCATCCATATAATTATATCAAGATGCTTACTTGAAATTTATCTTCAAAGAATGCATGATTACCTGTTAGCTGTTTGATGTCTCAATACAATAAGACTTCCTCTCATTGCTTCAACCAAGTACAAGTGTTAGTGCTTGGATTATTGTATACCTTAATATCCTTTAATGCTAATAAGGGTAGATAAAGCACACAGAACCAATAGGTAAAGTGAATATATTCTTGTCTACCCGTTAAGAGATCATTGATGACTCCATCGATACCCTATGATAAACAACAACACAATAACACTTCTCCAAGCGTCACCATTCCCATTTACCTATTTTAAATAAAATAATTGCAGAATGTAGAAGTTGATGTGATAAAGAATTAAAATAGTTTAAAAATTAAAAAATGAAACACCTATCTCAGAATTGACGTACTAATAGAAAAAATTGGCAGTCACATAAAAATTTCCTCCCTTCATATTTTCGTCTACATCAATACATACTTTTACTTATCAAAATTGATTGAAGATGCAATCCAAGGGCTATCCACCATTGTCCTAAACAGAAATATTTAGTAACTTGTCAGTAACTCAACTATCTAACTTGTAAGTAGAATTGTATCTACATTTATTATATTAAATATAAACATAGTCGTTGCACATCAAGCTTCCAGTCCATGTTTTTTCACCTTCACCCATTCCGCATTCATTTTTTGCTTTCACCATGGATAGAACCATCACTTCGCTCCGTCTTTACCAAATTTGGCCTCTAAATAAATACCCCTACTCAAACATGGATAAAATTAAAGGGAAGTAAAAGCAATTTAAGTATCTACGAAGAGGAGAGGAAAAAATGACACTGATAGAGATAGCTAAAGAAAAAGGTGCCAATACTATCCATTCTGACAAACAACATTAGAAGCAGCATGTGAAGCACACCAAGCAAAATGTAATATAATGTGAAGTATTGTATGTCGTCAATACCCTTTAGTGCTAATATATCATAGATCGGCAATAGATATAAAAAAATTCCACCACGTAAAATTTCGAAATGATTGTCTCAACTTCAAGTCATGCTTGTTTCTAAACTGTAAAAAAACAAAAAAAAAGAGAGAAAATTTGAGAAAGTGAAGAACATTATTAGTTTAAGGAAGTAAACAACAATTTTGAAATGATTGTCACCTCTCCTCAATACTTCCCTTAGTTCATTTACCACTTTCCTATGTCCATGGATTACTTTCAATAATAGGAAAGTAAACATCGATGGATTGTCTGTGAAGTAAAAGGAAAGACCCTAAAAACCATGCAAAGAAATAGGTGTCATTGCTTTCTACGATGTCAGAAATTAGATTTTGACTTACATATTCAGCAGTCAAACATGTTTTAATTTTTATTTGGCATACATTTTGGGGTGTCATAAAAAATTGTATTTACAAAACTGAGAATTAAGATCTGCAAGGATCGATCTATAAGTTCATTTTGTTCCATATAACTAAGTAAGCAGCAGGTACATTAGCCTATATGCCAACGCAAAAAGTGCAAATAAGCAAACGTGTATTAAAAACTCAAATGATGAGTGAATTGAGAAGATTTAGTGTACATTGAACATGTGCATTATCTGTTCTTGAAAAAAAAACTAATCCTAAAAAAACAATAGCATGCTACAATAAAGAGGAAATCATTCTAGCATTAGAGGTGTATAAGCATTTCATTTCCTAATCAAGACACTTATATAAGGTATTTAAACTAATTTGAAATAGGTTAGAGTTTTAAAATCAACAGGAGGTAGTATTTATTAATATAAATGAAAAACAATCAGGATCTTACCTAATAAAACAATGAGTTATAATGCAATAGGCATATTACTCCCACATTCACAAAATCAATTGTACTTGCTTGTGAAGATTTAATCTGCAACTCCTTGCTTGTGCAGATTTAATTTGCAACTCCTTGGCAGAAGTGCACTTTCAACAACCTCTCAATGTCCTACTCAAATTTTGTAAAAAGGATGCTGGAAATTGTGTTATTTGGCTCATTTCCTAATTCTCTACACAACAAATTCAATGAAATTCAAGAAATAGAACTTAGATAAATCTTCTAAAATTGATTATTGACTATTGGAAACTCAAAAACAATGTAAAAAAACTTTACAGTCAAACGAATTGAAACAAAAAAATGAAATAGACAACTTAATGCTTTCATGAAATAAAATGAAATACCTCTGTTACACATTCACTTAAACACCTTGGAGTCATCTTAAACACTCTTTTCCATGCTACCAATAAAACTTCTTTTCTAAAAAAACGGAATAGGTGTAAACCCATAGATAAAAGTAATTAGAAAATACAAAAGGTAATTTGGGAAGAAATAACAACTCAAACTTTGGGGCAGCCATCCTCCTTTAAGGTTGCAACCTAAAATAAGTAAATAATACTATTGGTAAGTTCTTTCCAAGGAATATGAGGAAATCAAAGAACAAAGATGTGTGGGTATTTATTAAGATTATATGCATATCGATAATGTTAATTTTGATGCAATTAAATTCGCTTGATGAAAATAAAACTGAAACTATGTAAAAATTAGTTTACGTCAAATGGAAAAAGAAATACTAATTTCAAATAAATCTTTAAAATTCTCATAAGTTTAAATTGCTCATACCTTGCATCTCACACCAAAAATAACAGAAAAAGAAATAGTAATATCAAATAAATTTTTAAAATCGTACTCATAATAAATAAGCTAAACAAATAATTCTCTAGATAAATCTTAGAAGTGACATGCATAATTCACGAATTGAAATCTGCTTCTAAATTAGAAATTGTTGCACCTTACATCTATGCATGTTTTTATCTTTAAAACCCAAATTCTAAGAAAAAAAATTAAGTGTTACTACATAAGGATCCATTCAGATAATTATTATATAATCCTATTTTAGACATAATCATATATTGTAATATTTGTTAAGTAAAAATATACCTGTATATATCACTGAAACAACTTTTAATGTGAGAAAGGTTCCTTGCACTCAACCTGTATATTCAAATGAAATCAGATTTAAAGTACTTAATTATCTATATTCAAGAAAAATCAGATTCAGATACAGAACATGTTTATAAGCACAAATTAAAAGTAAATATGTCTATATTTAAATCAAATCATTGATTTCTATTTATTATAATATAAAATTAGATTAAAATCAAAATTTAGAACAACTATCTATATTCAAATTAAATCATCTTTATAATCAAATCAAATTTAGAAAACCTATATACCTATATTAAAAAAATCAAATTAAGAATCAGAACAGGTTTATGCATACAAATCAAAAGCAAATCTGTCTATATTTAAATCAAATCAATGATTTTATTATAATACGGATTTAGAAGCAAAACAAGTTAAGAATTAAATCAGGTTTAGAAAATCTATCAATATATCTATCTAAATTCAAAATAAAATCAAATTTAGAATTAGAAGGTTTATACGCACAAATTAAAACAGACGTTTCTATAATCAAATCAAATCAAATCATTGATTTTAATTTATTATAATATAAATTTAGAATGAAATTTAGAACACCCAACTATATTCAAATCAAATCACATTAAAAAAATCTATCTATCTATATGCAAATAATATCAGATTTAGAATCAGAACAAGTTTATATGCATAAATTAAAAGCAAACCTATCTATATTCAAATCAAATCATTTATTTTAATTTATCATAATACAAATTTAGAATCAAATTAGATTTTAAATCAAATTTAGAACACCTATCTATATTTAAATCAAATCAACTTTAAAATCAAATCAAATTTTAAAAACCTACCTATCTATATTCAAATAAAATCTACCTACCTATTTTGCTATGTTACCTGCAGATTTACAGGGATAGGGACAATTGTTTTTTATTTCCCTTTCGTTCTTTGTTTGCCTTGTTTTAATTTCCCAATTTAGCAAATAAATCAGATTTAGAATCGAAATAGGTTTATACACATTTTATAAAAGTAAATCTATCTATATTCAAATCAAATCATTGATTTTAATTAATTATAATACAATTTTAGAATCAAATCAAATTTAGAACAACTATCTAGAATTTGAATTAGCCTATACTAAAAAAATCATGAATCAATTATTTATTTATACTATAGATTTATCGTTACTATATTTTTTTATTCTTCCTTTCGTGTTAGGAATCAATTAAAATTATTATTTGCTCCATATCTCATCTACCAATTAATATAATTTGAAAGGAGAATTAATTAACATTTCTACATACAAAAGGAAAAGTGTGTATATATGTATTCAAATCATTGAATTGCTTTTAATTCATATCAATAAGATTTAAATATATATAGACTTGCATATATATATATATATATATATATATATATATATATATCAAAATTTAAATGAGATAACAATGACTATTGACAATACCTATCATTTTAAGATCATTTCTGTTTTTAACCTTTTATACAATTTTTGAACCATTTTTTATTTTTTCTTTTATTCTCCTTTTTTTTCATATTTTTTTAAAAAAGGGCCTTTTTTCATATTTAATTTAAATTATATTTATTATTATTAAGGCAATTATTTAAAATAAATAAAAAATCAATTATAAAAATAATAAATTTATAATTTTATTTTGACTATTTCAGATGACATGGAGATGAGGTAGGGAGGTCTAATAAGCACATCAAATATTGTAAATGAGATATAGTAACAGTTTAGTTTGATTCAGATCTACTATGGACTATTTCTATCAAGAAGCTCTAGGTTTTACATGTATTGCACTGATTTTTCATATATGCAAGTCTATAAAGATGCGGTCTACATTCCATTTAAAGGCCATATTTTTTGCTGACCTTTCTCTATTTCATTCTTAAAAAACCATAAACTTTAGGCATATAAAACCATAAACATCATTAAATGAGTAAAATGCTCAAATTAAGCTGGAGTTGATTAATAATCCACTAACTTTGATTCTTAACACAATGCACTTCATAAAATTCATACACAAAACATAATACCAATTGGATTCCCCTAAAAACACACCCCCACAAATAACATCCCCCATTACATAACAGAAACCCAAATATATCATAGCTTGAAAAAACAGAACACCAATTATCAGCTAAGACAACAATATGACAGCCACCACAAATCTTCCTCCCTTCATCTTTCCTCAGATCTTCGAGGTTCCATTTCTTTCTCAAAAACCAATCGTTTTCTGTCTTTCCATGACATTCGTCCACGCCGCTCTTCATTTCCGCGACCACCACCATGTCATTGTTGCTCTACATGTTGCATCCTATTGTGTCGTAGAACTGAAAGAAAGAAACTTTCAAAGTTACTAAAATAATAAAAAAACAGAGAGAAAGAGATAGAGATAACAGTAGAGAAAGACAAAGGATATAACTCGAGAGAATAGTAGTCAATGCTGCAAGTGCACAGAGATGTTTCAATGATCTAGCTAAATTTATAAGCACAATGAAATGAATTTTAAATGGGAAAAATTGAATTTGAATAAAAAGACATGGGAACTAGAAAAAAATAAATATGGAAAGTTGCAATTAAAATGGGTTAGTCAAAAACAACAATTAAAATCCACTATCTCCATTTTGAAAACAATGATTTGATTTGAATATAGATATGTTTGTTTTTAATTTCTTTGATCACATGGAAAAACGGGGTTATTAATACTTTGTCAATGTTTTTAATACATTCAGATTACTAAAACCACTAACTTCAAATTCAAATTTTGAAAAAGAATTTTATAAATTAAAAAAATTCATTTAATTGAATGTAGTTACCTTTTTACCCTTATTTTAGGCGGGAAATTGCTGCTAGACTTACTTACTTTTAGATATATTAAGATTAAGATTAAGATTAAGATTATGATAAGATTAAGATTAAGATTAAGATTATTATCTTAGATTGGTTCTTAATGTTTTTTTTTTTAAATATTGTTATGTTTATGGAAATCCAAGTTAATGGTTGATACATATAAGGTAATAAACTTTTGTCTATATATGTAGGAAGAGGAGGAAGGAATTATGAAGACAAGACTACGTACCTTCGCAAAAACAATTAAGTCTTAAGGATATTAAGCAAACGATTTACCTTTCTCAGGTATAAGTATATTGGAAAATTACATATATATATATATATACTTTATGTATAATAAGTTATGAAGAATACTTAATCTAGAACATTATTAAAAGATAACACCATATAAATAAGAAGAAATTGAATCTTCTAATTATGCCATGATGGTAATTGATGAAACGTTGCGTTGTGCCAATATTGCTTTTTCAACTTTTAGAGAGGCAATTGCAGACATGAACATAAATGGTAGTTCATATTCAATGCCAACATAAAAACTCCATATTTCTAGTTATGATTGGTTCAAAGAAGGAGAATAAAATAGTTTTTGTGTCACCTACTCTATTTTTTTAGGTTATATCATACCGAAAGGATGGAGAGTGTTAATTTGGGCATGAGCTATTCACATGGATTCTAAATATTTCCCAAATCCAGAAGAATTCAATCCATTGAGATGGAATGTAAGTTGGATTAACACTGGAATTTCAATCAAATGCAAACCTTAAAAATCAAACTAAAAAAAAAAAATTAAATTAAACTAAAAATAAAAATTTATCGAAACATAAAAACCAATGTAACTATCTAAACTGCTTTAAAATGGATTGAATTAGATTTAAATTTATAATCCAACTGGTTAGATGATCAAATAAAAAAATCAATATAATTGGATCAAATAATTTTTTTTCTAAATAGATCTATTCAAATCCGCAAATATACCTAACCTATTTTAGGACAATTTTGGACCATTTATAAATGCTTTTTCTTTCCATTGTTTCTTTATTTTTGCAGGATTACAATGCTAAAGCAGGAACTTTACTTCCTACCTTTTGGAGGTGGAAGTAGGCTCTGTCCTGGAAGTGACTTGACAAAAGTTGAAATTTCCGTATTGTTACGTCACTTCCTCCTTAATTATAACAATGATGATCGTGCAATTCTACTGCAGTCTTTTTTAATTATTATTATTTATTTTTTAATTTATTAACTAAATATATTATTACATTCATGATTTTTTTACATATAATTAACCGCACAAAATCAATTAACCAAATATTTCATTTTGTTAACCATCAATGTATATATCATTAACCTCATTTAAAAATATGATCACCGTTTCTGGACACAAAATTAACCTCGTGTTAACCGGAATTGCAATTAACCAAAAATCCTATTCTGATAACCACAAACAAAAGCACCATTAACCTCTTTTTTTTAAATAGTTTTTATTTATTTTTTAATTCATTAACCTCACATCCACCTGAAACACATTACATGATAAAAGGAAACTAAGAGTAGTAGTAGTTAGAGTTTGATTATCTACTAATTTGTAATTCTGAGATTTGAAGTTTTAGAGTTAGTCCTAAGGTTTTCATGAATCACTTAATCTTCAATCCGACTCTTCTGCATAGTTTAAGTTTCTTATTTGTCTTTCCTGCTAGGCTATTACTATATTATATTGTTATGGACTAAATTTTCATTTTCAAATTTCAATTATGAGAAACAATATGATCAACATAATTTAATTTTAATTAATCCTTTATTTAGTTGATTC
Organism: Sesbania bispinosa; assembly: GCA_026901365.1. Classification (NCBI taxonomy): domain Eukaryota; kingdom Viridiplantae; phylum Streptophyta; class Magnoliopsida; order Fabales; family Fabaceae; genus Sesbania; species Sesbania bispinosa. Next base: position 1,819,057 of record QLOH01000066.1, on the reverse strand, counting down.
CACCTTGACAATAAACACATGAATCAGCAAACGTACCTTCACATTCAACGTTTAAGAAAAACTAACTCTGAGTAATCCATAATTCTAGCTTCCTGTGCCCAATTTCAAGAATTTGACTAATTCCGTGTTTTCAACAGCACCGACTTAAAAACTTGTCAATTTGTCATAGAAGCCGCAAATGAAATGAAACCGTTGTCCCTGGTTGCATGGGAAACAAGAAAATCGAATACTAAAAAAATGAAGACAGAACATTTTTCAACAAAACCAGAGTCTGCTATTATTATTAAACTGGTGAAAAAATAAAAAGGAAAAAGATTGAATAACCAACCAGGTTCAAGCAGTGGCACAAACGACATTACACTCACCTTGTTTGGGTGAAGGATCTGCTCTATATCGTGGGGGAAAAGAGAGTGAGAGACAGACACAAGCCGAAAATAAATTTAGACAGACACTAGCATCACACTCTTGCAGTCCTGCACAAGCCGAAAATAAATTTCCTCTGGGACCTGACTTCAAGTAACAGTCTAATAGTTTAGGATATAAATTTATTATAATGAATGATAAATATATATCAAGATTTCATATTTATGGAAATAGAGCTCTAGGCGTTTCAATGATGGAGCAGGAACACCAAATCTGTTAGACTATTACACAAGGGAGACAAGTCCTTGCGAGCAAATGGTACAAATATAAATTGATTTTTAACTTATTTTGAATTTTCAAATAGAAATGCATCACCAAGTCAAACATAACATAAAAGGAAATTCACCTTGAGGCCTAGCAGTTATAATTGGGCGAGGAGCTCAGTTTCTGTGCAGTCCAGTTTTGCGTTGCTTCAATTGATTTTCCATGGGACTAAGCCTTCAATTCAAATAAGCAAAATGATAAGTTAAAGCAAAATAGTATACCTTTTGTAATCAAACACATAATATGATGCATGACTCAACAACAATCTGATCAGGTTGCAGAACTCAATTACTCATTCTAATAACTAGAATTTAAGATACAAATGACTTACATTTCTTGTTGGAGTCTTATGCAGAGAATAAACAACTTGAGAAGCATACATTTGAAACTGCAGGAAAACAATTACGGTGTAAGGAAATCAAATTAAAAACCGCTGGTTAATTAGATTAATTGAAGGCCAGAACTAATGAGTGTTGCATGGTGATGCTTTCACAACAAACAGGAATAAGAGAAATGAGAAATGATAATATACACGGGATTTATTATTTAAATAAATATTTAATTTTAAATTTTAATAATATATTTAATCTGTTTAATATATGTAAATATTAAATTATAAAATTAGTTAATTTTTAATATTTAATTTGATACTTTTTAGTATATTAAGAATATAACAAACTAAAAAATTAAAATGGATTTGGAAACATGAAATAGTCACATCTAATAATTACAAATGAACACTATCGGTAATATTGCTTCATTTAAATTTTTTGAAACACTTTTTTATAGACAATATTTTTTTGTAACATTATAACACTTAAAGTTGTCATCACAAATAAGAATCTTAAGTCTTTGTTGAGATTTAACTCTATATACGACATCATGTAATTGACCATGAGATAAAACAGACCTTGGTAAATACACACCAACATGTGAAAATGTCTTACCTTTGACTTTTATTAATGGTCATAGCAAAACAAAGAAAAAAGGAAACTGTCTTCGTTGAAACTTTAATAGGGTAAGATTTTCAGATGGAATTAAATTCATTCGATGGATGAATACCTTTGTTCCCAAATGTGTGCCCATAATAACAGTTTCTCCAATGACATTAGAACCTAACTAATCAACTATTAATTTAGTTATATTGCAAAGTACAGCGAATATATCAAGATTCATCATTAGCATAACAGTCACTTCAATCTTTAATACCAACTTAGGATCATGGAGCCTATAGCACCTAATATCATTTAAGAATTTAATTGTCAACCAATCAGATTCAATACCGACTTCCCCATCCGCCTTTCTTATAATATTAGAACTCAAGTACATCATTTCTTCTCCAGGAAATAATGTCATGACATATTCATTGATGGAGTAAAAAACATCCAATATAGGAGCAAGAATTGTTTTATCTTGAAACAATTCCATGTTTTCAAAATTTGATAACAAATTAGGATAGGTAAAGGAAACTATATCTTCAATTGTATTACCTGTAGACTTTATCAGTAAATCCTTTGGTATTTTAATATTAGTTTGACCATCAATAATTCATAACAATATTAATATGATATGTAATCTTGTTCAATATAAATTTAATATTATATGTAGATGTAAAATTAAAGGTTTATCTCATGTATCACATTTTAAAATTATTTTAATATAGAAATGAGATATTCATCCATTTTGAGTACTTAGAGTTTAATGCGATGTCTAAAAGAATAAAAAATATATTCTAATAATAAATAAATTGATAAAAATAATTGGGAAGTAATCTTTTTAATAATTTATCATCTAACATGTTTCTTACTTGATATGTATATAAATGATCTTTAATTATGACCACAATTGTAAATGTTTGACACTGGACCCGACCCATCCATTTCAAGTTAAAGCTCGTGTGACATTTATTAATTACAAAATAAAAATATGTCATTAGAAGTAAGAAACATTGAAAAGGGAATAAAAAAATCTTATAAATGAAGAAAAATAAAAATAGAATATTGTTACACAATCAAAAAATTTAACACAAATATTATTTTTAAAATTATATTAACAAATAGATCTATTGACCTTTATTGCACGGGTAACACGATTTTTTAATTTTCATATATAATTTAATATTACAATAATTATTTTAATAAAATAATGAAATTGTAAGAAAAAAATTAAAATTAAATAGATTTCTATCTTAAAAAATATTATGTTTTTTAATATTAGATAAATTATATTTTTTGTTCATGTTTTTCGATTAACTTAAGACTTTGTCCCTGACTTTTACAACATTTTATTTTATATCCTTATACTTTTAAAACATTGTAATCGTAGATTCAAAGTGTCTGACATTGGGTTATGAGTTATGTTCATTTTACATATAATACTAAATTTTTATAATAAAATTAATTTATGATATAATCATATACATGAATTAGTAGAATATGAATAATATATTGTTGTTTGTTGTGAAAATTTTCAATTGAAATCGAAACCTTCTTGATTCTGAAAGTACAATTTGGGACTAGAATCTGAATCCTCTAAAGGTTCTTTTTATAATTAGGTTTATTCAGAATTGCATTTAAATTGCAACAGACTTTTGAATAACTTATCTTTGCAACAAAATTAACTTCGAAAATCAGTTTTGAAAAGATAAATAGAACTTCAAAGAGATGAAAATGTAAGGACAAAGTGCAGAAATTGAAAAGTTCAGAAATTAAACAACAGAAAAGAAAAACTTCAATTTAAATAAAAGAAAAGGAAAAATTGCAGAAAAGTAAATGCAGAAAGTAAGCAAATCAAAGAAAATGCAGAAATGTAAATAACAGAATGTAAATCAAAGAAAAGAAAAATGCAGAATTGTAAATTGCATTAATGAAATGTTGGTATGGATACACATACCGGACAATCTCTTTTGTAACCACTTAGTCGTTTGCAATATTAGACGTTGGGTGTTTTCAGAGAGTTTCAGTAAAATGAAATCCAACCACCTTTGTTACATCAGAATTCTGCCTATTTATAGACTTCTAATCCTAACAGACACTTAACTAGATTTTGACACGTATACAAGCCTAAATGACGTGTCAAATTTCTAAGCAAGACACGTATTCAAATCAGCAACGGTCTTCAATTTGAAAAATAACTGATAGCCTAAGGTCTTGACACTTGTCTTCTGCGCATTAACTTCCAGTAACTGCTTCATTTGAAATTTGAATCTTCTTCGAGTAGCTTCCAGGCTTCTGACTTCATGAATTCTTCTAAGTTACTGGACTCCTTTCAAATTCGAACAAGTCTTCGATTCTGATCAGATTTTGAACCACACTGGGAAACTTAACCAAATGCTGATTGATTAATCCCCTTAAGTTTCATATGCTGTAAATCCTGATTGGTCAATTCATTGGTAAACTTGACCACAGACCACACGTGAATTTGACCTTCAAACTGATTGGACCATTCTGCAAACATATTGATGGCACCGTCCAATTCTATCAGTATAAATAGACATTGGCTTTAACGTTCTTCTTCATTCAGTTCTCTTCTTTATTTGTTTCTCTGTTCAAAATTGTCGCGACTGGGGCCACAACAGGGTCAGCGAGCCCGTGGGAAAAAACGTTGAAAAATGATAATTTTTGGGGGAGTCGCCACCAATTTATTTTGTTCGGGAAAATTGGAAAACCCAAAAATGATTTTAAAATGAAAACCTGGTCTGCGAACAAGAGATCCAAATTTGGGAGTCGATTATGTGTAGGGAAGGTATTAGCACCCTACAACATCAGTTAAAAACGGTTACCCTTAATTAATTGTGTAAAATTCATTAACTTTTAAAACGTTTATTTTACCCTCTAAAAGAAAAAAAAAACAATTTATTTACATTCTTTAAATTAAAGAATGAAAAAAAAAATAATTTGAAATCAATGGGATAAAAATTTGAAAGTTTTATTTTGGCTCGACGGGAAATCCCGCTCCTACGTATCTCCAGGTGCAATGGAGAAATCAAAGCCACGTAGTTCTAAAAATGTGTTTAAAAGAGTTTGGTTTTAATTTTAACAAAAGAAAGAAAAAAATGTAAGAATTGATTTTGAAAATGTTTTGATTTAAAGAAAAAGGATTTACTTATTATTATTTTTTTGACAGAGTTGATGCTAGCAAATGACTATACAACGAACCCTTGAAACTGTTCAAAACGACGTTATTGATAGAAATGCTATTCAATAAACATCACTTATTTTGAGAAGATTTTTTTTTGAAAAATGATTTGATTTTACGCGCATTATTGAGTTAGTAAATGACTATACTCAATATTTTTGAGAACGTAATTGATAGAAATGCTATTCAATTGACGTAATTTATTTTGAGGGAAATTTTTTTTAAAAAAGATTTGATTTTGCAGACATTATTGAGTTAGTAAATGGCTATACTCAATATTTCTTTTTTTTAAATGATGTTAAAGGATAGAAATGCTATTCCGTCAACATAATTAATTTGATAAACAAATTTATTTTTCAAAGAATATTTTCTTATTACAAAATGAGCAGAATATCAAGTTAGTAAATGACCTATACTCAATAATTCTTTTTGAATGACGTCAAATGATAGAAATGCTATTCCATTAACGTAATTAATTTGATAAAAGTCTATTTAAAGAATGTTTTCTTATTTACAAAACAGGCAGGCTATTGAGCTAGTAAGTGACTATGCTCAATTATTTTTATTTAGATGACGTTAAAAGATAGAAATGCTATTCTATTAACGTCAAAGATAAAACAAAAGGGATGAATTGAACCAATTAATATTTACATAAACATAAATTAAAACTACAAATAATTAATCATTTACAAGGGGAGGAAATTAAACAAATATTTACATTCACACAGGACAAATGAATATTTACAAGAGACACAAGATGGTAGGTCAAAAAAACAAATTAATAGAAAACAACAAATAATAACAAATGAAACAAGAATAAAATTAAGACAAGTGACACACATTAAAATAAAAGGGTTGGGCCTCAGTTCACATCACTGGCCCTACATGGCAACAGAAATAATACAGAAAATATGTAAAATAATTATCCTAACTACCATTTATTCACTTTTAATTAAAGTTTTTTTTTTTTTTTAGAAATGGAGTGGGCTGGGCGTGTAACCCAACCCTTTATCAAAATCTGAAACAAGAGTTTTGAATTCAAATAAAAAAAAGTGGCAAATAAATAAGAAAGAAAAGAAAGAAAGAAAAAAAAAGGGAGAGGAACGGTCCATCAGAGAACCTTCTAGTTCTTTGATCCTTACTCACCTACTCAAACCTCACATTCTCTCACTCTCTTAATCTCTCAAGATCTGCATGTTTCATAAGCACAAGTGGAGGGGTGAGGCAACAGAGGAAGCGGCCATGACTGGGAAAGAGGGAGTTGTTGTGGGGGAATGGTGGTGCGGTGGTCTTGGCGGCGGGGAAGGGCGCGACCGCGTGGCTGGGTGCGGCGGCGCGCACAGAGGAGAGGGTGTTTGGCCGATCTTACAGCGGTGGGCTGCACGACGGCATGAGGGAGGACGGCTACGGCTGTGGCGCGGCGGAGGGGCGTGACGGCGGCGTTCGAGCGCAAGACGGTGGTGGGACAGCGGTTGTTTGGGTCGTGAGCACGACAGGGATGCACGGCGGCGGCTACCGCGGTGAAGGGGTTTCCTTTCTCCTCCTCTCTTTATTTGTTCTTGGTCCTTTTTTTTTATCCTTTCACTGCTTTATTCTTGGCTGATTATGGAGGAGGTTGATTATCTATTTTTAATATAAACTGTGTATTGGACTGTATCATGGGACTCTATTTTTTGGGGTTGAACTGATGTAATTGGGACTGTGATTTTTACTGTGATTCTGGATTAGCATTTTTTTTTATCACTACCCACACAACACATTCAAAATAGCCATAAGAAATATATAGATATTGAAGTACGAAAATAAAAATAATACCGAATGTGTGGTTATGCTGAATGCTTTGCAGTTCTTCCCCTTGCAGTTGTAATTTCTCTCTTCCCCTTTTTTATTCAAACTGCTGTTTTAGTTTTGCTGCTACAATTCTCCCCCTGTTTTTACTCAAATTTTGATCCACTCTCTGTTTGCATTCAAATCCCCAATGAGAATAAAAATGATTCTCACCGGAAGCAATTTTAGAGTAAATCATATATGTTTTTTGTGTGAAAAAAAAAACCCTCTACTTGATTCTAAAATTTTCTTTTTATTCTGGAAATTGGTCCCCCTTCTGTTCGGGTTTATTCTCCTATTTATAGGCAAAATTTGCCTCCCCCAGTGTGCAAGTTGCACTGTAAAAAAAAGCTTGCCCATGCTGTTTGCAGGCTTTCCCATGCTTCCACCGCCCATATTCATGATTTCTGGCCGCCCCTGGCAGTGCAACTTGCACTGCCGCATTCCCCCTGTCTTTCTCTCTTTTCCCATTTTTTTTGAATTAAGGAATTGAAAAAGGGCTAATTAAGCCATAGAAAAAACCCTTTTTTAAAAAAAAAACTCCAAGAATGGGCCCAAAATGGCCCAAATAAAAAAATGAGTGACTCAGGAAAAAAATGGGCCTGACTAGCCCAATCTGATTTTTTAAAACACTTGACAACACATCTTCTTGAAGCAAATGGACCTAAATTGGCCCAAAAGGATGTTTTTTTAAAATTTTAATTGAAAATTTTGGGCCCAAAATGGCCCAATTGAAAATATGAAATTTCGTAATAAAACGTACAATTAATCAATTAATTAATTAAGTATCACTAATAATTAATTTAATTTATTTTCCTAAACAATTTTTGGTTTTTGTTTTAACAGTAAAAAATAAAAGGTTAAAAAGTAAATGAAATTCCCGGACAAAATTGGGTGCTGACAGTAGCCCCCTTTGCTTGTTCTTTCAACTGAAAGAGCAAGAAAAATAGAGAAGCATCCAATTTTGTTTCGGACAAAACATGATCTAGGAAAAGGGAAAAGACCTGGAAAATCATCATGTCAAATTGATAAATCTCCTGGAAAACCATCAGGAGGAAAAGGAAAAGACCTGGAAAACCATTAGGTCAAACTGATAAAACTCCTGGAAAACCATCAGGAGGAAGGGGAAAAGACCTGGAAAACCATCAGGTCAGATTGATAAACTCCTGGAAAACCATCAGGAGGAAAAGGAAAAGACCTGGAAAACCATCAGGTCAAACTGATAAACTCCTGGAAAACCATCAGGTTAGACTGATAAACTCCTGGAAAACCATCAGGAGGAAAGGAAAAGACCTGGAAGACCATCAGGTCAAACTGATAAAACCCCTGGAAAACCATCAGTAGGAAAGGAAAAGACCTGGAAAACCATCAGGTCAAACTGATAAACTCCTGGAAAACCATCAGGAGGAAGGGAAAAGACCTGGAAAACCATCAGGTCAAACTGATAAAACTCCTAGAAAACCATCAGGAGGAAAAGGAAAAGACCTGGAAACCATCAGGTTAAACTGATAAACTCCTGGAAAACCATCAGGAGGAAAGGAAAAGACCTGGAAACCATCAGGTCAAACTGATAAGACTCCTGAAAACCATCAGGAGGAAAAGGAAAAGACCTGGAAAATCACAGGTAGTTTGATGAAAATAGAAGACACTAGATGTCACAATGTCTAGCGGGCTTCACAATACCCTAGAGAAAAGAACTAGGCGTCACAATACCTAAAATGAAAACATGGGCATTACACTACCTAAAAATGATAACTCGACAACTCAACATCTAGAATAAAGGTTAGGACAATGCCCAACAGTCGGTGCAAAATGCTTGCAAAAAAATGAAATTGGAAATTTGGACAACAATCTGGATTTCAAAACTTGATTCTTCCATAGAAACTTGGCATGAATTTCAAATCAAATATGAAAAATTCCAGGAGAAACAACATTCCCAAAAATGATATGAATTTTCTTTTCACCATTGAGTCAAAACACTCATTCAATTGTTTATGGACAAAGGGTGGTATTATGGTGTAAGGAAAAAGCAAAGAATCTTTTTCAAGGTTTTTGAGATTAAAGGGGAGGAGTATGGGAAGGGTAGATAATTTTCCACTGTGACATGGAAGTATAAGTGAAATATGGAATCTAGCCCCCAAGTTAGGCATGAAAGCATGATTTCTCAAAGAGATGGAAACTTGAACAATTCTGGCGAGGAGGAATAATGAGCCCCCAATTTAAGGTTCAAACACCCATGACAGTCAAATACTCCTGATGCGATGAGCCCCCAGATTTTAGCTTCAAGACATCTATGACACTCAAATCCTTTTGATGATTCTTGCTTCAAATGCTCAGTGAATAAAATTAACATTTTCTTCCATTGCAAGTGCGCTTTCCTTCATCTTTTGTATTTTTTCTTTTTTCTTAGGAGCCAAATGTACAAGCAAATGCAGCTTAATCAAGTCGCTTTGTCTCAAAATCAAAGATTAAGAAAATAAAAACAATCAATCTTTGATCAGGATGGACTTTATTAGGCTTGTAACGTGGCCAAGGGTTAAATGGTTATGAAAGAAAAGGATATTAAGGCCCCAAATGAGTGTTTACGGTTCATTGGGACAAAGGATCTGCTGCACAATGATACGTTTTGAAACAGATAATTCAATTAAAGCAATGTTCTCAACATTTCCATTTTTACTTTCTTCAATTTTCAATTTTCATTTCTTTCTTTCATTTCTCAATCATTTTCATCTTTCTTTTTTCATTTTGATTCTTTCACATTTTCAACTTTCTTTTCTTTTTGAATGAATAACTTGTGAAAATGGAATAAGACTTGTGTAAGTGATTCCACGAACAATTCAAGAGATTTATACAAACACATCGTGACAGCCCCCAGTGTGGAGGTGATCCTTGTCCAGGGTTTAATTGAAGAAAAATTCCTTTTTAGGCTCAAAGTGGGTAGCAAGGGACATATTCAACCGTTGGATAAAGAAACAAGGCCAAACTTCATTTCAAATCTTGATTGCTTATTTTCAAAAAGTTTAATTTAGAGACAAAGCTTCATATAAGATGCATTTACTCATTTTTCACTCCTTTTTTCTTTTGGAATAACAACATGAACAAAAGATAATTTCATTACTCACAATATGACGAGTACATCATTGTAGTAGAAGCAAAAGTTAACCATTACACTTAAACAAAGAAACAAGATCAAAAGCAAGAAATTGAAAGCCATCCATACTAGCCAAACTTCATTCTTAATGCTTAAGTAGGGGATCATTGTCAACACTCGTCCCTGTGGATTTCCCTTCTCCTTCTTCAAAAAACAATTGTCCTGCATCTCTTAACCTTTGCACTCGAAGTTTGAAGGTCAAACATTTTTCTATCGAGTGACCCGGGCTCCCATATGATACTTGCATGCTTCAGCCGGGTTGTACCATTTGGGGGGAGGGTTGGACACTGGTTGTGGTACTTCTGGGGCCACCAAGTGTTGTTGAAACAGAGTATCATAGAGGTTAGAATAAGGGATTGGCACGGGATCAATCTTCACTCTCTCTTTTCTTGGCTGATAAGGTGGATTTTGGAAGGTCGGTGGCTAGTTGGGAAAGGAAACATTGTTAACTTGTGGAGGTGCGGAGTTCCCAACTTGGGATGTTCCTCCCTGGTAAGGATTGTGGAAGTTTGGAGGATAGGATGGGTAGGGTTATGGATAAAGGGTGGTAGGGAGTATGGTGAGGATTGTTGGACGGGCTGATGGGATATGGTTTTGGATGGGTAGTTTCCAGTGCCAACTGCATGGACCTCTCCTTCCTTCTTTTGAAAGTTCAGCTTTTTGGGCTTGTCATGAGGAGCATTCATCCCATGTAATTTCCCTTCTCTAATGGCATCTTCCAGCTGTTCTCCAGCTATGACCACATCTGAAAATCGGTTGGTGACACATCCCAACAATTTCTCAAAGTATGCCCCATCAAGAGTTTTCACAAAAAGTCTAACAATTTCTTTTTCATTCAGGGGGGGCTGAACCTGAGAAGCTTTCTCTCTCCACCTTTGAGCATACTCCCTAAATGTCTCCGTCTCGGCCTTCTTCATCCTCTGAAGCTCAAATCGGTCAGGGGAGATGTCGGTCACAAACTGGTACTGTTTGATAAATAATTCCACCAGATTACGCCAACTCCTGATCTGCTTCTTATCAAGCTGTAAAAACCAAGTCAGAGCACCTCTAGCCAAGCTGTGTTGGAAACAATGAATCATCAACTTTTCATTGTTATAATGTGCAGCCATGCTTCTAGTGTACATGGTCAGGTGGATCAACAGGTCAGTCTTCCCCTCAAACTTCTCAAAGTCTGGAACTTTGAATTTTGCAGGAATCTCCATGTCGGGGAACAAGTAAAAATCCTGCACATCCAGCTTCCCATAAACATCCATCCCCTGCAACGCTCACATCTTCTCTTCCAACATTTCCATTTTGTCCATCATTTTGGCTTCTTCCTCCCTAACATTCATATCAGGGCCAGATGATTCAGTAACAACCACGACCTTGGGGGGATTTTCGCTGTTGGTCTTATTTGACGGACCTCCATCACCATTTTCATCATTATTTGAATTGTCATTGACTACCTCCTTCGCAGGGATCACTGTTTTTAGCAAGTCTAAAATTTGGTTTGAAGCTCCCTTCCAACCTTTCCATTCTTTGTTCCATAGTAAGAGGGTTCTCATTTGTCACAGGGATCTCGGCCATAGTTGAGTGGTGAGGAACTGTCTGGGAACGGGAACGGGTTTGGATAGGACTGCGTATGAACTTGTGTTTTGGCGCAATGGTGAAATATGATAAAAATTTGGAAAGAATTAATTCAGGGGAATGTTATTTCAAAATTGGAATATTTCGATTTTTCAACTTTTCTTTCAATTATATACAAAGGAAAACGGGTGATCTTTTTTTAAAAAAATTGAAAACAAAACTATTCACAGAGTTTGCGAAATAATTTTCATGCCAGGATGAGGTACTGAAAATTTGCACAAAGGAATGTGGGGATGAATCATTTAAAGAAGGAAAAAAGTGAATTCTCCCATTGCCCTACAAAGGTGAATCTTGGAATTGGGTAATCCTATGGTCGGACAAGTCCTTATTTAGTTTGGGAGCTATGGCCAACTACCAGTGCATGGATTCAGGGACAAATCTAGACCTCTAGAAATCATGGTTCCCAGATTGCCCTTATCACACTGACAAGGACCCAACTCGTGAATGAATCATACGTAGGGATAATCCCTCTCAATATAACAAATCCAGGATACCGGTAACAATCTGAGTGGTGAATCAACTAATGTCACGTGGGCATCGAGCCCCTCAAAACATTCGTTTGAAACACCTCCTATGCCTTAGCTTGCACGAGCTCGGGTATAGAGCTAGAGTTGGGCGAGGAGACTGACAGTGAAGTGCCTGCTTAGAGCATAGAAACCTACAAAACTACTCCACCTGCAAGAGAGATAGATAACAAATATGTACACAAATAATAGTCTTCTAACCTAAGGTTGAAGCAAAATATTTACAATAGCAAAATATGTACAATGGCATTCACAAAGAGATAAGAAAAAGTATTTACAATAAAATATATACAACAAAGGAAAGAGGGTATAACAAACATAAAAAGTTAACAATTTTGCACAATTAATTAATAGGCTTGACTCTCGAGTCCCCAGTGGAGTCGCCAGCTGTCGCGATCGAGGCCACAACGGGGTCGGCGAGCTCGTGAGAAAAAACGTTGTAAAAATGATAATTTTTTGGGGAGTCGCCACCAATTTATTTTGTTCGGGGAAATTGGAAAACCCAAAAATGATTTTAAAATGAAAACCTGGTCTGCGAACAAGAGATCCAAATTCGGGAGTCGATTATGTGTAGGGAAGGTATTAGCACCCTACAACATCCATTAAAAACGGTTACCCTTAATTAATTGTGTAAAATTCATTAACTTTTTAAAACGTTTATTTTACCCTCTAAAGAAAAAACAATTTATTTACATTTTTTAAATTAAAGAATGAAAAAAAAAAATAATTTGAAATGAATGGGACAAAAATTTGAAAGTTTTATTTTGGCTCGACGGGAAATCCCGCTCCTACGTATCTCCAGGTGCAATGGAGAAATCAAAGCCACGTAGTTCTAAAAATGTGTTTAAAAGAGATTGGTTTTAATTTTGAAAGAAATTGATTTTTAATTTTAACAAAAGAAAGAAAAAAAATGTAAGAATTGATTTGAAAATGTTTTGATTTAAAGAAAAATGATTTACTTATTTATTACTTTTTTGACAGAGTTGATGCTAGCAAATGGCTATACAACGAACCCTTGAAACTGTTCAAACGACGTTATTGATAGAAATGCTATTCAATAAACATCACTTATTTTGAGAAGATTTTTTTTTTGAAAAATGATTTGATTTTACGCGCATTATTGAGTTAGTAAATGACTATACTCAATATTTTTGAGAACGTAATTGATAGAAATGCTATTCAATTGACGTAATTTATTTTGAGGGAATTTTTTTTTTAAAAAAGATTTGATTTTGCACACATCGTTGAGTTAGTAAATGGCTATACTCAATATTTCTTTTTTTTAAATGATGTTAAAGGATAGAAATGTTATTCCGTCAACATAATTAATTTGATAAACAAATTTATTTTTCAAAGAATATTTTCTTATTTACAAAATGAGCAGAATATCGAGTTAGTAAATGACTATACTCAATAATTCTTTTTGAATGACGTCAAAGCATAGAAATGCTATTCCATTAACGTAATTAATTTGATAAAAGTCTATTTAAAGAATGTTTTCTTATTTACAAACAGGCAGTCTATTGAGCTAGTAAGTGACTATGCTCAATTATTTTTATTTAGATGACGTTAAAAGATAGAAATGCTATTATATTAACGTCAAAGATAAAACAAAAGGGATGAATTGAACCAATTAATATTTACATAAATATAAAATTAAAACTACAGATAATTAATCATTTACAAGGGGAGGAAATTAAACAATATTTACATTCACACAAGACAAATGAATATTTACAAGAGACACAAGATGGTAGGTCAAAAGAACAAATTAATAGAAAACAACAAATAATAACAAACGAAACAAGAATAAAATTAAGACAACTGACACACATTAAAATAAAGGGTTGGGTCTCAGTTCACATCACTGGCCCTACATGGCAACAGAAATAATACAGAAAATATGTAAAATAATTATCCTAACTAACATTTATTCACTTTTTAATTAAAGTTTTTTTTTTAGAAATGGAGTGGGCTGGGCGTGTAACCCAGCCCTTTATCAAAATCTGAAACAAGAGTTTTGAATTCAAATAAAAAAAAAGTGGCAAATAAATAAGAAAGAAAAGAAAGAAAGAAAGAAAAAGCGAGAGGAACAGTCCATCAGAGAACCTTCTAGTTCTTTGATCCTCACTCACCTACTCAAACCTCACATTCTCTCACTTAATCTCTCAAGATCTGCATGTTTCACAAGCACAAGTGAAGGGGTGAGGCAACAGAGGAAGTGACCGTGACTGGGAAAGAGGTAGTCGTTGTGGGGGAATGGTGGTGCGGTGGTCTTGGCGGCGGGGAAGGGCGCGACCGCGTGGCTGGGTGCGGCGGCGCGCACAGAGGAGAGGGGTGTTTGGCCGATCTTACAACGGTGGGCTGCACGACGGCCTGAGGGAGGACGGCTACGACTGTGGCGCGGCGGAGGGGCGTGACGGCGGCGTTCGGGGGCAAGACGGTGGTGGGACAGCCGCTGTTTGGGTCGTGAGCACAGCAGGGATGCACGGCGGCGGCGACCGCGGTGAAGGGGTTTCCTTTCTCCTCCTCTCTTTTATTTGTTCTGGTCCTTTTTTTTTATCCTTTCACCGCTTTATTCTTGGCTGATTATGGAGGAGGTTTGATTATCTATTTTTAATATAAACTGTGTATTGGACTGATCATGGGACTCTATTTTTTGGGGTTGAAACTGATGTAATTGGGACTGTGATTTTTACTGTGATTCTGAATTGGTAGTTTTTTTATCACTACCCACACAACACATTCAAAACAGCCATAAGAAATATATAGATATTGAAGTACGAAAATAAAAATAATACCGAATGTGTGGTTATGCTGAATGCTTTGCAGTTCTTCCCCTTGCAGTTGTAATTTCTTCTCTTCCCCTTTTTTATTCAAACTGCTGTTTTAGTTTTGCTGCTACAATTCTCCCCTTGTTTTTACTCAAATTTTGATCCACTCTCTGTTTGCATTCAAATCCCCAATGAGAATAAAAATGATTCTCATCAGAAGCAATTTTAGAGTAAATCGTATATGTTTTTTGTGTGAAAAAAAACCCCTCTACTTGATTCTGAAATTTTCTTTTTGATTCTGGAAATTGGTCCCCCTTCTGTTCAGGTTTATTCTCCTATTTATAGGCAAAATTTGCCTCCCCCAGTGTGCAAGTTGCACTGTAAAAAAAGCTTGCCCATGCTGTTTGCAGGCTTTCCCATGCTTCCACCGCCCATATTCATGATTTCTGGCCGCCCCTGGCAGTGCAACTTGCACTGCCGCATTCCCCCTGTCTTTCTCTCTTTTCCCTTTTTTTTAGAATTAAGGAATGAAAAAGGGCTAATTAACCCATAAAAAAACCCTTTTTAAAAAAAACTCCAAGAATGGGCCCAAAATGGCACAAATAAAAAAATAAGTGACTCAGGAAAAAAAAAGGGCCTGACTAGCCCAATCTGATTTTTTTAAACACTTGACAACACATCTTCTTGAAGCAAATGGACCTAAATTGGCCCAAAAGGATGATTTTTTTTGAAATTTTAATTGAAAATTTTGGGCCCAAAATGGCCCAATTGAAAATATGAAATTTCGTAATAAAACGTACAATTAATCAATTAATTAATTAAGTATCACTAATAATTAATTTAATTTATTTTCCTAAACAATTTTTGGTTTTTGTTTTAACAAAGTAAAAAATAAAAAGGTTAAAAAGTAGATGAAATTCCCGGACAAAATTGGGTGCTGACAAAAATGAAGAAGTTTCTTCCTTTGGCTATTACGAGCAACCTGATCTTTCTTGATTTCATCTTTGATGAGGTTGTCGGAATTAGCCGAAGCTATAAGTTTCTTCAATCCTTATTGAGGATTTCTTTAGGTTGAACGTAATAGCCAATTTATATTTCAGTTCGTCTTCACCCCATCTTTCTCACTTTTAACTTGAATCGCAGGGCCTTTCAATCATAGCTACCTAATGCCCTGCCCTGGTGGTTCAATCAAAGCTTGTGGGAAAAGAGGAGGAAGAAATGGGTCAAATGAAGGACAAGTAGGGTCAGATGAAGAACAAGGAGACATAGTCAAGTTCCCTGAAGACCCAGGAAAACAAGAGTCAAGTTCTCTGAAGATTTAGAATAACTTTTATTTTCATGTACTTTTTGTATTTCTTTATGCATTTTCTTATTCGAATTTTCAATGTAATTTGAATTCCATTTGTACATGAATAAAAGATATATTTCTTTATCTCTTTGTACTTCAGATTGTTTAATAAATAACTCCTTTTCCTCTCCTTCGCATTCAAAATACTTTTCGAATTCGAATAGACATTTAATCAAAAACCTGCATTCTTTTCGAATACATATAACAGGATGCCTTTCATTTCGAATTCAACATGAAAATTCCAAACTTCACTAAGTTATAGTGTCTTTCAATTCATAACCCTTCTTTCAAATCTTCTAATGTATAGCTCGAATTCGAAGATACCAATATTGTAATAACTTAGCAAAATTTGTAAATTTCACCCCAACAAATGCCCCCTTAAAATATTAGTTTCGAGGAATATATCAACTTTAGTAGAAAACTAATATTTTAATAATCATGAGGAAATCATTGAAAAACATAGCTTCTTTCAATTCAACATTCATCTTCGTTTTGAATAGTTCCAAAACTGGAAGCAACAGTTTTTTTTTTAATTTTTAGCTCATTACTGCGCGCCACTTTTTAAAATTGCAGTTACCGCTTTTATGTAACTGACTGAGCCCACTCACTCTCAACTATATAAAGGAATGTGAACAGTTACCAATAGCTTCACGTTTTCCTCTTGCCTCACAACTGCAAGCAAGCTTCTTTTCTCTTTCTGCTCGCGCGTTCTACTGTTCATCGTCGTCTTCACATTGCTTTTCCGTTTTTGATTTCTGCAACTCCAAGCTTCATCTTTTCAAGGTAAGACTTCACAAACTCCATTTTATTTTCATTCTTGATCTTAGTCACACTTTTCACTATAGCATTTTCTGACATTTGCAAACAACATTTACTCTTTGAGAAACTAAAATCTTTTGCCCTAAATGCTGAATCTTGTACTCGAGAAACCATTTTCGTTCAATCATTACTGTTAATCTGTTGAAATGAACAATCTTTCTCACAAATGAACACTTTTCTCTTTGAATCTTTCAATTCTTTGAGGATTGTTCTATTCCTCCCTGACATGTCTTTCTCTAACTAAGTCTTCAACTTCAATTTCTTATTTTCTTAACATTTCAGGAATCTTGAAATGGCTTCTCAAGGCACTTCTAAACGTTCTGAGCCAATTCCAAAGGCTTGTATCAATGGAAATTTGGTGGGCTTGGACAACGTTAATTATGTTCTTGAACCAGAGGAAGATTCTGAGCTTCTTCCTATATGGAGAAATCAATCTCTCATACCTTTCACCATTCAAAACAAAGACTATTGTTTTATGGGGCCTTATTTTCGACCAACAAGACTCAATAGGTACACTAGTTTCTTCCCTTGTCCTCCTGAAGAAAAGCTTCTTGCTTTTCAAAATCCCATTAGAACAGATTTTCTGAACAATCTACCCTCTATTTTTAGAACTGTTCCTCATGTTAAGAAACAAGCTTATTTAGTCTGGTTAGATAGAATTGAGAGTAGTAAAGGGAATCATTGGAAAAAACTAGGAATTTTCGATTTGATTCAGTTAAGTAGATATGAGCTTTCATATGATCCTGTACTCTTAATAACTAAATGTTTCTTTTGGGATAGAAACACTCATAGTTTTCACTTACCTTATGGTATGATCACACCCACTCCTTTTGATTTAGTTGCCATAGTAGGTGTTAAGCCTGAGGGTGATGTTTTTATCCCTTCATATTTTGTAATAGACAAAGACTCAGAGCCAAACTGGACCAAATTCACCCATGCTCTTTTCATTCAAAATAACAATAAAGTTGCTGGTCCAGTGTCTCGAACTGAACACATAACTTTCTTAATGTTTTGGCTCTCTGGTTTTGTCTTTTGTTCCCGTTCTCTCCAAATTCCAAATCCCTTTTGAGTCTTGCCATTGCTTTATCCCAAAGCAAAATTCGAATCAATTTCAGTCATTTCCTTCTGGGCAGCCTTTATGACTGTTTGAATGAGGATGTTCTGACTCTAAGGAAATCAGAACCATTGAAGGTTTTGAGTGGTCCTTTTTGGCTTCTTCAACTATGGCTCAATGCCATTTTTAAAGAAAATTTTTCAAGTGTGGAGCCAAAAAGTTCTAAATTACCTAATTCGATTGAGGGATTTCAATTGTCTTATTATACTCCCACTTCTTGGAAGAAAGATCCCCTTGCTTCATTCAAACACTATTTTTCTCTTTTCCTTGGCCTTGATAAACACAAACCTTCTCTTGCTCCATTTGCTTCTCGATCCCGTGGACCAAATTGGTTCATAAGGAAATTCCCTTGTGATTCTCCTGGTAATCAAGCTGAAAGCCTTGATGTTTGGGAAGAGTTTTTGACTTGGGGTGTCCTTTTCTTTGGCTTTTCGATGTAGGATATGAAAGCATATTCTTATCAACCAAACTTAGTGGCAAGACAATTTGGTCTTTCTGAGCTTCGTCCTACCCCTATGAGTCGTTATTCTGATTATATCATTTGAGGACGAGCTACTCCTGGGATCGAAGCAATGAATGATTTAGCCAATCATTTTTCTGATATCAGTCCTACCCTTACTCCTTGTTCACTCGAACCATCCTTCTACAGCACAATATCTTTTCAGGGATTGGTGGTCATCCCATTACTCTTCCATTCAAGTATATTTGGCTACATGTTTTAGTAGGATGGCACCTCCACCTGAGAAGGAAATCTCGAAGAAGAAAGACAAAGGTAAAAACATCATTGCTTTTTGTTTTATTACCATTAATCTCAAGTCTAAATTTCAATAATTATATATTGAATCTTTATTGTTTTTGTCTTATTCAGATCAAAAAACAAATACCAGTCAGGAAAATGAATCTGGTGAAGAACAATCGAGCAAGAAAAGAAATCGAAGGTGATTTCAATTTTGAATAGTTTTTATTCAAAATATTTTTTGTTCAAACTATTTCTCATTTGAATCATTCTAACCTTTATATTTTTATATAGCCTTCTGTTTCTCCTGAAGT